>VZTM01025939.1:8489-147511 GCA_013400555.1 Jacana jacana | reverse complement strand
CAAAATATGAGCATCTCCGCTACTGCAAGTGAAATAGGCATTTGGTTGCAGCCTTCCTGTCAGAGTACGTCCTGTATTGTCACAGGCAAAATGCATGTGAAACTTTGAATCCCCACCAGTGCCACAATTAATCCCCTTGCAATGTACATTAGAACTGTGATAAAGTCTCTGGATTTGGTGCTGGAAAGCAGCTGATCACTGTCAACTCCCACTGAAATCCCTGAAACCAAGGGTACTCCCATGGCAGAGCCCTGAGTGGGTTTTTAGCATGCTTCCACCGTAGCACAGCACTCCCTCCTAATGACTAGCTCTAAGGGAGGGTTTTGATTATTTTTCGTGAGCTAATAAAGGAAGACTGTATATCAGTAGGAAATTAGAAAGTATATCCAGGTAGAAATGTCTCTAAGACAAGGAAATGATGCTGTTTTAAGGCTTAGCAAGAGACACATTGTAATTATGGAGTGANTATATTGGCAAATTCAGGCAACGGCTCCCAGCTGCTTTCGATTTATGCATCTACTGTCAGTTACATCAGTTTGAAATTGTCAGATTTGTTATGGTTTGGATTTCATCTTAAGGAACTGTGGACACCCACTTGACACTTTTGTACAGGGCCTAGCAAAATCACACAGTCACTGGCACAGAATGAACAATTAGTTGTGTATTATCATCATGGCATGTTATAAGTGCACGCCTTTGTTTCCTCTAAATGATAAGAGGTTGAATAACCTTGGAAAGTAGTAGGAAGTACTTGCATGGTACCAATACCTCTGTTATTTTGTAAGAAACCTATAGGTCTCGCATGCTCAAATGCAGTTTCAGAAACTCTTTTAGATCACTTATTTTGCTTGTTATTGGAATAATTTTCAAGTTAGAAGATGTCACATTTATACTGAAAGAACATTCAAACAGTATACACAGAAATATTTTTTCTAGGAGGCAGGAAACACCAAGAAGAATTTTGGTGAGTCCACAGATTCACCAACATCTTACCCACATTTTTTAAATAAATACCTGATAATGCAAAAAAATACAGAGTAATTACTGTATTTATGGGTATTAACAGGTACTTTTTTTTATAGTGCAAAAATAAGTACCTGATAAGGCACATAAATACAGAGTAATTACCTAGAGATTATTAATATAATCATTTGCATTACCCAATGACCAGATGGTTTAACATTTATTTTTAAGTTCATATAGAAAAAGCCTTTAGCTCTTTTGTTTTTTTCCCATTTATTTTTGTCTTGAGTACTCCTTCTTTCCTGTTTTTTTCCTGTTATAAATGAAAAATAAATTTACCTCTTTCTTGGTAGAAAGGTAATGCCTAAGAAAAAATTCCACTTACTGGCCATCTGACTTTGGTTAGTTACAGCTCAAAAGATTTATTCTCATTTTTGCTACTGGTTGCTTGCTTCTGACTCTGAATAAGGGTATGACTAAGTTTATCCATTTGTAAAATTGATAAGAAATCCCTACTGCGTAACACTTGTGGAACTTAATCCTGTTTAGTTACATCCCAGAAGTATGTAAATAAGTGGAAGATCAAATACTCTGTCTTACTTTTCTGAATGAAAGTTGTTTCAAATGCTGTTTTAACTTTTTTGAACTCATAATGGTTTGTCTGCCTCAGTAGGTTTGGGGGAGAGTCCTGCATTATTANATTTATTACACAAGAAGATATTGAAAATGAAGAAGTAACTATACAAGATATTAATCATTGTCTGAATTCTAATCAGTTGAACTTTGCCAAGTAACAGATTTTAATTCTGGGGTGGGGAATTCTGTTTGGGGGGCTGGGGGATTGGGGGATTTTTTGATAAAAAGTATTTATGACACATCAAGTCACCAGCACTATAGTTTAAACAATATGGATTAGTATTTATAATAAGGCACTAAGGTATTGTGTCCTGATTTTAACTAGATTAGTAATTGAGTACTGTAGCACTAAAATGAATAGAAATACCTGGGAGTTGTTCTACTTAGCACTGCAAAGCCAGTGCCTGGATCAAATGCATTAAACACTTACCTACCTCACCCTTCTAAAATCACTGGGCTTTAGACATGTAAATAAATTTGACTTTATGAGCTTAATTGACAGAGGCAATGAGAGGTTCAGACAATCACGTTACCACATTTTTGCTGAGCTACAATGTCTCCCAGTCAGCAGACTAAGGGAAGCCCAGTGCATTAACATCTGATTTCAATTACTGTGTGTTTGTGATCACCTCAGAGCAGTAATACAGGACAGCTGTGGTGGAAACACAAACTAACTTTTGTGAAAACAGGTAGTCCCTGCTACAGTTGAACCCTAAGCATGAGAAGTGATTTGCAGCATTTGGAAGCCCAGACACTAAATCCAAAGATTAAGCATCTAAAGTCCTGCAGTGTTTGCTTTTTGACTCCCGAGCTCAGGCCTTACTCTAGGACTAGAAGAGAGATGCACATGCTCTCTGTGCTCTCTGTGCAAGCGAGTGTACAGTCAGTGCCTCAAGAAATTAAAAATGGCACACTGAGTACAGAGCACTTGAATGCAGTGCAGTGACCTCAAAAGTAAGTACCAGGGAAATGTAGAAGGTTGAACTGTGTTCTAAATCCTTTGCGTAAAAATACCTTATACACAGCTGTAGCAAAGCTCCTTTTTCACTTAGACCCATAGCCATGAGCTAGCAACACAAATCAAAGCTTAAATTAAAAATCAGTTCTGCAGTATAGTTTTGTTCATTTTGCTTGAAATTACTTTGCTAAAGAAATACCACTGAAAAAAAAACGAAGGTTTTGAAAATGTGTTCGCCCCAGTGGCTTACATCCTGAAACAATCAGTCTTGTTGCTCACCATCTGCAGTAATACTTTCTAAAGTAAATAAAGCTGTAAGAACAACTGCTCAGATTAAACCTTTACATTTGTCAAATGACAGTAGCCTGTTTAGGCCCTGCTCCTGCTCAGCTAAAAGATCCCCATTGCCTCCAGTAGGATGAAGACCAAATTCCTAACATAGCTTTTTGTGAAAATAAGACCCCCTTGCCGCAGATAATGATCAACATCATTTGCTTAGTGATCTTTGCTCTTCTATAAATTCCTAAGATCTGTTCAACACTTCCATACAATTCAAAATGGAAAGCAGAATGGGATGAGATGTTCCATTGGCAACACATAATGTGAGAAGTAGACAAACCAAGGTGATTTGCAGTCTCAAATCATTGTCATGTATGCATCATAGAACTAGCAAGAAATTAATTTCATGCCATTTTTGATTCAGTGAAATCTCATATTTTTCTTTTCAGTAGTCTTAGCTACCTCTGATTTCGGAAGTCTGGGAATCTTGTAGAACATGTAAGGTAAACTTTTTGGGTAGCAAATTTTCCTAGATTTCATCCAACCTTCATCCGTTATTCGCTTTTCTGCTAACCATTGTCAGTGCTAAGTATGACCCCAGCCATCATGTCTCAGACTGGAAGCTGGACATTTTCATTCACAGTCAGTAGTTAAAAATGCTGTTTGCTCCAGCTCTGCTGTTACGTGTCGAAAGAGAACAGTGCTCAAGTGCAACTACTGAAGTCATGTTCCAGCTGACAAAGAAATGCTGAATATTATGGCACTAGTACTGAGACAGTAATGAAGTAAAGATGACAAAGATCACAAAGCAACAGACTGCAAATCACTTGAATCATATTTTGAGTGGTGTATTATGGTAACCTATAAATAACTAATTGCATAAAATTGCTTTAGTAGTTTCTAGATGGCAGCTTTAATTAAAAGCACTGGAGACATTTAGAAGTTTAGAAATGGATGGCATGTAATTTGCCCTTTTACCAACCATAAAATGGTAATTAACCAATTTGATTCACTTCTTCCTATTAAAAGTTTTATGAGAATCGCAAGTTTCTTCTAAATACAGTTTTTCTTCAGCAGAAGGTGGCATTCTCTTTTATCAATCCTCACCAGTAGTTTTAGAAGTTCCTTTACAATTTCTTTGGAAGTTTAATTAGAAGTTTTCAATGTAGAATGCTCATTTGCAAAGTTTCTAGCTGAGCAGAAAGTGTAAAGTACAATTTCCAGAAGTGGGCAACTTAGAGCTCTAGCTGCTGTTTATTCATGTGTTCAAAAGGATTTGTTCCCAAAAAGAGTTTCTTAGAACACAAATGTGAGCTGTGATGGAGGGGAAGGTGAAAAGAAAATACCTTAATGGGGAATTTACTGTATTACTTTTAATCCATATTTTTAGCTCTATTAGCTTAGCTCCATTAATGTCAAAGTGGCAAAATTTCTAGGCTGAAAGATCGTTTATATAATAATCATATGTATTTTGAATTTATATCTATCAGAACTACACACAAAAGTGTTGCTTGCATTTGTAATCATGTATGCATGTGCACTAAGCCAGATCTGTCAAGGGAAATAACTCTTTAACCAAAATCATTCCTGGGAGCGTATAACAGGAGAGGTTGTAGTCAGCCTTCTGTATTTATCATGTTTGTACTCAGCCCATCTACTAAATACTATTTTGTGCAGAAAACAATTATAAAGAGCCATGTGTGATTGCACCACTAGCACTTAATTTTTAATGGTAGTTAACAGGATTTAAATGGTACCGATTAAAAGACCTAGTGTTAGAAATATTGTTCCAAGACGTCTGCACATAAATCTCCTGGAGATAGATGTTCGTAAGAGCTACTTTTCTACATTCAGGTACAAAATCCAGTCCTATGTAAGACAGTCCCATTGACTATACATGACTAAAACCAGTCCTTCAGTAAAAGCATGTTCCTCAGAAAAAACAGATTGTTCTCAGCCTTGCGTCACAGAACAAGACTAAATTCTTGCAAAAGTTTATTTTGTCCTTACTCAGACATCAGTGTTTAATGACGATTCTCATAACCAAGTAGGGTAAGTCTGTCGCTTGTGCAATAGATTCCCTTTGTACCCAAAGACAGTATCAGCTGGACATACAGTTTAGTGCTATGGTTCCTTAAAAAAACAGAATCAGACTGAGAGTCTAATACAAACTGCATCTCATTCTCTATGCAAAGAAAAGATACCTAAAAATGACCTTTTATTACTCTCTCATGGAGTGAGCAGAGTTCCTGCCTGCACTCAGTGCAGTTCAACTACACTCAGCACGTGCATGTTTCCTCTCCGAGTTCCTCGGTGACTAAAGCACAATCAAAGTGCTGCGTGTGAGTTGATTCTGCATTACACTGTACGTCAGAAAAGGATTAAAAGTAAACTCCTGGAGTACAGATTATGTGAAGCATCATGCAAGATGTGACGGGAACATTAATGAATCCAACTCTAATAATGAAGAAATTGAAGGAGTTTAGCCACAAATCTGTATTTTGTTTTCCAATGGATGCCTCATATAGGATATTTGTCAGCAAGACTTAAATGCATAAGTAACTTTTTCAAAAGGGTAAAGTCATGTTGGTTTAGTATGAAGAATAAGCACTGGAAGTAATAGTTCATTGTTGAGGAATGGCTGAGGAATGGCTGAGGGAGCTGGGTCTCTTTAGCTTGGAGAAAAGGAGGCTGAGGGGGGACCTTATTAATGTTTATAAATATGTAAAGGGTGAGTGTCAGGAGGATGGAGCCAGGCTCTTCTCGGTGACATCCAGTGATAGGACAAGGGGTAATGGGTGCAAGCTGGAACATAGGAAGTTCCACTTGAATATGAAGAAAAACTTCACAGTGAGGGTGACTGAACAGTGGAACAGGCTGCCCAAGGAGGCTGTGGAGTCTCCTTCTCTGGAGACATTCAAAACTCGCCTGGACATGTTCCTCTGTGATGTGCTCTAGGGGATTAGACTAGATGATCTTTCAAGGTCCCTTCCAATCCCTGACATTCTGTGATTCTGTGAAGATATGCACTGGTACTTGAAGAAATACCAGGAATTTATTTTCTTTAGTACATATACTGAAGACATGGGCTTGTTTATGCCATCACACTGGCATATGTACTTCCCATGTGGATAGACTGTCTTTCTGCAATGGCAGGAGAGCAAAATGTACACTGTTAATGTTAAAGGATCTTTGGTTTTCTCATATAGTCAGTGTTTGAAACCCATCCAGCAACACAGCTGAGTAGCTTTATTTCATTGCAGCATAATTTTTGGGTTTTATATAATGGATGGTTTGCAGCCAACACAGCCATCTGTTCACAGGGAAATTGCGTAAAACAGAAGATGCACTTGCCCTGGTGATAGATCCTGGCCTTGTGTTATCCATGGCATGGATCAGATCCAGGCCTGCGCTACCCAGGTGAGAAGCACAGCTCCTTTAACATGCGGCACCACCCCTCTGCAAATGCAGACTAAGACACAACACATGTGCTGTGGTTCCCACCCACATCAAGATTCTCATTTGACCCTGTGAACCACACTGGAAAGCTAATCAAATCCCATCTAACATTGTTCCATGATGCAGCATTGGTAAAGTTAAAAACACTCCCAACAATCATAGCTGCATGCACACCACAACAGTCAAATACAGTGGTCCTTGCTCTTCACACCTTCCCTGCCACAGCAGTCCAGTAAGGCTTTTGCTTCTCAAAAGTAGTCTTGAAAAGACTCTTCAAGAAAGAAGTAGGAGGCTGGGTCCAAAGAGACTTTTGTCTCCAACCTTCACACGTCCCTGAAGAAAAAACCCTGGAACAATTTCCTAGCAGGTTTTCCATTTGCTAATAATCCCTTAGTATCCCTCAGCTGTATAGCATAAAGCTGGTCACAGCAGGACAGAGTCTGGGCAGGAGGGCAGGAACCCCTGAGCATCCCAGAGAGACCAGCCAGAGGTGCCTCAGAGTCCGGCTCCACCTGTTCTATGGTGGAGATTCAGCACAGCCCTTTTCATTCCCTGAAGTGAAAATGTGTTCATTTACAAACTAAACTGCAGATCGTGACATGGGCCTTTGTGATCTACTGTCATGAAAGCTTCTGTAGACTTCTACTTGCACCACAGAAGGTGCAGTCCTTTCAGTGTGGTTTGCTCTGTTGCCTTCTTGCCATGGGTGTTCCCTCAGAATAACATTTGGAAAAACCTCCTCAGATTTATATATTAATTGGTTATATGGCAATTAGTAACGAGGGTGGATTTCTTTTTGCTTCAGTTTGGGTTTTTAGGGTGTATTTTAGTTGGTGGATGTTTTAGCATCTCAGTTGTATCAAAAGAAATTTTCCAGTTTGCTTCCCACACCTAGCTCCAGCCCTGCAGACAACCCTTATTCTTTGTGCCTTTTGTCTGCACAGGCCTCTTGAGGGCAAAGTCTGTTTAGCATGCATGAGGGACAGGCAGAGGTTCCCTCCCTTCCCAAAAACTGGAACACAAAGGTCACCGCCACAACAAACCCTTGTGCTTCTCGGGTGCACACTTTACCTCAGCTCACCTTACAGCCATCAAGAGTTTCAGATTTATAATTGGACTTCTCAGAAGCAGACAACAGCTGTGAGCTTGCCAGTTGTTCTGTAGTTGTTGAAAGTACTATTATTCTGTAATTAAAGGGCAAAAATCCTCTGAGGGAGCCAGTACCAAGGAGGCATGATCTGCAAGCTCATAGACTTAATTTCAACTACCAACACTGTGCTGATAGATAGCCTGAAAGCTGAATGTACTGGGAACACTAGACACTAAAGGTAATTGCTGTGGCCATTGGGTATTTTTTTGTGATGATACCCTTAGACCTCTTTGGGGTGCCCAAATGTCACCTGCAGTGAAGAGGCACCCCTGGATGGAAACTGGGCAGCAGAGGACATGATGGCAGAGTGTCCATAAAAGCCTGTCCCTCTGAGGCCTTCAAAGCCTTGCTCAGTGCCTCCCTTTCAGCCTGCTCCAGCAGAGGGGAGAGCCTCCTGGCCGCGGCAGAAAAACTAGAGTGGACATTATGCCTGTTTTCTGTTAGAAAGGTGGTTAGTGGTCATGGGCAATTTATCTTGGGACCCTGCCACTGGCTGCATATATAAGAGAAAGTGTGCTACACTCAAATGTATGTAACTCCAACTCAATTCCCAGGCTTTTCCAACTGCCAGGTACAGATTTCCTTTGGGGCATGGTGAGATTGTACCCTTTCTCCCAGCCCTGTGGAAGATGCATGTTCCCTCTCAAAGCCACCTGGTCCTGCTTTTTGCTCCCCCAGATTGCTTATTCTCCCTTTCCCCCAACTACAACTGTTCCTCTATATTTAAAGAAATTAACAAAATGAGGCTGGGAGGTGAGGGAATTCAGATCAGGGTTTTTTTTATTTTTTAATGGAGTGTGGAATTGCTTTGTGGGGTCCTAAATTGGCATGCAGACAAGTGTTTTGTAAACTCAGAGTACATACAGTCTTTAGTTCTGCTAAATGCAGGGGACAAAAATCAAGAACCATATACACCACTGTCCAAACCATCTGTTCAAGTCCTCTGCCTTTCATTTCTGTGTAGCAGAACATAAATTCATTATTAAAATAGCTTGGCTGTGCACAGCAGCTGCTGTAATTGCAAAGTTATGCAACTTTAAATGGGAAATTATGAAGTAGTTTAAAGCAAGAAATTGAGCAGTTTTGATAGAAAGAATTTCACAAACCTAACATGAATAGAAGTGCTTTCCTAGCTATATTTTCAACATTTCAGGGCGAAAAGATCTTACTTAGAGTTCATGCAATATAGAAAAGTCTAACAAGTTGAATGTAGGAAAAACTGAGGAGAAAGTGACTGGGGTAGACCAGGGTCAGACATGAGTTGTGAAATGGCTGTACCACACACTGCTGGTGGGACACAGCAAGCTCTCCATTCCTCAGTTTCCCCACTGAAGTAGGGAAGACCATGACCTTTCCTTTGCATAGCCCTCACATTTGCTTTAGGGTCCATCTCTCCTGTGCAGTGTAGTGGTGCTAGAGCTACTGCAGATCCAGAATTGGGAGAACTGCACTACCCCCTGCTGTATCCTGCTGTTTTCATGAGGCTGGTTCCAGTACCAGACAATCATCTTGGGCACTGCAATACATTCTGCAGCATAGATATTCTTTCTGCCTACTAAACAGAGCCTGGTTTCCACCATTTGTATGTATAGTCCGTTATCATGACAAAAGTCTCTTGCACTTTCTGTGGGTGCTTTTTCCATGCTCAGACGCTCTGATGACTCAGTTGGTACAGTAATAAAAAAAATGCCTCTCTATGAGAATTAGGAAAGTGAAAATGAAGAAAAATCAACTGTCAGATAAATTTTTAAAGAAGCTAGTCTTATCCTGTTTTGTGATGGACATGAAGTAAAGCTATTAAAGAGCCTAATTCTACATATATAGAATTACATTACAAGCAAAGCCTGTGCTGTTTTGTTCTGTTTCTTACTCATATCTTCCCTCTTTCTCTGTAAGTCAAAGACAGTCTGATATATGGGTATGATCTTTTCATATACAGTTTGTATAAGCCTCAAATAAGTAATGGGTAGGGAAAAAAATGTCATACTTTTAATCAGAGATTTTAAGAGTCTAAGAGGAGAGGAAACATTTTAAACTCATACTTTTTAATCTAGATAATGTCAGTACACTCATTTTTCCTCTTTCCCTTCATTCAGGTATCACTGTAGATAAGCACGGATTTATTTACTTTGTTGACGGTACCATGATTCGGAAAATTGATGAGAACGGTGTGATCACAACAATTATAGGTTCGAATGGCCTCACATCAACCCAGCCATTGAGCTGTGACTCTGGAATGGACATCACTCAGGTAGACACTTGGTTTTCATGTATTGTCACTTTTCTACACATTGTGGAGACAGATAACTTAGTTTCTTGTACAAGGATTGTATGTCAGAATATGCTGGATGAATCAAATAATTCTGGACTGCACAGTATGGAGTGGATCTTCCATTCATATGATTACTATAAGGTGAACCATCTAAATGCAATCTATGCACTTATCTTTTTTTTCCAGGAGGTGCCATATGAATGTGTAGAGGGGCTTATATAAAGAATGCGTAATGCTTTAGAGAGTTGCTTGCTGCTGAGATAGATTTTCCAAGGAATCTATCAGCTTTTCTTTAGTCCAGCATTCAGACTGATTTGCTTGAACTATTAAGTAGAAAAAATATATATTATATATATATAAGTTCATTCTAAATCATGGAGGAGCACTACAGTAGGCAATTACACAACAGCAGGATTGTAGGGAAGCTACCACATTTCAATACATTTCTCAAAGTGCTTTTCATTTCTTATTTCAAGAGCAGTGTAAAAGAAATAGGACTAAAAGACACTTATCACAACTCTTGCATTAAAAAATATATGTAGACAAGCATAGAAAATGCAAATGATACTCTTGACTAGTCAGTGAGACACACTTAGAGATAGGCCAAGGAAGGAATTGGCCTTTGCAAACAAATACTTGAAATGATTGGCTTCAAAATGGGGGAACAACTATACTTGAAAAAATTTTGAAGCATTCTACTAACATGCTAAAGTTCTCTTATGGAATGTGTAAGCTAATAACCAGCATTCAGTCAATTTTGCATTTCATTTTCTCATCATTTCCTCAGTCGTTCACAATTGGAAAATCACAGTTAAAATACACTGTATAACTATGTTAAGAGCTTGTTCCTCATTTCTAAGTAAACTTTGAGTAATAGGAGGCAACTATGATCTTGTACTTGCACACATGAAGAATGTGGGGTCAATGTTTTGTGTAGTTCCTATCATATTTCACAAGGAAAAATGATGGAATCTAATGCTTCTGTCACAGAAGCACTTGGGGATTTTATTACTAGAGTCAAAACAGAAAAATGTGTCTGTGTTCCATTTCACATCACTACACCCTAGGTATTTGCAAATGGGAGGAGAACCTCAGCTTCTCTCTTCCCAGTCTAGGATGGACAGGCCTTTGTATTTTTTATGGTTCAGTAGACACGTAATTATTCCATGTAAAGCAGGATAGGGTCATCTGGTTTAATTGTACTAAACCCAAGCTTAAACTAGCTTGGTAATTGTCTTAAGATCATATGGCTTCTGGGCACTTTGGCTTCTGCTCTGGCACCTCTTCTTGCAGGATTGCCAGTCCTGCAGATGATGAGCAGGAACCCACTCCAGCAAGCAGCGCCCCTCAGCTGGAGGCACTGACTCTCCGCTCCATTGCTACATACCAGCTGGCAGGAGCGATGCTTCATGGAACTTAAAGCTGCCTGAAGCACATTTCCTTGCTTCTTCGATACATCTAACAACTGCCTGGGGCATCAATAACCAGATTAGAGATCTCTGAGGTGCAGGGAATGGTGCCAGGTGCAGCGTCTGCTCTCTGCCTTCTCCTTGTGATCTGCATCTCTGGCTGTACAAATAATTGCTTTACTGGCCATATAATGCATGTCTGTGTATTTATGTTAAAGTTTTTGCTCAGTAGCAAAATGTCTCACTAAATCTGAAATGATGAATTTTGCGGTTTTCAATTCCTTTTAAAAAATACAAATACCCTTTAGCAAGTAAGTTGCAGCAGGGAGTCTGGCAAATGCAGAATTTTTACTCTTTTTTTTTTTTTTAATTAAAATGAAACTAAGAAGGTAAAATTTGGGGGCTGAAATCAAATACTTTAAATTTGTAAGTAGATTTAAAAAGCCCTAGAATCCTATTTTTTGATAGGTTGGCTACTTGTTAGAAACAGGTTTAGTTTACCTAACTCTACAACACAGTTCCAATGCCATGGAGAAAAGGCTTCTGCAAAATCATAGATAAGAAAAAGAGTATCATAGAGCAAATCCTTCTTATTATTCCTTTTAGGATGTCAATATTCAGCTCATGTAGGGCCTACTTTTCATAGAAGCTGAAATCTAATGTTTTTTTTTCCATTAACAATCCACATGCTTCCATGCTGCAACACCTACAGGAAACTAGTGCTGCACATTTCCCAAAATTTTTGCAAATTTTTTATTATTCTGGGAAATCATTATATGTTCTTGATTTCCACATAGATTGAGATGATCTTCAGATAAACTGTGAATGCATGCCAGTAAATATTCTAAACAAGATAATCACAGAATCATCATGGTTGGAAAGGACCTCCGAGATCACCGAGTCCAACCATACACACAAAAAAGCCCTACAATCTCAGCCACTAGAGCATGTCCTGAAGTGCACATCTACACGTTTCTTAAATACCTCCAGGAATGGTGACTCAACCACTTCCCTGGGCAGGCTCTTCCAGTGCCTTACCACTCTTTCAGTAAAGTAATTCTTCCTAGTATCTAATCTAAACCTCCCCTGCTGCAGCTTCACACCATTTCCTCTGGTTCTGTCACTATACACCTGGGAGAGGAGGCCAACACCCACCTCTCTACAACCTCTTTCAGGGAGTTGTAGAGGGCAATGAGATCTCCCCTCAGCCTCCTCTTCTCCAAACTAAACATGCCCAGCTCCCTCAGCCTCTCCTCATATGACTTATTCTCTAGACCTCTCACCAGCTTGGTGGCTCTCCTCTGGACACACTCCAGCACTTCAATATCCTTCTTGTAGTGAGGGGCCTAGAACTGAACACAGCACTCGAGATGAGGGGTTACCAGTGCCGAGTACAGGGGCACGATGACTTCCCTACTCCTGCTCTCCACGCTATTCCTGGTACAAGCCCGGATGCTATGCCACCTGGGCACACTGCTGGCTCAGGTTAAGCCAGCTGTGCACCAGCATCCCCATGTCCTTTTCTGCTGGGCAGCTTTCCAGCCACTATTCCCAAAGCCTGTAGTGTTGCCTGGGCTTGTTGTGACCGAAATGCAGGACCTGACACTTGGCCTTATTGAACCTCATACAACTGGCCTCCGCCTATCAATCCATACTAAACCATGGCATGTTAAAGTGCTCCTAAAAAGTGACTGGTCTCATTTTCTAAGTATAGTAATATTTACTGCATAATTTTCTGTCACTGATAGTTGAAGTCACATTGTTGAAAGTCTGCAGTACAGCTGTACATATAGCTTTTGGAAGTATTTCTTGTTCAGAGGATTTGTTTTGTGGGGATTTAAGTGAATCTACTTACTGAATTTTTTTCACAAAATCCATACTTTTGAGGTTTTTAACATATCCAGACATTAAATAAATGCTGAAAATGCATGTTCTGAAAAGTAACTGTATCAAAATTGCTTAATAGTCTTATTCCAAAAATTGTAGATGATATCAAGAAAACTCTATGAAATAATCACATCCCCTCAAAGTTAATCATGTTAATCTGAAATTATATCAATGAAAATAAGGGCATGATATTTTCACTTATTCAGAAACAATTGTATATCCCTGCAAGACTGCTGGGTTTATTCCAGAATGGCATAAACATAAATGAAAAATGAATTTGGCCCATCTCCACTTAAATTGTTTTTTGGCTAAATTACAAATGGCATTTACATCGAGAGAATGTAGGTTGCTCACAAACTGTGTGTTTAGAGGGACTTATGAAATAGGTTAATAAAATCAATTCTCAAAGCTAAATTTGTTCTGACAATAAAATCAACGACTTGCACAAAATCAATATTTCTTGATTTACCAAAGTACAAAAATGTACTCTTGAAGTAAACACATAGAATAACTGCCCATTGCGAAAACTACCATAAATGACAAGCTTTCACTCTAAGGCATTCGCTTTAATAAATGAGTTGATTATGAAAGGGTTCCAATATCAGTTTTGATGGAAACACTTCTTATTAATCATTCTGTGTTTGTTATATACCACCTTCTCATTCTTAGGCATAGTATTCTGCATTCGTAACAGGCAGAGGGAAGGACAGCTGGGGTTGAAAAGATTATATGTCGTGGCAAATAAACCACCAAGCTCTGACTAATTATTTTGATCTCATACTTCACTGTGAGGATGTTAATCTGAATTTAGAAGGAAAAGTGCATTCAGTTGAGGTGTTTGTATGGTATGCGAGAGTTGTTTCAGCATGTGCAAAACTTGGATGACTTTTCTTCTCAACACAGATTATTTTAGTGTTCTTCAATTACTTAATAAGGAGCAAATCTAAAGAAAATGGCTCTTCAGAGCTAGGTTTATTAATATATATATATGTATATACTCAACACTCACCATTGCCATCGGGATTTTAGCAGACACCTTCATTCAAATCACTTATCCCACTATCTTTCATTCTGATAGAGTTGGTCATATTTTTTTAAAATGCTGCCTCTGAAACCCTGAATACTAAACCATGAACAAGACCTAAATTTTAAGGGCAAAATGTTTTTTCAAAAATATCAAAAGTGGGTGTTGGTCTTCATTTGTTCTATGATTTTATGCACCTCACTTATCTACAGCACCCAGAATCAGTGCCACTGCTGCTTGGTCCTTGGCTGCTTAGTCTGACTCCCATTCTTCATTTCTTCTTTGCAAGCTGGTTTTGTTGCAGGTTAATTAAATGAATAATAAACCCATGTTGAACCTTACACTTTCACATCTGAGCTGGAGGCCCCATGGAATGAGCTAACTGATCTCCCAGCTATATGGTCTACTGAATATCTCCTTCTGTCAAATTGAAGCCCAGCTGAAGAGAACAGTTACCTGCTATATGTCCTACCTTCCCCATACTCTTTGGATAGGAAGACTATTGTAGGTACTCTAAATCAGGGACATAACATAAGCTTTGGTTTAAAATACTCTACTGACTTCTTGGATTGCAGCACTGCTGACTGCTCTCCAGATTTGCACCAGCAGTGGGCTGGCTAGGTGGATCACCCCACATCAGGACCTGTGGCAGGGCCTCCTGACCACAACCTGCAACAGAAGTGCTAAGAGAGGGGATTGGAGTGGAGAGAGCAAGGAAAAGAGAGGGGATCATCATTGTGTTTCACTGCCTGATGAATTTGGGCTCAATTCTGGTCTAGATCAGAGGCATCTCTAGGTTGCTGTTTTTTCCCAAATGTGTACACTCTCATAGTCTTCGCTGAATCCCTAGGGTATACAGAAAATTTTAAGCCTGGTTATTGACAGCGAATGAGGGCACAGCAGTATGTCTGTTAGTATTCTTTTCCTCACCGTAAATCAAAATCATGGGCCAATTTCAAACAAATTTGTAGAGGAACACCAGCCTTCACAGCAATTAAATTCCTACACTTTTCATAAAAAATATTAATCCAGTTGGAGGAGAGAGACCTAAAGTGCCCTTCCAAAAGGAAATATTGCAGCGTGAGCTTTCTTTTATTAAACTCCAGAGATTCAACTCAGGATCTAATAAGTGCTCCATTCACAAGAAAAGCCTCATTTGGTGCTTGGATCTTATTAAATTCCCAAGCCAGGCAGCCATGAGATGGAAGTCCTTGGGAAACCAGACTTCATTAGATCCAGTGTTCATAGAAGTTATATTGACGTTGTGGGAGGTTTTGTGTGAAAGTAAAAACGCCTCAGCTCAGCTTGAGTGATAAGCTTTCCTTCTCTTCTGCCTCCATAGCTGTGGTGAAAGCTGAGGAGAGAATTAGCAGCTATTTCTACCATCTTGCAATTTCATCCTCTATGTTTCCTCCCAAGAGAAATATGTGGGCTGAATTTCCACCACTTTGAACCTCAAGTCATTTATACTGTGTGAGTGGTAGCAGTTAGTATTTCAGAACTGTTTAAAACAATCGCGAGCATGGTCCCTGGGAGTATAGAGACCAAACATTTGCCAGGCAGCAGAAAATGAATCCCATGAGCTTTCTCTTAGCCTGTAACCATGGCCTTGTTCTTGTGCTGATGTCAGTCCCACTAGGCATGAGTCTGTGCCAATGCAATAGCTCCAGCCTGATTGATGGTGTTAATAACTGTCACTGCTGTGTTCCAAAATGAAAGGTCTGGTTTGAAGACTTTTTCTTGACATTTGCACTTCATCAGCCTTTGTTCAGCAGTTCTCCATGTGAGGGAACCATCTATATTATGTTGCTCCACATAAACTTCAGTGACACCACAAAATGTTTTGCTGCCTTTGAAAATGTGACAGCGTTACTTACGTAGGAAATTTGCTTGCGTAGGTTAAATTAAAAGGCAGATTTCTAGAACTGAGTTTAAAGGTGACTGCCCTGTCCAGGACAGTCACCTTTGAACGATGGAGGAGAGGAGAGAGAGCAGTAAGTAATGCTGTTGATAACTTAATTGAAATAGCGAGGTAAGAGACAGAATGCTGAAAAGCAGGAGTAAAAATGAGCAGAATTGCTTGAAAACATCGTATATACCTCAAAAATGCAAACTGCCATTGCTCCTGCAGTCACAAGTGCTGCAGGCAGTCCCCACCAGCATCTGCACTGGCACAGTGTGCTTCAGTGGCATTGTGGATGCCTTGTGAGCAGAACAAAAAGCTCCCAGGACATGGTGACCTCACTTGAAAGCGGCAATGAGGGTCTGCTCATCGGAGCAAGCACAGCCTGAACAGAACTTTCACTGGGTACATTTGGAAGCAGGAAAGGAAAATATGAAAGGCAAAAATATGGTCTGATGAATGGGTAAGAAACGGGGAGAGAGCTGCCAGTGTAAAACCCAATTTGATTATAGGCTGAAATACTTTTAAGCCAGGTTGAGAGTACAATATCACACAGCAATGGCAGGATTATATGGAGCCAATTAATTATTATTGCAGGTCAGAGGAAAACACACTATCCCTTTAGGTGTTTCTCTACATATTCAACAGTACGTATTTCTTTCTTGTAAAAGCAGAAAGCACAAAAGAATTTTTCATTGGCTTTTCTTAACACTACATGCATAATATTTTATTTGTGTTAGAGTTGCATGCCATCAAAAAGCATCAATTTTGTTTTTACTGTAGTAGAGTTGCAAAACTACCCCTGCTCTTGATTGACTTTTAGTCCTCTACCTCTGTCAGGCTTG
Organism: Jacana jacana; assembly: GCA_013400555.1. Classification (NCBI taxonomy): domain Eukaryota; kingdom Metazoa; phylum Chordata; class Aves; order Charadriiformes; family Jacanidae; genus Jacana; species Jacana jacana. Next base: position 130,726 of record VZTM01025939.1, on the reverse strand, counting down.
TGATACAATGATCTAGTTATATGTAACTAATACACCACAAACTTTCCAAATTTCTGAACTGTGGTGCTCGGTGCTTTGCAGAAACATGTTTTATGTGTTTTGTGAATTCAGTGAACAAAAAGCAGAATGACAATTTATAGGTCCTTTAATTTTTATTTGTGGTCTTCCCTACAGAAGATTTTCAGAGCCTTTTTGGTTTTAGAAAGGATCTTTATTACTGTTTTTTTCTGATTCATGCTGCGTGAAGCAGCCCAGAAAAGCTGTTTTTTTTTCCCCAGTATAAAGTCTTATTCTCTGGTTCTTTTTATTCTGCTGCTCAATTTCATGTTCTTTATTCCCTGGCTTTGCTGGGGTGCTAGAGAAGCTAACTAGAATGGAAGTCTCAGCCCCAGCAAAAGCATCGACTGTTTTGCCAATGACTTCAGTGGAACTGGGGTTTCTCACTGGGAGCTTTTCCAAGCAAAATTGACAGGGTACTGAGTGGCGAGTGTGTAGCAAGGAGCAACTGTATCCTAAGAGAACATACGCGCTTCTGAAAAATAGACAAAACCAGGTAGTGGCCAGAGACATTACTGAGGCATTTTCAAACCTTTTAAAAAATGAGCCAGCTCCCCATCCCCCAATCAATTAAGTGTTAATCTTTGGAAACCATAAGCCATAATAACATATGAAGGAACAAGCAGTCAGTAGTATCCATACTTTGAAGCAAAACCAAACTGAAAGCCTTTTTTTTTTTTTAAATCTTCAGGTAGAAGATAAAATAGTCTTTTCCCAGTGGTAGAGGAGAGGTTAAAGAGCCTCTCTTTAACAGGAACTGAAAGGAAAGGAGCTCATAGGATTAGGACCTCAGGTGGAAAAAAAGTCTGAGAGCTCATGAATCAAACTTGTAGGTGTATAATGTGATTTTTAGAATATCAAACAGAAGGCAGGATGGTTTCATCACAGCTAATTTATATTCTAATCAAATTACTCTATCACTGAATTTGAAATACTAGTCATAGAAGCGAGATACCACATGATGATGCAATCTCTTCCTTAAAGCCCAAGTGCTCTTTTTGTGTTGGTCACCTGCAAAACAGCAATTTGTTTCAATTACCTGCTATAAATAATGCATTACTACATAGTAAAAGGCTACATACATTTTAATCAACGCTTCCAGCGATTGCATCCTTTGCTTTGATTGTTGAGGCAGGGAATGTTAGACACTTGATGGTGACGTGAAGGAGACCTGACAGAGCTCTGCTTGTGACTTTTCTCTTACTTTTTGCTATACAGAGATAGATATAAATTAGTTTTTTAATTATTTGTTTCTATGAGAAATTGCAAGGAGGAAAACTGTCTAAGAACTGAATGGCGATCAAGGAGGTAGCAGCTGAGAGTCTCCTGGTCTGTCTTCATGACAGTACAGATCAGGAGAAAGCTTACAGAAATAAAGGCATAAAACCAGTGTACGTGAAAAAAAGGCATTAAATTCTATCATCACGTCATTCAATTTTTACATAGCTGCAAACTGCTGCATTTAAAAGCTGTAGAATAGACTGTGGGTATGGTTGCATGACTGAAAGCATTGCATCACAATAACCAGCAGAAAGGGAGGGGCAAAAAAGTCAGCAGAGAGATATTTCTGTCCTGCAAATTGCTCTACGTACTAAGGGGAACCTGAAAGTCTGCGGATCCTGTCAAAACAACACTGTAATAATAATAGCTTACAAAGGGCAGGAGTTTGAAGCATGTCAGCATGAGGGAAGTGTAGAGGGTGTTGTTCCCCTGCTGTCTGGGTACTTCTTGGGTCTCAAAGCTGGTTATAAACAAAGACTGAACAGGTTTTAGTACAAAGTGTTGCTTTGAAGGTATTAGTGATATTTCTAGTAGTAGTATTATTAGGATTAAGTTTGCCCTGAGTTTTGCGTACAGGCTGCCGAAGTCAAATGAAAGTAAGCTGTGACAGCCACAGGAGGTAAAGCAGCAGAGGCTGCAGCCTGGGCAGTGACAGCTAAGAAAGCCTGATTTCCCCTTTTCGTGATACCATGTTTGCTTCAGCATCTTTTTCTAACCTTGTTTGCATGAAGTAAAAATAAAATAATAAAAGACACTGTGTGCGTGGAGGGGAAAAAAATGCAAATGTCAAGACAGAAATTGGTTGTATCCATTTGCAGCATGCTGTACTGAGGTTACATTCATAGCTGTGCATTGTGAAATTTAGGCCACAGAGAGAGAGACACAAACAGAATGATGGAGAGCACCATTTTATGCAGCGTGTTACTCTGACAATAACACTCACATTTACAAACAAATTAGCTAAAAATGTCTGAAGGACATTCAGCTTTTACAAACTGGGCCTTGTCTCCTGCTGATAGATTCCTTTGGGATGGGCATGGCATGCAAAATGATACTCTGCCTTGGAGAATAAATTTATGAAGTTTAGCAATGTAGGTCACATTGCAGGAAAATCATAAATGTCTGAACATCATTCAATAGCCATTCAATCAACTCCTCAAAGCAAAATGTGAAACTGAACAGCATGTAACTGTCTCTGGTGGGAACTTGGAAAAGTCATGATGCGATGTAAAACCCTTTGGGTCCTCCATTCCTGTGTATGTCTTTCTTCTATTTTTCTTGCCAGTTTGGAGCTATATATCTGTGGCCATATCAGTAGTGACAACAAAATCACCATGTTTTTTGCATCTTTATAGCCCCAGGGCCTTTCTAGATCTAAAGTTTTTGGGGGTGAGGAGATCATCCATAGCTTCTGGAGCATGTCTAGAGATGCACTAGATCTTTTTCCTAGGATGGTTTGGAAGACTTTTAGAGGTTTATTTCTCAGAGCCTATCTTGCACTTCTCTGGAGCCCTTCTGCAGCCATTTCTAGCTCAGCAGGCTTTTCTAGATCTAGAGAACTTATGGGCCCTTTTTGAATGAGAAGGGCTCCACCCTTCTCATTTTTCATTTGTTTTGCAAGAGGCTTTGTAGAGCTTTCCTGAGCCCCTCTAGGTGTAGAGTCTTTCTGTGCCTTTCTAGATCCAGAGCTCAGGTACTGAATATAAAAACTTTATTGAGCTATCTGTTTAGGAACCTGTTGGAAACCTAATTTCAGGTGCACTTTTAAAATATTTTTTTTGTGTAGAGCATAACAATTAAATCCTGATGCTAATTTCTCCATATGAAAAAAATATGTACAATTTAAAGATAAGAATCAAACTTTTCTATGGATGTTTAACTCTCTGCTACCATTTAGTAAAGAGTTAATTCACTCTTACAATGGATTAAAAAAAGCTATTACTATTGAATTGTGTATCATTGTAGGAATTTGCCATAGAAGATGCCCTGCCACAAACGTGAATTTCAGAACATCTATTTGTCCTGTCCTTTTTTCTTTCGCTTGCAGAAGTTGTGCTTAGGAGATTAATGGTGAGAAAGCTTAAACTGCAGAAGTAAATTTGCATTTTCCTATAAGAATTGGTGGAGGTAATGTTTGTTCTGATTGTTGGTCTGGGTGAGGAGGCAGCTATGGCTCACACACACCCAACTGGCAACCTGGCAGCCGTTCCCAATCCTTTGCTTTTTCCCTACCCTGGGATGAGAGGGGAACGCTGCTGTCAGAGGTCAAGATCCTGGACAGACAGTTACCTGGGCACAAATCTATAGGCAGTTTGTAATTTCAATAATTGATATTTAAATTTCACAAGTTTGACTCAGCATTCAGGGTAGAGCCAGAGTATTTGGGTGGTATATTCATAATAGGTGGTGTTGCTCAAAGATAGCGATTGCACTTTCTTCACTTGTTTCAGTTTTGGAAACCTCATTTCTATGTATTCTATCTTCCTATCAGTTTTCAGGCCAGATGCTTATATGAACCTCAGTTGTTATTGGAAGCAAGAGACACTGCACAACATACTAGTTCCAGCCTCTCGCTGTTCTCAAACAGCATTTAATTACTGTCTCAATTAAAGCTTTTCAAAATCTTCCTCCCACCTTTGCTGCACTGGCAACACACTAGCTTTCTATATCCAGAATTTCTGAGCCCAAAATAGAAAGGTGAGGCCAAAATCTAGTGAGAGATTTATTAAGATTTATGCAACCTTACTTTTGGGCTGTCTCATCTGACAAGTGCAGGACCTGGAAACAGCGAGGCAAAATGGCAACAGTCCTGTTGTTAGCTAGATTTCCACCTGGTCCCACTCCTTCTTTTTGGCTGTGCAAATTAACTGCAACAGTATGTTTGGAGGACATCTATTCCCACTCCAACACTGGAGGCACGTTTGGGTTAGATTCAAATTTATGGTCTATTTTGAGATATTTTAATTGAAGAGCCTAAGATTGCTCCTCTCAGAGGTACCAGTGCTTAAAATACTTTGTAAATTCCTTCTGGGCATTTAACAAAGTATTTCTTTCATAGCTGTATAAACCGTGGGTACTGTGTTTAAACAGACTTATATGGTTTAGAAATCTAAATCCCATTGATTTTCATAGTCAATAGGCTTAAGTGATCCTGGATAATATTCCCTCTATTATTCAATAAAGACAGTGTCCCCATAGAAATCAACTTTTCGTATCTATTTAGTAGACCCAAGATTCCTCCTATGGTCTTTGAAGTTGGGAAGCTGGAAAAAAAAAATCATAAAAAAAATTAGGAAACAAGAAGAGAGCTGGAAGGAAAGAGCACAGCAAACCCTGTGGCAAGTGAAGCAAGATAAGCAGTGCAAAACCATTGGAGCGATTACTTGCCTTCACTTTCCTGCACTGGGTCCCTTATCTGCTGGAAATAATTGGTGGCAAAGGAGGTTGGTGGGGAGACTATCCGAGCCATGATCCCAGAGAACTGGTGGCCTCAGACCTCTGAGCCGCATCTTTAAATGTGCCACAACTGTTTTCCCAGCCTGGAGTAGAAAATAGCAGTCGTTAGGCTGCAAAACTCATTTATTTGGGTTTTCACTGGGGAACAATGAATGCAGAGAGAGTAACATTTGTGAAGTTTAGAGCAGGGATTGCTACAGCTCAACTGAATAATTCTGAATTTTATAATATGCAGCATCAGGAGCATGAGAAACAAAGGCTCCTCCAGCGTGGGAGGAGGCTGTAATCCCACTGTGGGAAAGGGCTCCCTGGTGTCAGACCGCAGGAGCTGAATTGTGTCTCTGTGTGCCATTAAGAAAGAAGCTAAGCTGCTGAGAGGAGCTGACAGTGTCAGTGTCAACAAAAGAAAGAGCCCAGAAGTGAGAGCAAACTGACAGAAAATGATGAAAAAATATCCGTGGTTGTCATCAGTGAGAAAATAGAGAGAAATATATGTAGTGAGACATCCTGTAAAAAGTTCAGGGAAGCAGAACTGATCTCCTTCAGCCTTGTAAACTACACGCTCACTCCTAATGGACTGCCGGTTTGAGTCCTTCCTTGGAGCTATTTCTCTCCAATAAGGAAGGAGAAAGAAGGGTTTGAGCAGGAAGAGAAAAACACGCTACTAAGAAGGGCATTGTGATGAGTAAAAGGGCTTGGCCTGGAAGCAACAGGTGAAGTGACTATAAGAGGAGATGAAAAAGGGAAGATAGCAACGAAGGAGAAGTATGGAAGAGGCTATGATCAGGTCTGCAAATACATATCACAGAGCTGAATAAAGGTAAAGGTAGCATAAAGAGAAGTGCTTGAAGCTGAACAGTACAGATAGGGAGTAATCCATCAATCAAGACTATCAGGAAAATTTTGGCATGGATTTCATGCTACTATGTGAAATCGAATCAAAATATACAAGCAACGCATGGCAAGAAATCAAAGCAATGGTGAAGCCTTTTTAGGGATTTATGCAGCTTCTTTTAATCCATGATAAATGAACCTTATCCCAGTGAAATTTACCCCCGCAACCAAACTGTTAAGCTCTTGAAACAGGCATCTTCAGACCAGGATAATTTTTTTCCTCTTTACTTTACTTACTTTGATATGAATGGTAGAATTTGTTTGATCCGATTTGTTTAAAATAGTACCAAAAATGCCACAGCCACAAAATGTCATGCAAAATGTGCAGAAAGTTTTAGCCATATGGTCAAAACCAGGAGTGAAACAGTATTCTTCACGAACTAACACTTAAATTGGTGTACATGTGCGAGTGTATGTGTTTAAGGAATATGAGTGCAGGCTCTCCTATCAGTGTTACTTTGCAAAAAGCTTGCAATATTTAGTTGTAGAGCTTTGCCATGAGAAATATATTTAAGTATTTCAAAACCAGATAGGTTGGCAAATAGATAGTTACAGAAGTACATGTATATTTTGGAAGAAATAAAGGGGTCAGAGAGCTATTTAACTACCTAAATGTGGAAATTCATTTAAACTGAAGCCACCTTAGTGCACTTTGTGTTTCTGAGAACACTTGACATGAAAAAAATGTATTAGAAAGCCAGACCGGTAGGTGTTAATTTTGCACTTCTCAAACCAGAGATTGATTATTAGATATAGCTGGAGCCTTTATGTTGACAGTTAAATGCTGAATTCCCAGAAAAGTTGACATGTTAATACTTATATGCAAAAGGTCTCATTGCTCAAGAGTTCACTTGTTTTGGCAGCGATTTTCATTGCATATGTTCAGTCTCCTGTGAACCAAACCAGAATTGTCACCTGAATATGTTGGTCTATGAAGAGTGTGAGGTACTGACAGCTACTGAACAAACCTTGTCTTTTTTTTTAGAATGGGATAATCAGTAATGCAATTTCTGTTCACTGATCAAAAAAAGAACCCATTAATTATAAGAAAAAACACTTGTAATTTGCCCAATCTTGTGTTACAAGAAAAAACGTACATATATGGGAGAGGACTTTTTTCAGGGGCTTGGGAAGTACTGCTTCAAATTAAGAAGTATATTAACTGATTTAATATTCTAATTCCAACTGCGGTTTTGTCTGGAAAAACTTTTTAATAGACCCAGTCATATCAGGTGAGAATTGAAGCGTCTTTCTGTAATATGTTTATTGGCTCTGAATGAAGCACAACTGATGGTTTGGTCACAGAAACTTGCCAGAGGGCAGCATGCTTTAAAAGAAAAGAAACAACCAATGAGTTTTCAAGGTAACAGTGAACCTGAGGGTGCAGTTACACTTCAGTTTAAACTGATTTAGGTGATTATTTTTTAGCCAGCAAACTGTCCTGAACCTGCTGCTGGGGGCTGCACTGGGAGAAGGGATGAAATGGAACTGCAGCAGCCAAAATTTGCACCAGTTTAAGATACCATGAAGCCTCATCCTGCAAAGAACAGGGCAATTTTTTTCTAAATCAGTGAAATTCTTCTTCAGATTAGGCATGCTCAGGCATTTGTGTGTGTTTGATTTTAATTGTCCTGTTTCATCTTTTTTCCCCTCCAGTTGTGCTAGCATAAGCTTGCATCGAGCAGCAGCTGGGTTCTGTGCTGCAGTCTGCAGGCAGGTACCTGTGAGCCTTAATATCTCACCGGGGATTAAACCATTAATATATCCATGACTGCTTTAAACCCAGGAGAGGAAGCTGAAGCCAGACATTCTGTGAGTTTTGCAGAGCAGAGAGCTAGGCAGAGGTTCTGGTGTAGTAACCAAAACTGTTTAGATGTTCCCAACTAAAAATTAACTTATTTTTATCATAATGCAGCTAGATTTACAGATGTGATAATTATGAAAGCAAATGTGATTCTGTTAACAGCTGTTAAGTCTAAGCTTTAGGCACATTGCAGCAAGCGAAATGGACAGTTGCATAAAAGTTTGTTCTATCTCAATAAACCAAAACACCCTCAAGTCAACCAGAGAAAAGATTGTTTTGGCCCAAACCAGTCTCTGTTTATCTGCAAGACACCGGGAATGCCTGCACAGTGGGAGGAATTCAAATTATTCACTGGACAAAGGCAGTGTGGCAGGTCCATGAAGGAAAACTAACTATTAAGACATGGTAGCTGCTATGCAGAGTCATTATAGCAAAAAATACTTTCAGCCCAAAATTTTTATCACTAATAATCTAGTTACAATTAATCAAAGATTAGTTTTACAGCAGAGTGATACGTGAAAGGAGAGTGTTAAAGTTTCCTGTTAATAACAGTCCATTTACTTTGATAGAACAATCAAAGGTTCTGCATTAAAGGTGAATTGCAAATATGGGGTTTATTCCAGGTTTCCTGAAGATAGCCTTGTAGAGATTTTCATCCTAACTAAAGACTTTTATTTGGTGTTCCAGTGAACTCTCAGCTGAAGCATGAGCTAACAGCATTGTGTAAACCAGCCCTAGCACAGCAGGTGGATTCCAAGCAGTCTCGCACGCACTCAGAAACCAGCACCTTTATGGGAGGAATCTGTTTCCAACTGTTTCACCACATTTATCATAATTTGGAAGGACTCTACCATCTGGTTCAGAAGACATCTTGAACCCAACAGCATTAGTCTTAATGCCAGTTACTATGCTGTCTAGTAAAATGGACTGGGCACGAGGAGGAATTTGATTACTCCATGAGCCTTCATAATTGTGCAGTGCACCACGTAACCGTGCAGGGCGAGACACAGTAGCCTCAATGCCCTCACTTTATTAAAACATCAATTATCAAATCAGCAATGTACTTCTGGAAATGAGATTATTTAGTAAATACTGATGCTTGAGAAAGGGAGAGACTTGGCCTCCAGCCTGGTTCCTGAGCTGACCCCAGGCGAGCAGGTGGCTTGCAGTGGCCACACACTCCACCATATGTTATTTTTCAGTGCTGAGCATTGTATTAGCATCTGCAGTCTCTAAAATCATAGGTCTTTTAATTAGCACAGTGGAAAAATGAGCAAAACCAGCCACAAAATCAGTACATGAAATAATAAAAGCTTCTGTAGCATAAAAAGCACATAAAATCGTTATATCTTAGCCTTGTATTTATATGCTTCTGACAATTGAATAATTTGTCCAGAAAAATTCCACTGAGGTAAAAGCAAGCCGTCTCTTCACAAAGGATAACAAGCAAAGCATCCCGAGACAGACAAAAATAGGCTGTCTTGTAGTCTCTGTGGCTCAGTTGTTCTCTGACCTTTCCACAGACAAGCTGCAGTCCAAATCCTCCATTAGCTGGGGAGAAGGACCAGTCTACTCTGTTGTTGTTTCCCAATTCAGCAATCCTGCACTGCCTTTTGAGCTTTCTCAACAGGAGGAATTTGAAGCTCTGGCCAGTACATGCTACAATCGGCAGCCGACATACTGTTTGTCTTTCAGGCTGACAGGCTGTCCCACCTCTAATTGGGAGCATGTTTAATTCTTCCAGATCCTGATGCAACAGCTATCAGATGAGTGAGGTCATTCTTCTAGCATTTCCTCCAGTGTTGTTTGGAAAGGCTAAAAGCTAATATTAAATATGAAGAACGTACTTAATCCATGACTGAAATACTGAATTCACAAAGCAAAATCATTATAAGTAATTATGGCTTGGCTATTGTATCATGTGAAGTGTGATATTTTGGTGTATTATTATATTACAAGGAATTAACAAGCTTATGTTTCTTATGGCATATAAGTCTTATTAACAATTCTTGCTTAATAAATGAATTGTGAAAGTGTGTTGCCCTCTTCTAGTATGTCATTTTCCTTTTGTACTAACAGTCAATTAAAGTGTTAGGCCATTGACAACCTCTAACTGTTTTCCACTCTGCCGGTGTTGACTGCAACCTTGAAACAATAACGTTCAGACTTGGAAAATTTTCTGGCTGATGTTGCGTGACATGAAGTGTATGTTTCTATTTGCATGACTGCATAGATACAATAAAGTTCCCCCCTTAATGGACTTGTGCAAGTACCTCTCAAAGGGTACTGAATTACTTTTCAAATCAAGTTTTGTTCCACACTGGATCTGGACCTCAGAAAAGCATATGCTTGTTGAAACTTCTTGTGCCTTGATGACATGGTGATCAGAGATGATTGAATGAAACTGCATTACTGTCTTAATCATTCTTTTTTCTTATTTTTCCCTGCCTTCCCCTTAATGGTTTCTTTTTCAGGTGCGGTTAGAGTGGCCTACAGACCTCACAGTGAACCCTCTAGACAATTCACTGTATGTCCTGGACAACAACATTGTTCTGCAGATCTCTGAGAACAGGCGTGTGCGAATTATCGCAGGGCGCCCCATTCACTGCCAGGTGCCAGGCATTGACCACTTCATTGTCAGCAAGGTGGCCATCCATTCAACCCTGGAGTCAGCCAGGGCGATTGCTGTATCTCACAGCGGGATACTCTACATTGCAGAGACAGATGAAAGAAAAATCAACCGTATACAACAGGTCACAACCAACGGTGAGATCTCTATAATCGCTGGAGCCCCATCAGATTGTGACTGCAAGATTGATCCTAATTGTGACTGCTTTTCAGGTAAGGCAATGCTAGTTATTTCTCGTCTCTTATCTACTGAGATCCCCTGGCACAGCAGCAGATTAGCAAAGTGACAAGGGGAAGGAGAGATGAGCAATTGTTCTGTTTTTCCAAAAACCTTATCAATAGCTCTTTGTGAGTTTAATCCATTGGATGTACAGATGGGGGTCTTCCAGCTGGCATGGGAGGAACCTCAGGGTGGTCTTAGCTTTTCCTCTTTTGATACAGAGATTATACACCATTCAAAATTAGCTTCAAGTCTGCCTTTCCGTCTCAGCTATGTGTGCCATGTTGAAGATGGTACCAGCCCCAGTGCAGATTGCACCTAGATGCTACTGGATCTAGCAGCCCATCTGACCAAGGAGAGTACCAGGGTGTTTCATATCCAGTGAAAAACACTATCTTATGCAAACACATAATATTCAGAATTTCTTCTTGATTGTGTATTTTAAACTGGAACAACCAGTGGCAGGCCCACACTGCACCAGCTGGACACTCTCAGCAACACTGCTCCTCCTTCCTGCATGCACCAAAACAAATTGTGGCACTTTTTTTCATAAAAACATATTTCATGATAGGGCAAAGGACAGCATTCCTGTATACAGAGGTGTGCAATATGTTGTCCTCCTGTCATCTCTAAGAACCACTGTGTTCAGCTCCATAATGTCAGCATAATTCTTAAGCCTCCCATTTCAAGTAAAAGGTTAATTACTGACAAGAAGACATTAAGTATGTCAAGAATGGAGAGGAAAAAAATGTAAATGGTCTTCCAGAGTAGGTGGTTTGCTGACCCAGCATTGTAATCATAATCAAAGCTTCATGTGCACTGCCAAGTGCTGCCAGCTTCAGTTACGGCTGTGGTGGACCAACGTTGAAAAGGATCCTGTTCAGGGTTCCTATTAAAGGAAACTGCCCTCACTGCTGAAACATCAAAAACTCTGGCAAATCTAATTATTGTGCCAGGGGTGGGTTGGAGAAAGCCAGGGTCAGAAGACCAGATAATTTGTCCATCTCTGTGAAAGGGTATGCTTAAAATCGCCACCAAATTTCATTTCTCAATCAGGAGGAAATCAATACAAAAAGTAATGCATTTTTCTCAGAATGAGGTTTAATATGCTTTCTTACTAGTTACAGAAAATCCTGCTCATGTAAAGTAATTTTGATGTGTATATGTAGCCCATAATAATGCAAATATCCTCCTCAAACCTTAAAATACACAAACCAAGCAGTTTATCAAGGGATACTGGAAGATGTGGTTTCTTAAGGCCCTTTTTGACTGTTGTTCTTGTTTAGTTTTCCTGTGGCATTGGGTTTTTAATAAGTATAAACTAATCTTTGCTTCAGTGTCATTTTAGCTGAATTACCGGCTTTTATTTTCTCTTTGTTTTCTTTTCAACACAATTCTACTTTAGCCACATGCCAACAGACAAATAGTACAGAATGAAACTTCAGGTGTCCTGGTTTGTTTTTTCTTTCACAATTTTGCTATTACTGCTTCCGGGGGCAGCAAGCTTTTGGCCTTATAAATGATGATGTAAATTAGATAATTTATATTCTTGTTTGTCTTCCCTGAGAGTGATTTAGAATTGCACCAGCCTTAGATAATATGGATTTAATTAGTTGGAAGAAGATACTGTTTTATTGACCTGTAAATAATACTGAGGAGAAGCAGTGTGTCAGGCTGTGGGGATGAGCTTAAATACGGACAATACAGATTACTAAAATTACCATTTCTCCTCCAGGTGATGGTGGATATGCCAAAGATGCAAAGCTGAAAGCACCTTCTTCTCTAGCAGTTTCTCCTGACGACACACTGTATGTAGCAGACCTTGGCAATGTTCGCATCCGTGCAGTCAGCCGAAACAAGGCTCACCTCAGTGACACGAATATGTATGAGATTGCCTCTCCAGCAGACCAAGAACTCTATCAGTTCACCATCAACGGCACCCACCTGCACACACTGAACCTCATAACAAGGGACTACATTTACAATTTCACCTACAGCGGGGAGGGTGATATTGGCACCATCACCAGCAGCAATGGGAATTCGGTTCACATCCGCAGAGACACAAGTGGGCTGCCCCTGTGGATCGTGGTGCCGGGAGGCCAGGTGTACTGGCTGACAATAAGCAGCAACGGAGTTCTGAAAAGGGTTTATGCCCAAGGCTACAACCTAGCTCTGATGACGTATCCTGGAACCACAGGGCTTTTAGCAACCAAAAGCAATGAAAATGGATGGACAACTGTGTATGAGTAAGTCCATGATATTAAATGTCTGATGTAAGAACCCTATTTTAAATGAACATTGAAATCTTTTTAGTCAGTCCTAGGAGTTTAAAAAAAGATTTCGCTACCAGCACTGTGTAAGAAAGGACAAGTAATGCTGTTACACAAGTTTTCTACAATGAAGCACAACGATTTCTTAGGAGCCAAAGCCTGTCATGTGTAAAAACTCGGTACATAGTGTTCATTAAGTGTTGCAGAAACTGCCTGAAATTATACTTCATTTTCACTTTGTTGTTATTGTGAATCTGTTTCTCTAAATGAAAATATGTTCGTGGAATTTTTTTTTTAACTAAAGTAGTAGAGACAAGTTGTGATATGAATAAGGAATTGGCAAAATTTCTGAGGAAGGCAAAAAAGGGAAAATTAGCATACGCGTCAGAGAAGGGAGTTTTTCAAAGGAAATTGAGAACCTAGTGAAAGGTTTATTCAAAGACAAGAGTGGGCTTGTCTCTATCAGCAGGGGAAGAGGGTATATCATAACAAGAGGATATATAATAACAAAAGGATATGTAATAAAAAGGGGAGTAGGAATGGCCTTGTAAGCAAGAAGTTCAGAGACCTTCGACAGGACTTCTAAAGAGACAAGACAGTTAAAGATGCAATTAGAACATTCATGGAATGTTCCAGAGAGAGAGCAACCCAAGAGAAAGTTTGGTTTTGATTTATAAAGATTATAAAGAGGTGTGATGTATCAGGATTTCTCATTACTTATAATTAATTGTCATAATCCCTGTTTGAGGATGTGACATGTGATGAATGGAGATCATATGTTAACATCACAGTATTAGTTCAGAGTCTTCAAGGTGGATAGTAATGCCTTCTTTCTGTGGAGCATAGGAGTTAATGGTCAAAAACTGAAATGAAAAGCCAGGTGAGATGCAAACAGAAAACACACTGAGGAGAATTCAGTTACTGCATAAGTTGCCATCATTACAGGTTTTTAGACATATTTTCTTAAAACAGAAATAGGATAAAAGCAGGGAAAAATGCTGCCTAGTGCATGGGGGTTTTTTATTCAAGGGAGATATTTTTCCATCCTGCCCTCTTGTTATTCTGCCAATGACTACAATGATAGGGTGGACATAAGCATAACCCATTAGAGACTGCGATTTTTGACAATATGTGGGAAAACAAAAACTATACAGGGCTTTCCTGGTTCAGATCTCATTATCAGACATTATTGATATGAATTTGAATCACCTTGTAACAAGACAAATCTCACTGTTGTCCTGATACTGTTTAAAAAATGATCTGATTGTTAGCTTTTATAAGCAGAACTGACTTACAATATATGCTTCTTTGTAATAATTTCAACATTAAGAGTGATCCATTTAAATCCCTACTTGAAGATGGCATCAATCCAGACCATGGACCAATGATACTTTCAAAAAGCTTTTACAGTAGCTCCAAGTCATGCCTATTACTTCTTAGAATGCTGAACACTGTGCATTGTTGCAGAGTTTAGGTTGTTAGAGCATGTTAAGAGCAGATTATTTTCAGTCATGTGCTTCTAAATCTCAGTATTCTTATTCTGTCCCATTGACATTGAATATAAACCATTTCTTGCGATTATTGCTTGTTTCTGTTGTGTGCTGGCCAAGTATGACTCAAGGATGGTAAGACCTTTCAAAGGACTTCACCTGCTTACCAGTGCCTCCCATTGTATGTAATACAGGTTTCTTCACAAAGAGATATATGTGTCTTGAAAGGAGTTATATTACATATATGATTGACACAAATTAAACCATTTTTCATACTTTCACGGCTTTAACTGCAGGCCAGGTAACATTGTCCTCACTGATGCTTCAAGTTGCCCAGGATTTGCATGACCGTGCAGTTCTGCCAGTCCAGACCAGTCAGTTGAAATTAACAGAATTACATTTGCTAGCATTACAAAAACAACAGCAGTATTAAATAGTCACATCATGTGATTAATATTTACGTTCAGTCCAATATTTAAAGTCACATTCCTAATATATTCCAAATTCATCGCCCAATCTGCTGCAATCAGAAGGGGAGTTGACTATAATCAGTATGGTGCTGAGTAGATGTGCTTTCAGGAGGTGCTGATCAACCTCTGCCATAAATAGGTCATGGGGTGTGATGGTCCTTAGTCATCCTTTAACCAGATATTATTTTCCAGACAGGTCATATTCTGAACTGACATCTGATTTCAGTTTGGAAATTAGATCTTCTTTTGAAGTGGTTACTTGTGTGTGAATTGTTTCTGAGTCCTATATGAACGTAGTATTGGAACTAAGGGAATTATACCAGCAACTTTCAAATTGTTTGGAATCATCTTCTCTGTTTAAGCTAGATTTGCATTCACATCCAAAAATTCAACCCATGGCACTGTCAAGCCAAAATAGGGATGAGTTTGTTTAACAACACATATCACACATACTTGGGAATATGAGCAAAGATAATGAACTGTTCAGAACATCTACCTATATGTCAGATTCGCTCACAGAGGGAAATTATTAAGAGGTAGAAAACCACCTACAAAAGTACTTGTCATCCATCTACTCTAATCTGATGGAATGGAAGTACTGAAAGAGCTCTTGCATAAAATTATAGCTAATGTACAATTTTCAGTCATCTAGATTTTTTTAATATTGTATCATTAAAGCTGTAAAAATGGAGGGGGAGCACTGGGCCTCTATTAAATCAAGGACAAGAAAACACCTGCAAGAAACAACTCTCTGAAAAAATTAATTAGACCGCCTTCCCTTTGAAATGATATAACTCTTAACCGTGCTACACATAGAAATGCAAATGGCTTGTGAAGTTATATCCCCAAGTGTGCATTTCAAATATTGGTGAGCACTTCCTCATGTGAGTACTGAAATCAATGCAATTATTTGCATGATTAAATGGTCACTGACATGATTAACAGTGGCATAACTGGGCCCCAAATTAACATTAAGAAATATGTCATGATTTTTGCCCCTATTAGTATGGATAGGACATTGCTCTGCAGGAATTGAGTCCCAGTGTGCTACTATTCATCACGTGAAAGGTAGCAGAACCTGTCCTCGGAGGGTTGGGTTTCTTGGAACAATCTGGAATAAGAAAAACCTGTAAGATGGTCACACTGTGGAATTGTTACTGAGACACCAATCTGTATGTTCTGCTTGAAGTCAGTGGGACCATCTACCTGAGTAGAGGGTCCATTGGCATGTGCTCTAATCTCATAATTCAGTACCGTGCTTGCCAGCCATCCAAGGAAGTTGATCCCATTTTCAGCAATATGGGGAGTTTGTAGCTCAGCAGCAGCAAAACTGGATCCTTAGGAAAGATGGATCCTGAATCTTGCATATAAGTACATTCCAATAGACATCCCAATTCCATTCCGGCTGCATTTACACCATAAAAGGGTGTGATTTGGGGATTTTTCTGTGCTACAGTAGAAAATCCAAATAAGCTAGCAAGCTGTCATATCTGTTTGATCGAGCAGTAAATGAAATGTAACTGCCCAATGTTCATGGAGTTTTCTAATGATGAAAAGTAGTGATCTGAGTCAATTTTAATAGCTGGGTGTGGCATCCGGTCAATTTACACAGAACCAGTGTAAGGATGGAATGTAAATAAGTTGCATGATGTATGGGAGGGCAGTAAGAAGTGAAAGAGAGAGAGATTATACTGTATTTAACATTTGATTAATGTATTTGTCAAAACCCACAAGATGGTCACTATTTCATTCTGCAGTGCTTTGTTTGAAAAGAACAGATGCTCTATTTTTCTTTTTTATATTGGGGAAGAGAAAAATTCCTGATTTTTTCAGCAGCACTTCTTGTGATATATAGATTTTGTCTGAATAATTAGAGGGAAATAAAGATCCTAAGGAAGTTATGCCAAAATGTTAAAATGAAGGACATAGCCAGATCTTCTGTTGATGCGAACGGGAGAAGCTCTACTGGAGGCAGAGGAGTTTTGCCTGTTGATACACCATCTGAGGATATGTTTTGTGAGTGACAGAAGACAGTTAACAAATCATGAAAACTTAATTGTGCTTTCCTACCTACACAAATAGGCTTCTATTTTATGAACCTGAGTTGTTTTTTACTCAGGCAAATACATCTGCAGTATCAGTGAGATGTCTTGGGTGAATAAAAATGTGTTAGCATCTGTAAGGTTTTTAAGAAGGAAGACATTAATAGGAAACAATAGCAAGCACCAAGCAATGTTGTGCATTTTTTTCACTGTGAACAGTCAGAAAGAACAAATATATCTGCAGAACTGAAAAGACCTATTAGAAACACTGCTCTAGAGCTTTGGAATTAATTATTGACTTTTTCATAACATGGCCCGATTCACATAAAGTTCCTTAAACAAAAAGAATTTCTTTAGCATTAATGAAATTTAGGTGAACTAAAATGCAGTGCTCTAGATTCTGGTGCTGTTACTTGTGATGCGAAGTTCCTGCTGAGTTGAGTAGGCCCGTGGGAAACGTAACACAAGAGTAAAACCCATGTAGGCAACTTAATCGCTGCAGATTTCAATCTAATTTTATCGCTATTGTTACGCTTTAGGTCCCCTTTTTAAATTCACCGTTCATATTATGTACTTCACACACCAGCAACAAAAGGAAGTTTTTGAGTGTAGCAGGATCTAAGAATTGGTTTTATTTAAACTTATGGGTAAGAAAATGCCTTTTGGGGGTGACTTGGTTGCCTGAATGCCGAGTGACCTCCAGCGGCCACCCTCTTGTATCACAACCCGGTGGGTTAAACCCCGACCATCTGCACAGCATTGAGCCCTCTGGCAGATGGTAAATGATGTAGGGAGCCTCTCATACTATTCCTAGTTGTATTTTATCCAGCACCACTACAAACAGGCTAAGCAGGAATTCAAATTAGGGAATAAATGCATTTTGAGTCAATAAACAGACCAATTCTTACTTTTTTACTTATTGCACATTGTTGACAATGTTTCTTACTTTTTCCCTTTTTTTTTTTCTTTTATGAGTATCTGCAAGACAATACTGATGGATTTTCATGGCTCTTTAACATGATGTTTTGCAGGTATGACTCCGATGGCCATCTGACCAATGCAACCTTCCCAACTGGGGAAGTCAGCAGTTTCCACAGCGATGTTGAAAAACTGACACGAGTAGAACTTGACACTTCAAACAGAGAGAATGTGATCACAGCCACAAACTTCTCAGCTACCTCTACAATATACACTTTAAAACAAGGTAATGGAAGCATTTCTGTTATTTCATCCCTAGTTATTTTGTTTCAAAGCCTAGACATTATTGCATTCTTAACTGTTTGCAAAAAAAAAGACATTAGGATCAGTTCATTTGTTTCTTCCTTGATTCTGTACAAATAGCTAGATACTACTTATAAATCTCCTGGGGTACCAATTAGAAACAAACCATAAGTGAATTCTTTCCCTGGTAGAAGAGTCTCATGGATAGATTCTAGTTATTGAAATCTCCGATGCTTCCAGGCTTTACATGCTACTTTCTACTTCAGTGTCTAGAGGACTTAAGACTACCTAGAGTATGCTGAGCTTTGGTATTCTGAGACATACTGCCCAGAAGAATAACATGCTCAACTGACATTTTAGCACCGAAATGCCTTGTCTGGCTAATGCTGTGAATTCTTTCTGGTAGTACTGTATCCTGGTGACAGGACTTGTAGGAAGGAAGAAAGCATGGCCCACCTCTGCTGGTGACTGCCTTGGGCTTGAGATTTGGACTCAGCCCCTGTAGATACCACAGAATTTCCCTGGCAATATCATATCTCTCAAGAACAATTTACTCTCTGCCTGATGGAAGTGCCCCGGTGTCCTCCAAATTTTGCCGATTCATCACCAAAGTTCTGGTTTTATATAGTTTAATCGGTCTGGGTTTTTTTTTCTCCTTGTTGATTTTTTTTTTTTTTTTGCTGTCAGTGGGTTGTCCATGATTTCAGAGACCAGTTGCTGAGAAATAGCTCTCTGATTTCTGGTCTGCTATAGAAAAGCTTTGTAACTGAGCAAATCACAGAACTTTTCTTCCTCTCAGCTTTTGATCTATAAGAAAAAAATAGGAAGAACTCACCTCACAAGATACTCATTCCCCTTCACTATTGCATCGCAGAGACAGCACTGAATAAGTGGAAATAATTATATTATATTGTTGTATTGCCTGCTAGCCCTGTCCGAGTGACACCATCTGCTCTCTGCATCATCTACCGTACTGCCTGATTGTATGTCTGTCCTTAAATCTGAAACTCCTCAAAGTTGGTATGTTACCAAATTCTGTCTCAGGCAAGTGATAATACCCTGTGGGCAAGTGCCAGAAATTAACAGCTGTATTTAGTATTATACCTATTATATTTACGAATTCATATAGTATGCATATTTCCACATCTCTGAAACTATCACAAAGTACCTTGTGAACAATCAGTCAGATATGGTATCCTTACATCTGAGACAGAAAGTCTTGTTTAATGTAATGCCCATTATCTTCGCTTCACATACCCAACTACATTCCATGTGTTCACATCTCAAGAGCTGGACCAGCTACTTCTGTGTGGACCAGCTTAAAAAAAAAAGAACGCTTTTCATAGTTCATTGCTGGTATGTATTCAATTGTATTTTAAGGGTGAGACTTTCACTTAGTCTCGTAGCACTAAACATTCAGGCCTGTGATCAAGTTGTTTCCTGGCAGCTGAACCTCAGTAACCTCCTACGTGCAGTCCCTAGCCTTAGCAAATGCCAGGTGATGTGGCACAGCTCTGCCTGGAGTGGAGAAATGACAGTGCACGGACAAGAAAAAAAAAATGGAGTGGCTCAATGCCTTTGTGTCCTTTCAGTGGAGTCCTTTCTGGACCCTCTGCATGCTTCTGGCAGTTCTGGGGAGGGGGAGGAGGCCATGCTAGGTCATCCCAGCTATGCCCAACAGCCCTCTGCAACGCAGTCCTGAGCCTCTGGAGCTGCTTGCTGTGCCACTGTTGCTGACCCATTCATTCTTCTGCCACCAGCCACTTCCCAGTGGGTCTCTTGCACCAGGCTGCATCGGTCATCATAGCTGACTGTCACTGTCCTCTACCCCAGGGTCCTGCTGCTAATGGGGAAGAGGAGAAGGCTTTGGTATGATGATACAGGCAAAAGGGACAGAATGGGAGAGTGGCCATCATCCTAGACAGTTTTAAAACAGCTTTTATGTTTGACCTCAGATACTCATTGCACTCATTCAGGCAGTACACTGTCCTGTTTACAGATCCCAGCATGATAAAATCATCAGAATACCAGTAGTAGAAAGCCAGCCTATGGACTTAGGTACTTTTAGGCTAAAAGCAAAAACCCTTTATTACCACTGCAGGAAACCTTCAAAATGGAAATCATCAGCCCAAATGTAATAAAAAGCTCTTTCATATGGGAAGGCCTACAAGTCACAGGTTGCAAAAAATCACACTGTAGTTGGTGTATGTTCAGCTGTCTGTAACCTAGGGACAAACAAAGTTCTATTACACCTAACATTTGCTTCATAAATGTGGAAATCTGAACTTTTCTCTGTTCCCTGGTTTTGACTGTTGTTTTTTGACAGATAACACGCAGAATATCTACCGGGTCAGCCCAGATGGGTCTCTGAGAGTCACCTTTGCCAGTGGAATGGAAATCACGCTTAACACAGAGCCTCATATTCTAGCAGGGGTTGTCAGCCCCACTTTAGGGAAGTGCAATATCTCCCTTCCTGGAGAGCATAACTCAAATCTCATTGAATGGAGGCAAAGGAGAGAGCAGACCAAAGGCAATATCTCCACGTTTGAGAGAAGGCTAAGGGTAAGGCTTCCCCTTGTGTGAAGTGCAGTGTTCCCTTTGAAAGCCATTGAATTAAAATCATGTTGAAATGTTCTACTTTATAAGAAGAGCAATGGAAAGTTTGTATCAATGGTGGGCCCCAGCCATGTATTTCAAAACCAATCTTCTCTGACAGTCACAGGGATGTTTGATCTCTGTTTGATTTTGGTTGTGAGACTTGACCTGAAGACATAATTACTTTTTTTCCTTCCTCTTCTTTTTCAACTAAGAACTTAATTATGGCTTTGGGAGAAGCTGTGAGCAAAGGACTATGCGTAGTTACTCTGGCACAGCAGAGGAGTTGGAGCCACATTCTGTCTCTCTCAGATGTATTGGCTTTCTTCTGGGGGGAAATAACAGGTACCAGCCTCTGCCTGGGGCAGAGGGTCTCACAGGGCACATCTTGGGTGTCCTGGCCACTGTGTTTCCTGCAAGCCAGAGTCATCTAGAGCCTCACAATGTATCCAGGCAGGCTGTGTACTCTGTCCTCTGCCGCTTGCTCTCAAGCCCCCTCTCTCCCTCTGGCTGGGTTACACTATGGTGCTAATAACGAATTACTTTAACACTGCATCCATGGTTTATATTTATCTGTGAGGAGAAGCACAGATTACAATGACAGATGGTCAACATTCAGCATTTAATTAGGTAACACTAAAGCTTAAAGAAATTGCTACCTTGCAGAACAGGTTTTTTTACTAAATCAGTTCTGTTTTTCACATGAATACTCCTTAGAATGCTTGTACCAGTAGTATGTATGACTGGGAATTTTGGTCTTAAAAATATTCCATTATTAACTACAGCCTGTCTGGATGTCTATTATCTCTGAAGGTACATCTGTTACCTCTGAAAATACAGAGATTGATATTAAAATTTCTGGATTGTCTTTTGGTTATGAGATCCTATCTATTTTTATTAAGTGTATCATCTGATTGATTGGTTTTCAACTGTGCTGATCAGTCAGAAACACAAGACATGGATGATCTGGCTGGATTGGCTACTGCATGTGAAATACCCGTTTGAAAGGACGTCTCTCAGATTTGCCAGTCACATTTCCTTTATTAGGATCTTGCAAGTGGGAAAAAGCTTCATTTAGTTTTTCTTGCACATCCTCTGATTGCATCCTCTCTAGCACAGTATGAGTCCTCAGATCTCTTTCTAGGGAGGCAGCTGAACTTTAGTGGCAAATGTGTATTAAGATGGTAGGTTCCAGACTATGGCCTCCATGGCTCACATTACCAAATCAGTTGGGTTTTGTGTGATTTTGGGCTTCAATAACTATATGTCACATTTTTTTAAGTTGAAGGGATATAATTAGCCATCTATTCTGCTTACATTGCCAGGGCCAACATAGGAGATTCCAGTTAAACATGAGGAAAAACTTCTTCACAGTGAGAGTGACTGAACACTGGAAGGGGCTGCCCAGGGAGGTTGTGGAGTCTCCTTCTCTGGAGACATTCAAAACTCGCCTGGACGCGTTCCTGAGTGATCTGATCTAGGTGTTCCTGCTCCGGCAGGGGGATTGGACTAGATGATCTTTCAAGGTCCATTCCAATCCCTGATATTCTGTGATTCTGTGATCCTGCATAGTTTTCCTATTATGCAGTTTATATTTTCTATTGTGGAAATTGGTTGTGGGTTCTTTTAACTCATTTTTATTTGCTTCTGCATGATACTTAATAGTGCCTACTGAGAAAAGGGAGGAAATTCACAAACTGGTCAGGATTAAATGGATTGTGTCCAGAGACATAAAATGTTTATGGAAATACTGCAACACTGAGGCTATCTAGAGCTCAACTGATTGACCTACCTCTGGATCTGTCTGTTCATGCATAGAACCATTTATGTACTCCTCCTTCTCCCCTTTCACCTTCATTTAGTGAGAAAATGGAAGGTGAAAGAGAAGTGTTACCACAATTTTGATGTTCTACTGTCTTACATTCTTTGTCCTTCCAAAAAATACCCACTAAAATCACAGCCACTGAACATCGCATTGTTATTTCTGTAAATTGTGGGGGTTTATACCTACCCAAGATTAAGGGGGCTTATGGATTGTATCTGCCTACTCAGAAGGACAAGTCAGCTGCCTGTATTACAGTCTTTCCTCTCCTTTGGCCTTACTGAGCTGTAGGCCCTTCTCAAGCTGTCAGGGCAAGGCTGA
Organism: Jacana jacana; assembly: GCA_013400555.1. Classification (NCBI taxonomy): domain Eukaryota; kingdom Metazoa; phylum Chordata; class Aves; order Charadriiformes; family Jacanidae; genus Jacana; species Jacana jacana. The sequence continues at coordinate 108,155 of VZTM01025939.1, read as the reverse complement.
AGGGAATCTGGTGGGATAGCATATTAAATGAGGATTTGATAGTGGAAAGGAGAAGTGTTCTGCACACGGGATGCACCACATAAATAGGCACGGGAGAAAGGGATAAATGGACTGTTGAGGCTGTTACTAGCAATAAGAAGGACTTTGGAAGATAGATGAAATACATGGGTTCTGGAGTTCAGCTTTAGCACTGAGATGTTTCAATGAGGTGCTGATGGAGTGGGGAGTCAGTGGAGGCAGAAGGAGCTGAAACTGCAGCTGACAAGGAAAGCAAAGGAGCAGCAGAATTTACCCAGAAACAGCTAGTTTTTCTTGGTGATTAAAGGAAATTTGCAGTAGCAAAAATACCCTTGTATAGTGTGTTTGAAGCAGTATGCCAGATAATGAAAGGCATCTAGGGCTTAGTGTTGACAGATCCTTGAGTACTGCTGGGGGAAAAAAGTGGCATCATTAGAAGCGAAGCCCTTATGCTGGATGAGGCTCTGGTGAGACCTCGTGAAAACTTTTAGTGAGTTAGATCTTAAAAGGAAAGTTTTTAAACACTTAATATGCCATAACTGGCACAATAGGACGTGGGTTAGAAAGCTTGCAATGTAGGGCAGAAAGAACTATGCTGAACTTTGAAAAATATATGTAAAGAAAAGCTCTGGGGATTGGACCAGTTCTCAGTGGAAATGAACAGACTCGCAGGAGCCCTCAGTTAAAGAAAAAAAGCCCAGCACAATGGGAGTTTTCTGAGGGGAAAAAGAGGCATAGAAATGAAGTTTAAAGATGTTACTTAAAGACCAGTCCTAATACCATCGTTGAAACAAAGGCTTTAAGTGCTAAGAGGTATAAATTAGAAGGCAGGTAACTGGGGATGAGATAAAGGATGACCTAGTTGAAAAGAATAAAGCTTTTACTTCTCTGCCTGGTCCTAACATTTTAAATTCTTAATCACAATTAGCAACCATCTTGAAACCATGTCACTATTACTGTTATTTCCAGGTTTGGAAGGAGGCCACTGTTAGTACGTTCTGAATAATGTTGTAAATTTTTTTTTTTAAAGTGGGATTTTTGCATAGTGCGATTTCCCTGCTCTAGAAATAGAACAGAAGTGGGTAAATTAACTGAAATGCTAGAACAGACATTTAACTTTATCTCAGTATCTAAATCAATGTGGGAAAAGGGAATTAATCACAAGGGTTTTTAAGTGCAGAACTGCCTACCCTGGCACTTCCTGAAAGTATATAAAACAGTCTTTAGACATGTATGCATTTTATATTAATAATAAATCTATGTACAATCAGGCATTATAACATCAATCTTAATCTAGCAAGACTTCATTTTTTTATCAATTGAACTGCTATTTTAATTGACTTCTAAAAATTAAGCAAAGGCTGTTGTTAAAACCAATGAGCATGATGCATAGTAATATGCTGATTAGAATGCAGCTCTGTTCCCTCCTGCTTTTTGCATAACTTAAGAGGAACTTGGCTTTGGATGCAGTCCAGGTTTTATAACTGAATATCTACAAAATCAAAAATTGAATGCTTGGCCAGTGTTACTTATTTGGGGGTTTTGTTGTTTGTTGTTTTTTTTTTTAATAAGAAAAAAGGAATTAACTCACTGGCCTCAATTCAAAAGTCCTGCAGAAACAGGGTTTGACAGCGATGTTTATTACTGCATTTAACAAATGATCTCCCTTTATTTACCAGTCTTACATCAAGTTCTAATGTTAGGACCAAATCCTTTGCCAGTGTGTTTCAGTTTACATTGACACAAATCAAAACACCAGCAAGGAAATAATTAAATCATCTCATCTGGTCTACAGTTTGTAGATAGTTTAAATTTGAGAATGAAAGTCAAGAGGAGTGCACATTTATGTGATTATTTACACTGCAAAATTTCTAGCTATAAAACTAATGGAAGTAATGAACGCTTAAAAATATATAATAAATATCTTTTTATGCACTGCTAACTTTAATATTGAAGTCAGCTGAATTTTCTCCCTATTTTCATCACCTGAAAGTCTCACCTAACATTGCTTTCAGAAACGAGTATTCCCTGACTTGTAACTAGCCTCTTAAAGGGGCTCCTTACTACATTGTATATACATTCAATGAGTCTTCTTTAAGAAGCCAATGGGATTTAAAATCAGCTTTTCTGTGACAATGTTGAAATGAGGCCTGATACCCATGTATCATCCTGTCTTGCCATGAGAAGTTTGTTAAATTTAACTTAAATCTAATATAGGAAAGTAAACAAATGAGATATAAAATATGGGTTGTAAGGGAAGTAATGGCATCCAATCAAACCTTATTTCAGCTCTATGAGCTTTCAAATACTGCTACTGTCCATTTTGCTGATAATTCTGCCGCTGTTTCGTTTTCATTCTTATTTGTTGTATCATCCCTGAAATTTAAATTGCAAGCAATTTGTACTCAAGATTTTCTTCTATCCCAACTGTATTCTACAATAATAATAATAATAATAATAACAACAACAACAGAAATAAGAACAGTAAATATGTACATAGACAGTAAATGAATATGAGCCAGGGTATATCCCCTGCTTGCTCTTCAGTTATTTTACCACCAAGAGGGTTTGTTTTCAGATATTACAAGTTTGCAAAGAAATATATTATTATAAAATTAATCCGTCAGACTGTCTACAAGCAAATATAGTTGAACTGAGCATCACATTTAACTTGGGCTCTTTAACTATCATTAGAGCATAAATTGTAATAGTTACAGCAGTCTACAGGAGTATATAGGTATTTTACAGCTATTGTAAATGAACGCTATTAAAGTTAGACATGTGTGTATATAAAACCCCAGGAATGGTAGTTGAAGAAAGAACAGCTGCTTCTTCTGGATTTTCAAATTATTTTGTATCTAAAAACAGAAAGGGGAGAGAAAATAAATGTTCTTTCTAATCACTACCTCCATATGATCCCAGCTTGAATTATTAAACAGGTATTCTTAACCAGTTACTTTATGGCTATGCCTGCAGGTCTTAGTGAGGAGCAAGCTCTGTGCTGTGCCCTGTGCTAACACCTGCACTGACACCATCTCTGCTGTAAGGGATTTAGTAATTGGCATAGATTAATACAAGTGATTAGATAAAATGCAGTAGATGGATACAAGGGCATTGAACGTTGATCTGAAAAAGACAAGTCAATGAACAATGTCTTATGGTTCCCTAAGTTATTTCTCTGATTTAAGTGGAATTTAATAGTGATTGCTCAGTGACTGGATGATGTAAGGTAGATGATAAAAGCACTGGATAAATATATTTTGACTTTATGAATCTGACTCAGCTTTGAACTTGGTTTCAAGTTGAGGATTTGGCTTCCCCTCTGCATTTTCCTGGTGGATCATAAATGTTAACAGGTCGTAGCACAGTCCCTCTGTTAGACCTTTGGACACAGTGAGTTTAACAAATGCTGTGGGTCCCAAATGTGGTGAGAGAGCTGCAACTAAGAATATGGCTGGCACCAGGCCCTGCTGCCACTGGCTTTCATGAGCTCTGGGAGTGGGATGGTTTTGCGAAGAAGTTCGAGGACGCTGGTGAGCAGGGTCTTCAGGAGCTGCAAGCACAGCTCTTTCCTTTGTGGCATCAGTATGTGACTTGGTGTGGGCTATCCCAGAGATCAAGAGAGCTTAAGAGAGAGGATGTGAGATAGGATATCTTTGTCAATTTGTGGGCTAACTGCAAATCTTTGGCTGGAATCAGAAAGTCCATCCATAGAGATGGAAGTTGAGAAGAAAGAGGAAAAACTTAGGAAAAGGTGAGAGCTGAGGGGAGGGTTTATCACATGGAAATAGGAAACATACAGTAATGCAAAGCATAACACTGAACGCAAGCAGCATTTTGGGGTTTGGTCCTGCTGTTTCTCATCCAAATATTTTTCTGTTTTCTTGTCTTTTATTTGGCCTAAAATCTCCATTATAATGTTAAACCATTGCACATAGATATTTGTTTAGATATTTGTTTATCCATAGACATTGGATAGAGCTGCCACAGAAATGTTTGTGTTGTGTGTAATTAAGATGCCTTGTTTTCTTACCTTACTGTATCTCTGTGTTTAGGCCCACAACAGAAACCTGCTCTCTATTGATTTCGATCATGTAACCAGAACAGGAAAGATTTATGATGATCATCGAAAATTCACTCTTCGGATTATGTATGACCAGACAGGACGCCCAATTTTGTGGTCACCCATCAGCAAGTACAATGAAGTCAATATCACTTATTCACATTCTGGATTAGTCACCTATATCCAGAGAGGAACCTGGACTGAGAAAATGGAGTATGATCCAAGTGGAAACATAATTTCCAGAACATGGGCAGATGGCAAAATATGGAGTTACACATATTTAGAAAAGGTAAATCATTTAAAAGGTGGATTGTTGTATCAAGGGAGTAATACTTGTTTTGATATAGATATTATATTGTAAATTATGTTATAATGCTATGCTATCTCTTGCAAGAAGATTTTAAGACTTTTTAAACAGAAAATGTATGTGATTATATAACTAGATAAAAACACCTCTTTATCAGTGCTTAGACCTGTGTGTCACCTGTTCAAACCTGCCATAGTTAAGGTCTGGAGGAAGTTATTAGCATCTCAGGTTTGTTTGATTGGTAAGTAGAAATGACAACTTTGTCCCAGTACAATTTCAAGTCAACAAAGGACACTCACAGCTGAAAAACATGTTGCCGCTCTGTATAGCATAGTCAAAAATACAACAGTCACTGAAAAGGAACTATTTCCTCCCCACAAACACAGTTCTTTTAAGTCAAAATCATGAGGCAGTGAGTACAAGCTTGAACCTGCTCAGTCCTGTGCTGTGAAAAAGGGATTGATCCTCTGAGGAAAAAGATTACTTTAGTATTTATGAGGGCTATTTGGGAGTAAAGTATTAATATTAAATGAGTTATTGCTATGCTTTTATAGTGACTTCATGTCTAAATTGACCGAGTATTGTAATTTTCATTTATATCTATAGGTAATGGTCACAAGATGGGGGAATAGGTATTCTACAGACTAAGGAAGAATAGCATCTCATTCATCTGTAGAAGAATCTCATTTGATATCATATTGTCTCTCAATACCAAAAAGCTAATCTGTACTTAGTGTGAAATTGTGTTCAAACAGTGTCCTTTACAAATTTTTTCTAAATAGCAACATCTTGGTCTATCGAATATAACCTGAGTTTGGTTATAATATAACCTTCATTTTCTCTGAACCTATTAATGACTGGGAAATGCTAGGAGGGTGCAGGTGAGACAGAACTGATGGGGGTATTACACACAGGAAATCCAATCACTTTGAAGTTATTTGCAAATTTAAAAGTTCCAAATGCTGTACTTATTTTGAATGTATTTTAGTCTGATCCTCAGAAAACTTAAACCTAACCCAGAGAATAAAATTACTTAGGCTGGAGAACGTATAAAAATGTGACTCCTCCCTTGTCTGCATGCAGTGTGGTTCTTGCACGTGTTAGCAAGACTGACAAACCCTAGAAGCTTCAGAAGTTGGGTCAGGTAAATTTTTCAGGGCTTCTTTGGTCTGTTTATTCTTCTGCAAATTACAAGTAAACAGGCGTTTAGTACGGCTTTCAAATATTTGGGCGACGTGTTATTCTGGAATTCTGTGCAAGTGGCCAAATCCTGATCTTGTTGAAGCAAGTGGCAAAAGCTTACTGGTTAAGGTGGCAGCATCTTGGGTTGTGCTGTAATTTGTCATTAAAATTATTGAGAGTCATGCACACTATGGACATAATCTTCCAGCTATTTAATATACTTTCATCACTGTTTGTTCCTTGTGCCAAAGAAAGATTAATTCACCGTCAAAATTAGACATTGAGATATCATTTTGTGGCTCCATTAAAGTCAATAACTCATTGTGTTAATTATGTAATGATTGCTAAAGGTTGTTGAAAACCTCATAAGACCCAATGATTCTTTTTCTCAAAAAATCAATTATATAGTTCGCTTCCAATTCATAGTTATTTAATTCTTCATTTTTTAGCACTTGATGAGTTAATTGTACGTCTTCAAAAATCTCTTCCCCTTCCAAAATTAGCCCAAATAATTCAGGTCTTTAAAAGCACTATGATAGTAGCACTGTAAAAAAATTTTAGCAGTGAGATTCAATTCCTCTTATTTTGCTTACTTTCCTCGATTAGTTAATGATGTTATAAAATCTCCTGAACACTCCAAGCCTGCTTCCAAAATCCTGCCTTTTACCACCAGACAAAACGGATGAGCGGCTGCCTGTGTATGTTGGACAGAAATGACATCTAGTGGTGATGTTCAGCATTTCTGTGTGTTCCCAAAAGAGCTCCAAACCGCCGCTGGCTGTTTGTCTCCATGTACCACACGGATCAGTCATTACGTGGTTGACCAGGCTCTGGTTGCTTTTATAAAATGACAGCTTTTTGGATGTTTTATAAGCCACTCTCTGAAATCCTTTAAAACAATTAGAGCCCAATTTGTGCAAAAAGTTGAAAAATCTATTGTAGTATTATTAGGAGGAATTGGGAATTATTTAATTTTTTCTCTTTATGGTATTCTCTAATAGGCTAGAGAGGATACTAAGTCTCCAGCCCTTGTACTGTCTATCCTTTTACTATCCTGGGCAAAAGTGGAAAAGCCACAAAGTGTTGTAAAACAGGCACACAGGGGCACTAAAGTTGTATTAGAGATGTTTCTGATCTTGTTATTCATACTCTGTCAAAGGCAGACAGCTTAAAAACAGGCCCGGGAGCAGTATATAGAGAGAGGCGTCACATCAATGCTAGGAGAGAGTTCAGCCAGTGGTTTACTGCAGATTGGGGACTCTTCACTGAAGGTGAAAACAAAATAAACACTGTTTAGAAGTGCTTGGCAGACCAGCAATAAAGCGATCCGAAAAAGCTTGGTGTAAAGGTCTGTCGTCACCAGTTGGCAGGGGATAACTTGCGAGCGGCATATGTTGGTGCTCTCTGGATTGTGTACAGGTGACAGATGTCTTTCACCAAGGGCAGGAAGAAATACATCTTGGGAGGGTGGGAGGCCAGGGGGTACAGAGAGGGCGGGCAAGGCTTAGCCCGTCTTCGGTTCTTTGAATGAGCACTCAGGTTATTTGTCAGAGCAAAGTGGCTCAGGGCCAATGTTACTTAACACATTGCAGGGCTAAGCTCTTGGTGTTTTCTTCCCAGAGAAGATTTTTGAGCTTAGAGGAAGAAAAAGCCTTCTTTTCTGATTTCTTTCCCCAACACACTGTGAAAAAGCAGTCACACTGTTTCTTGTAAGACTTTGTTTTGTATGATGACTTAATCATGCAGAAGCCTGACAAATTTGCTTACGTGCCTGGTAGGTTTGGGCTGTGAGTGGTGCGGTGTCAGCGCTCTGTCTCAGTTTGGACAGTGTGGCAAGGATGTACAGGGCTCTGGTCCAGCCAAGCCGCTTACCTTGGGGACCTTGGGGAAGGCTACAGATTTCTCCCATACGTTTTCACTCTGTGTTTTCATGGTGCTTGTTTCACCAGTGGGCTTGTACTCTGTGACACTGACTTTGCACATGATTGGTGACAAGGTTCAGAGAACTCCAGCTTTATATTTGCACAGATAAATGTCTGCCATGCATGCACATTCATCTGCCAAACAAACAAACCAGATTTTGTTGACCAGATGCAATTAACCAACACAGGACAAATACCAAGTATCTGTGTAGGAAATACACTCTTTGTAAACATTAAAAAAGATACAGAAGTGGTCATATCAAAGAACTTGCAGACTATTTTCATCCATCAGTAAGCATGGGGATACTGTGACCTCTGGAGCATAATAGAAGACATACAGAGAAAGGAGGGTGTGTGACAGAGGTATGCAGAGTGCCAATAAAAGCTAAACACCTTGTACACACCATTGAAAGTTTCCCCTTTCCACCTCCTCTAGAACCATCTGCTGCCGCAGATGCTCTGCCTTTGTGTGAGGAAGAGGTTCCCTCTGGTTTTGCTTCCTGGGAGAATGACCTAAATATTTCAAAGCAACATAACAAGTCAGCATGAGGCTGAAATGCTACCGAGAGCCACATCTGCCTTCCAGTTTGGAGATACTTACCTCTAGACTTATTGTTATTCTCCTCCTGTTCTGTACCACCTTGCTGCCCAGGTCTCCTGGAGCTGAAAGCTTCACTTGGAATTGTACAGGCAGCAAGAACAAGCTACTAGAGTGGATGGTTGTATCAGCATTTCCTTAACCTTCAGGCACTCACTAGATGAATAATCATTTGCTTGATCGGCCACTTATACTGCCATTCTTGTTTGCAGTCGGTGATGCTCCTGTTGCACAGCCAGCGCCGCTACATCTTTGAGTACGACCAGTCCAACTACCTGCTGTCGGTGACCATGCCCAGCATGGTGCGCCATGCCTTGCAAACCATGCTCTCCGTTGGCTACTACCGCAACATCTATACCCCTCCGGACAGCAATGCAGCTTACATACAGGACATCGCCAGAGATGGTCGGCTTCTGCAAACGTTGTATCCTGGGACAGGGCGCAGAGTCCTTTACAAATACACCAAACAGTCCCGACTCTCCGAGATTCTTTATGATACCACTCAAGTTACGTTCACCTACGAGGAATCTTCTGGGGTTATTAAAACAATACATTTAATGCATGATGGGTTCATCTGTACCATCAGATACAGGCAAACAGGTTTGTGTAACTGTGACTACTTTACTAAACTTTTTGGCCCTGACGTTGAATTTACCTGGCATGAAATTCCACTATTTTTTATATCTGTAAGTTCTCATATTTTATCTTTCGATAGAAAAATGTGTGTTTATCTCTATGTCTGGGTCCATAGGCATATATAGCTGTCCCATTTGAAATACAGTTTTCTTTTTATTGCTTGGTATAGAATAGCTCTTAGAATGTTTGATTGTTTTTATTCCGCTGTGTGGATATTTGCAAAATACTAAATCAAGTTGTTTTATTATTTGTATTTTCAAGTTTCCCTGTTTATACCATAATATAACATAAATTCCAAAGGACTGTTTATATGAGGAAGAAAAACACCATGTAAAATAAATTTAGTTTAGAATTATCTTGTAAGTAAATCGAAATTATAATTATTAATAAAATAGCATTAATTTAAACAAATGCTAATAAGATATAAATATTTTGTAGAGCAAGCATTAATAAAGGTTTGTGAGTGAATAATCTAGCGTATTCTTAGTTAATGGTACTTTCTGAGACATTCAGCAATAAGACTCAAGGGTATATTTGAGTTCAATTTGTCTGTGCTAGTTCTGTAGGGTATGTACACCGTGGACATAACTCATTATTTTTCTTGCTTTTCCTCTTTCCCCTATTTGCGTTGGACAGGTCCGCTTATTGGTCGGCAAATCTTCAGGTTTAGTGAAGAAGGGCTTGTAAATGCCAGATTTGACTACAGCTATAACAATTTCCGTGTCACAAGCATGCAGGCCATGATAAATGAGACGCCTCTTCCTATAGATCTGTACCGTTACGTCGATGTCTCTGGCAGGACTGAACAGTTTGGGAAGTTCAGTGTAATTAATTATGATTTAAACCAAGTTATAACCACCACTGTGATGAAACATACCAAAATTTTTAGTGCCAATGGTCAGGTGATTGAAGTACAATATGAAATTCTCAAGTCTATCGCTTACTGGATGACCATCCAGTACGATAACATGGGCCGTATGGTCATCTGTGATATACGCGTGGGTGTCGATGCCAATATAACAAGATATTTTTATGAATATGATGCTGATGGTCAACTTCAGACTGTGTCTGTGAATGATAAAACCCAGTGGCGCTACAGCTATGACCTTAATGGCAACATCAACTTGCTGAGTCATGGAAACAGTGCACGCCTCACTCCTCTGAGATACGATCTGAGAGATCGCATTACCAGACTTGGAGAAATTCAATATAAAATGGACGAAGATGGTTTTCTCAGGCAAAGAGGCAATGAGATCTTTGAGTACAACTCTAACGGTCTGCTGAACAAAGCGTACAACAAAGTGTCTGGCTGGAGTGTGCAATACTGTTATGATGGTCTTGGAAGACGAGTTGCAAGCAAATCAAACCTAGGACAACACCTGCAGTTCTTCTATGCTGATCTCTCCAACCCAATAAGAGTTACTCACTTGTACAATCATACCAGCTCGGAAATAACATCCCTATATTATGATCTTCAAGGTCATCTCATTGCAATGGAATTAAGCAGTGGAGAAGAATATTATGTTGCTTGTGATAACACCGGAACACCTCTGGCTGTATTTAGCAGTCGAGGCCAAGTCATAAAAGAAATTTTGTACACCCCATATGGAGAGATCTACCAGGACACTAATCCAGATTTCCAGGTTATCATTGGTTTCCATGGAGGGCTCTATGATTCTCTTACTAAATTAGTTCATCTGGGTCAGCGGGATTATGATGTCATTGCTGGTCGGTGGACAACACCAAATCATCATATATGGAAACACCTGAATGCTGTCCCACAACCTTTTAATCTCTACTCATTTGAAAATAATTACCCAGTTGGCAGAATCCAAGATGTTGCTAAGTATACAACAGGTAAAAGTAACACATTTCTCATTAAAATATAATTTTTTATCAAATTCTGGTGTGGATTCAGGACTTCAGAAGTCTTTTGTGTACCTCCAAAGTTACTATTTGGCTCTAATCTTACATATATTAAAGTCATTTCTTTAATAGGTCATATCTTACTGAGCTTGATCTGTTTTCTATAGTCTTTGTGGTAACCAGGAAAATAATTAATAGTTGTTTCTGCTGCTTTTCTAAGTGCTGAAATTAGGGGAAGAATGGAGGAAGCTTAATTTGAATGTTTTCCATTATAAATGGATAGAAGGTATACTATTGATTTGAATACAGCTGTGCTTTGTAATTAATGCAATTAAAAATAATTTGTTTGCTACAATAAATGCTGTAACCAGTACTGAGAACAGAAATTGATGCGAAATTTGCATAGCTGGGATTTCTGCAGACTACCCTCCCTTTGTCTAGGATTTACATGCCTTCTTGCCAGCATCCTTTTCATGTTTTGCAGACATTGGAAGTTGGCTAGAGCTGTTTGGTTTCCAGTTGCACAACGTACTACCTGGATTCCCAAAACCAGAGATAGAAGCTTTGGAGACAACATACGAACTGATGCAGCTTCAAACAAAAACTCAAGAGTGGGATCCTGGGAAGGTTAGCAAAAAACTGTGTTCAGCTACTTCTAGTTACTAAATTAAGGAATTTGATTAGAAAATATTGGAGACTGAGGAAAGAATGTGACTGTATCTTTCAACTTTATTGGCAAGGCAAAGGGTCTAACAATGCTAGAAACTTTAATGTTGTCACATTAGGTACGGGCATCAGAGCAGAGGAGAGTTTTAAGGAGAAGCTTTTAGGAACACAGTGAAGAAACTTTGTAGAAGTTTACCATGAGGCCATCCCAATTTGAAGGGCAGGACAGGTGAAAGGATAAAGGTGTTTGTTTGAAAACTGAAAAAGCTACAGAAAATGTTGTGGAAACAAATAACTAAAACCACAGTTTTTCATCTTTGTTAGCAAAGATGCCACAAGAGATGCAAAATCACTGAGGGTATAAACAGCTTTACAGGTCTGTACGTCTGCATAATTATTGCAGTAAACCAGAAATGTTATGGATTTGTAGGGGAAATCTGTAGAACTTAACCTTGCTCTGGGGCTTATTTTCAGTAAAGAGCCACGCAGCAGCTATCAGGGTCTACCAATCAATGTGGCTGCAACAGGGCCAACTGTTGATATTCTGAGCAGGTGTTCATGTTTTGCATTTAACTGTAAGAGCATCTGTTAACAGAGAAATATGATTTTGCAGAGATGAGAGAGATAAGATTCCTTTCCTCTAATGTAGTCAGGAAAAGGAATTATAAAATGTTGTGAGTTCATGTTAGTAGCGTTTAACACACTTCTTTTCCTACACACAAAGGACTTTACGAAGTGCAGAGGGCTGGAGGGTCAGAGCTTGTTCCAGGTGTTGGAGCATGTCCAGGTAAAATGGTCACCGAGATATTAAAGAAGCTATTACAAAGGAACAGAAAAAGTGTAGTGATAGGTACAGTGATAAAAGACAAATAGATGGTTGGCGTGAGGGGTTTCTAGCCTCAGTGGGGGACCTACAGATCTGATGTACTTGCATGGTTCCTATTGTTCTAGTGTCTTGAGATCTTCACAGCCTGCTTTTCTGAAAAAATGGGCTATAAAAACTGTTATTGCTATTTTACAGAAGGCATAATTAGATGCACAGACACTAGGCAAAGAATCATGTGAGAGAGTACAGCTTCCAGTTCAGGTTTCCCTGCACCTAAGAGTTGGAAGACCGGTCATGTTGAGTCACAACTCAAAGAGGGGAGGAAGAAAAAATGGAAGAATAAATATAAAAATAGCATTTTTGATAAATACATTTTCCATTTGTTTCTAGAAACCAAAGAGTCCAAGAGACAAAAAGCAATACCTTAGGCCACTAGAAAGCCTGTGTGTATACCCAGACTCCATAGATGTGCACAGTGTTTTATAGACAAATTGGAGATCTGTTCCAAGCAATTAAGAGATTAGTAGGGACTGTGAGACTCTATAATGAACTGCAAGATGCTTCTCCTGCCAACTTTATTTTTTCTTTTTCCAGACTATCCTTGGTATTCAGTGTGAGCTACAAAAGCAACTCCGAAACTTTATATCCTTGGATCAACTTCCTATGACACCCAGGTACAGTGATGGCAAGTGCTATGAGGGAGTGAAGCAACCGAGATTTGCAGCTATTCCTTCAGTATTCGGAAAAGGCATCAAATTTGCTATAAAGGATGGTATAGTGACGGCTGACATTATAGGTGTGGCTAATGAGGACAGCCGGCGCATTGCTGCCATCCTCAACAACGCTCACTATCTGGAGAACCTGCATTTCACCATAGATGGCCGAGACACCCATTACTTCATCAAGCTGGGGTCCTTGGAAGAAGATTTGACCCTAATCGGCAATACTGGGGGACGCCGCATCTTGGAGAATGGTGTCAATGTCACAGTGTCCCAGATGACTTCTGTGATCAACGGGAGGACTAGACGCTTCGCTGACATCCAACTCCAGCACGGCGCACTGTGCTTTAACGTTCGGTATGGAACAACAGTGGAAGAAGAGAAGAACCATGTCTTAGAGATAGCCAGGCAGAGAGCCGTGGCTCAGGCCTGGACTAGGGAGCAGAGACGTCTGCAGGAAGGGGAAGAAGGTCTTAGGGCATGGACAGATGGAGAGAAACAGCAGCTTTTAAGCACTGGGCGTGTACAAGGCTACGATGGATATTTTGTTTTATCTGTGGAGCAGTATCTCGAACTTTCTGACAGTGCCAATAATATTCACTTTATGAGACAGAGTGAAATAGGCAGAAGGTAACAAAGAAAATCTCTGCCTTTGCGTCACCAAAGACTGCCTGTTTTTAAACGTAAAATGGTTTATTGTATTGGTTTTTCTAGATCAGAACTCTGTATATATAAATATAGAGGAAAAAACATATCCAACTGCCTTTAAATGTGACAGAAGATGGTATTTTAATATTGTTCGTTTAACTCTTTGAGAGATGACAGTGACGATTTTTAGTTCTTGTGTGGCAGTATTCAAAAATTTTGGAAGCAGAGTCCTGACAGCTGAGCAGCGTGAGGTGCCCGGGGTGACACCACGCATCCCTGCGGGGTAGGGGAGAACGCAGCGTGCTCTGCCTTCTTCTAAAAGAAACACGACTTTTTTGTTGTTGTTGATTTAACAGTTCACCAATTATTTACAAGGTTACAGAGCCTGATTCTGCAACCTCTGTTTCCTGGGTAGTTTTCAGCCCAGTGATATCTCCCGTAAATTCAAGGGATTGCATATAGAAACCAGACTGTGTGTGGAAACTTCGTAGCTGCTCACCAACCCCGTGCATGTCATTCCTCACAGCTATGATCGAAGGGATTTTCTAAGCTGGGACACACAGCTTGTGTTGGAAACAGTACGTAAAACGCTGTCCTGTATGGCCTTTAGCTTTGCTCAGCCGTAGCCACCTCTCACCTCTTGTAGCCACCCAGTGACAAACGCCACATTGCATCTCCTTTTGCATGTGAGGGTTTCTCTCCCAAGGTTCCCCTCTGCATTGGGTTATACTGGAGCCCAGCAGCACATGTAGAGCTGCTGACCTTCCTGGCAGAGGGGTGTAGGGTGACACCACAATGCTGGGCTTCAGCCAGGCCTCGGAGCGGCCAAAGAAGGGCTTGACGAGTGCTGTAGTCAACAGGAGTCTTTCCACTGCTATCAGTGTGCTCCAGACTTCAACTCAGTGCTTTCGGGACAACCCTTGTTTCCCAGCTGGTAGAGCCCACATGGTGCAGTAACAACAAGCCATGCAGGATCAGTTCTGTTGTAGTGGTCGGGCCAGGACTTGTCTTTTCACAGCCCGTTAGGAAATTGCAGTGTTGTTGGGTTTAGGCATCGCGTTCTTTTCATCTCAAATTAATAATCCTGTTGTATTACTCATTTTTCGAGTCTGAAGACTGGTGGGTTGGGAGTTGATGAACCTAAGTGTGGATAGTAAATATGTTGATAAACGTAAAACATTTTGGGGATGACTCTTCACTTTTCAGCTCAATATCTAGAGCACATAGAACAGCATTATATTGCATGGGCAGAAATTTTTATTTCCCAAGGTATCATGCGCTGCTGGCACAGTTATTTCATGGCAGAGTAGGTGATCCTTCTTTCCGCTTGTCATTTTTAAAAGACCTGATTATTGGGGGGAGTGGGAGGGCACACAGGGAGGGGGGGACAGTTAAACAGATTTCCTTTACTGACTTTCAGAGGGAGCTAGAAGTCTTGTTATAGAGCCTGTGTATCCGTAAGAGTGATGTTATTGCACATTTCTTTCAAAACAGACATAGTAAATATATTGAAACAATTTCTGCTCGTATTTACAATGGCCAACAAAGTGCTTTCTTTGTCTCTCTTCCTTTCTTTCCAGTTTTCTTTTTCCCCTTGTTTTTGGGCTAGTGGAGCAGACTGTACCAAAGTTAGAGATGAGCCTGAACTGCCACCTGGGACCTGAACCCCTCCCAGGGGTTTGGACTTGGATCTCAACCTCACACCATTAGTGTCTCTTTCCAGACTCCCCTCCACTCCCCTGGGATCCAGCGCAGCTTTGGGGGTGCAGGAGCAGGCTGAGTGAGAGCCTGACCCCTAAAACCACCCTCTACTCCCCAGCCAGGGGGAACAGTGGACCAAAATCTGCACATACACGTTTTGATCAGGCTCATCGTTAACTAATGTACAGAACTGGGAGCTGGCAACAGCCAGGTTTGACAGCTCTGATTTCTGTAATTTTCCACACAATCACGGAGAATTTGAATACCTCCACACCAGCCTAAAAATGGCCCTTCAAATCCTTGAGCCTCTAATATGATTTTAATCAAGGGAAGAATAATTTATGAATTGTATATAGAGAGTGCATTCATAAACGTGATGATGTATTTTATCACTGATCCAAGATGTCAATATTAGAGTCTATTTTACTTATCTTTTAAGCGATTATACTTTTTTGCAACTCACTAATGAGGGATCATTTTCAAACTGCTTTAAATATCCATTATAAACAAATATTTGAAGCTATTAGAATTACCTTGAACTGTGCATTTCTAGTATGTAATACATATTTAGTTAGCTTGTGCCTTTAGTTTCTTAAAGTTATATTTGTATTATATGCAGGAAATGCACTTTGTATTACCTACAGCTGTGTTTTTTAATACTGCCTTGATTACTGTTGTTCTCATAATATGCCAAAAGGTCGAAGAGGGAAATGTGTTACAAGTTTGTCTCTGAAAGTTGATTTGGCATTTTCCCAGTTCCTGGGTGCAGTCAAAAGTACGTTTTTGAACAATATTTCTTATGGGAATATGGAGGCATACAGAATCACATGACATTACATGGCCCGGATGCAAAATAAAAAAAAAAATTTAAAAAAAGAAAATATGCCTTCATCATAATAGTTTTGGAAGTTTAAGAAACTATATAAAAATGTCATGTTGAGCTGACAGTGCTAAAGCAGCAAGTTATTACTGAAAGAGCACTGGAGACTGACGTCGTAGCTGCACATGGGCCAGCCAGCAGTGATTCGTCAGAATTAAACAAATAAAATAAATAAATAGCTTTGGACCATCTTGTTCATGAGAAACCTCAGATGGAGGCAGGGAATATTTCAGTCTCCTTTTTCTTTTCTTTTTCCCTAGTAGTTAGACCAGTTTCTCACTGTTGTTTTTTGTAGTTTTCCTTTTCTTTTTTCTTGTTTTTCTTGTTTGTTTTTTTTTTCACTATAGCCTAGAGACCAAAATGAGAAAAAGAAAACTAATGGCATGGAAATTTTTACTGTTATTTAGATCAGATAATTTGATGCTAGCATTCTGCACTGCAAACAAGGTTCTGAAAGTGGAAAAAAATAAAATAATAAAAAAATAAAATAAAGTAAAATAAAATAAAATAAAAATAAAATAAAAGCCACTATTGCACACTATCCTGTAGCAAAGTACCTACCATGAGAAATACATGCTATTTTTTTTATGACAGCCAAATAAATAGTGTGTACAAGTAATGTTTCCTTTGCTTTCATATTTATTTAGCAAATCTAGAACATTTTGAAGGTATAAATATATATATATAGATATCTATGTAGAACATAGCCAAATAAATATATATGAACTGGTCAATGTGCATCTCGGTATACACATCCTAGCTGTTTGGTTTGGGCCCTTCAAGGTCCTGTTGGACACCAGCTGGGTAGACACGGCCTCTCTTTGTGGCCGCGAGCGCTCCCGCAGTGCTGGCCCCTGTCCCCGTGCTCCCCTGCCCGCTGTGCCCCAGCTCTACTGGGGGCCAGAGCCAGGCTCCCAGAGCAGTGGCCTTTCCAAGGTGAGCCATGGCAATGGGCGCTGCTGGAAGCCAAAGTACGGTTCCAAAGGTGAAAGGGGTTCAGGCAGAGGAGCTCCTCTTTCAGCCCGAGGGAGAAGAGACGGGCAGAGCTCAGATCAGGCTGCCACCAGCAGCTGTAAGGGTTTTTTCCCCGTCAAATGATGCTGACTGTTATTTAATCCTCTCCTTGACGCAAAACATTACCAGGTCGAAAGCACCCTGACTGCCAGAGGAATCGCTTCTCGGCAGAGACTGGGAATGGTGGAGTCGGACTCGCTGTGGATTTGTCCGGGCATTTGTCACCTGCCATTATTTGTCTAAGGAAACGTGCTTGACAATTTCCAGTTTTTCCTTAGATCTCGTGGTGGACTTTAGCCTTTTAATAAATGTTAGTATATCAGATCGTGTCCTTGACAGTATTTTACTTGTATGAACCATGCTAAACCATTAAAAACCTTCATACTCTTCAGGCAGAAGTGTCAATAAACGAGAAAGAGAAGCATAGCATACGATATATGTCAAAGTAATGTTCCTTTTTAGCTTTCTCATCAACGGTAAAAATGTTTACAATGTATGCCAAGATCTTCAGTTTCTGTCTAACACCAGTTAGAGGTTCTGATCTTACAGAAATTGTGTTATAACGGCCTCAGCCTCATTGCTAGGAAACAATAGATCCCAATTTTTTTATTCCTGCTCTAACTCCTGTGCTGAATAGTGACTGGATACTGTACAGGTTTATGTTATATGGCTGCAGTTATATGGTCTGATGCATTTTGCTCTGGGTTTCAGGCCAGAAGCATGCATTTTCTACAAGAACATCCCAGCAACACGCTGTAAATATTAAAAGTTAATATATTATGTGTCGATATTTGAAAAAGAAAGTACTTTGACTATTTCATTTTTTAAAAATAAAGGTGCAAACCGATGGGGTGTGATGTTGTCTTTGTTTACACCATGTATTTGGGATAGTTGTCTCCCTAAAGGATACTTCCACCCATCTAAATAAGGGCTTCAGAAAATATTGAGAGATCCAAAAGCTGGGGGGGCCGGGCATTGCTAGCAAGATTTCATTTTACATCTGATTCACCAACGTTCGTGCCTATAACTGCGGGTTTCACCGCAGGTGAAATCACAGCCAGTTTCTGTGTCCAGGTTATTACATCTCATCAGAACAAATGTGAGAGCGAAAAAAATTTCTGCTAAATCCCTTTGAACTCCCAAGAACTGAGTGGGTGAAGTCAAGAGTGGTGGTAGGAGATGAGGAGCAGAGTGCAAGTACCTGTGCGTCCGGTGGGCCTGCCTCAAATAGACGATGATGAATGACTGTGTGTATCAAAAAATGCATGTGAGAAAAATAAAAAGCCCGGTACATGCAGCAAGCAGAGAGTAGGAGACGGTGAACCAGAGGGGCAGAAAGAGTGTTTAAGTCTAAAGGAAAGGTTATGTGGTAAAAAACCGATCAGAGCAGCCTGGCTGGGCAATAACCCAGTGTAAGGGCTGAGGCTGGAAGAGTTGTGTTGGATGGATAAGAGGGAAGTGAGGCTGAAGGGATTCTCTAGTAGAAGCAGGAAGAAAACCAGCCTGGGAGACGGTATTGATTTAGTGCTGCAGGACTGTTGCAGCCATGGCCAGGGAGGAGGGCAAAATTATGGGCAAATTGCCCATAATTGCCCTTGGTGGAGGCAAAACCAGAGCTGTGGCAGGGCTGGCTGCTGCAGAGGAGCAGCATTGTCTTCCCTGGGGAGGAGGCACAGCAGGCAAGGCTGGGTTCAGGGAGGCAGAGTCCCTGCCTTGAGCTGCAAAATCAGCTGTCAGAGCTGGGGATGCAGCACCCATGGGAAGGGGAGACTGGGGCGGCAGGAGGGGAGTGTCAGGGCAGAGCAGCAGCAGCAGCAAGAGGCTGCAGCCCAGCAGGGTGGTGGGAAGGAAGAAGCAGGTGATACAGGCATTACCTGGGAAGTTGTGCCCACAAAATGTGGCTGCTGTTCTCTAAAAGGATCTGTAGCACTTCACACCTAAGTCAATGCATGAAGTCTATGTAATTTCCATATAGCTGTTCCCAAAACTGAACATGGACTCTGTGTCCCCCAGGTACTATGAGCTTTTCTCACTGTTCCCAGCTTCTTTAAGCCTACAGCAATTCCAGGCCCTTGGGTACCAAAAAAAAACCAACACAAACAAGCCAAAACCGAAACAACATTCTCAGCTTTAAATAAATAAATAAATAAAGGCATCTTCTGGCCCCTTTTTTATATATATATAAATTTTTATTTTTTTTTAATTATTTTTTTTAAGAGCATAAGAGCATTGCACTTCTGGAGTCAACCATAGTCAAACCAGTTATCCTCATCTCACTTCCCTGCAGAGCGGACGAGTGGTGTCTACTCTCATGGCACAGGCTTTGCACAAGCAGCACTGACAGCCTCAGCCTTTGCCCAAAGTCAATAGGACCTCTCCATAGGAAACAGCCCTCGGGCAGAGTGGTTCCCACTGCATTTATCCCCACCCTGGTGCAGTCACCTGCCACAGACCACTTCCAAGCACCGCTCCTGGGAGAAGTCATGTAAACCAGGAGTTTAGACCCAGCACTTAGAAAGCAGAAGGGGCTCTGTGGGGAAGCCCAGGGGCACGCAGGCAACTCTGCCAGCGCCCGGCAGGTCTCCTGGCTTGGGGGAAGGATGGTTTGTAGGAGCACAGAGCCGGAGGGGAGCGGCCAGAGAGCAGATGCGCAGCAAGCTGGGAAACCTTTAAGGCACAGAGGAGGAGGGAACAGTTCGATGGGCACAAGTGACAGCAAAGACACTGGTGCTGCGGATGCCACACTGTGCTGGCAGGGGGGCAGTTCAACGCCTCCATGGCTGGCATTTGCTGCATTATGTAATGACTGAAAAAAAACAGCTTTTAAATATTTTATTAAAGAGAGTAAATCATGCTGGATGAGACTCTGCATGGCACTGAATTAAGATAATACCCTTTTTTTCAACAAAAAAAGCAACTAACAAGCCAGCACAGAGCAACACATGCACACACTGTGTAACATATGATATGACTCGTGGGGAGGGGCAGAACTTTTCACCACAAATTAAATTTGGCTGTTATTTAGGCTGAAACTGAATAACGAACTGAAATTGCCTCACCTTTGCAACGGAATTGTCCACTGGGCCCTGTTACCTGTTTATTTATTGTATTTATGCTGATTGCTGTTTTACAAGGAACATGTTGTGCTGCACACAGACACACACACAGACACACAGACACACACACGCCACTTACAGGAAGACAGACTCCCTGAGTTACAGGGAACACCTGGTGTGATGGTGTCAGCAGGCACCTTCATGGTGCCACTTCTGTAATAACTTTAGGAACTGTATGAATGACAGACACACCACTCACTGAGGCAAGGATTTAATGCAAGCAATTTTCTGAAGGCTATAAGATGGGACTATCCCAGTTCTGTATAAATGCCAACCAGAACAAAGCAGAGTCCAAAGTTAAGTAATGTAAAATTAGTAACTAATTATTAATTAGAAACTGATCTGGAAATGAAAAATATTTTCTATTTGAGAGTACAAAGAGAAAAAAAAGACATTACACTATTTAGTAGCTGCTATTTTTTTAGTCTCTTAGAAAACTAAAGAAAAAATAACCTTTTGAATAACCTTCCATTCTGAAAATTAAAACTTCTAAATTTTGATCTAGAAATTCTGTGAAATTCACATTCCTGCAAATGTTAAAAGAAAACATACTCATGTTTTCTTGTAACGTACACAATTCAGAAAAATACAACTCATGGAGTTGTATTAACTATCACATAAGTCATTCTGTTCTAGAGCATGGACTAGAGGAGACACTGGAAGATATGGTTATGTCACACTTGGAGACACGTCTTCATGATGGCTGCAGGTGGAAATCATGGCCTTCATTTCTTCCTAAGAAAAATAAAGACGCAAAAAAGTCTAAGACCTCCATCCCCATCTCCGTGGAAGACTCTTCTCAGCTGCAGCCAAGGCTCCCTCCGCCCCATGAATACCTGAGTGGGCATTTGGCTTTTGCTTGCTTCATGACTGGGTGCTTCAAGGGTGTTATGATGCCTTGGTCAGGTTTCTGGAAGGCCAAAATGAGGTTGTTCACTTTCCGAAAGAGCCTCCGGTGGACCCCAGGCGCTGTCTGCGAAGCCAAAGGGTGAGATGTGAGAGGGGATGCTGGGTGGCAAAAGTATCTGCTGGGCACTGGCTGTTGCCACAGAAGTTTTGTCCTCAGAAATCTGCACAAGTATAGGTATAGTCCCACCTGAGGGATGCTGCTCTCACCCAGCAGTCATGGGCTAAATCCTTCCTCATTGGCAACAGCTGGGGGCTTCACACTGGCTGGGGTTTTACCAGTACTGCTTTAATTTCCATGCTTGCTCAGAGACCAGCCAGCCACAGGGAAGGAAGCAGAGACAGGAAAGCACCAGCTGCAGCCTATCTTGCCCTTGGAGGCACATTTCATGGGGATAAGTTGGATTTAGGTTGCTGTTCCTAACAGCTGGGGACAGCATGGTCTTAGCAATATCTACTTTAAGGTTTCTGTTTGCTTAAAGGAAGAGTGGGTATCATGGGTCTGTAGCTAGCACCTGTCTCTGCAGGGGGTGTATTGAGAGTCCTTGACTTTCAGGACACCTATGCTGGGAAACAATGATAAGGTTTGCCTAAAATATAGCTAGAAAAAGGCTCAAATGGAAGTCAGTGGAGGTGATGGAGGAGGAGTTGTGGCAGTTCTATATGATACCAGAAACAAAATCAGTGCAGACACTGATGTTACCTGGGGCCAGAGCAGACTGCAGTCTTGCTCAGGGAATTATCCTTCACGTACCTGGGGGCCTTGGTGTATTGGGTTTGTGTGGCAAGGTTTTGGTAGCGGTTAGGGGTGGGGGCTACAATGGTGGCTTCTGTGAGAAGCTGCTAGAAGCTCCTGTCATCTCCAGTAGATCCAATGCCAGCCAGCTCCCAGATGGCCCCACCACTGGCCAAGGCTGATCCCATAAGTGACCATGGGTGCACCTCTGGGATAATGTATTTCAGAAAGGGGAAAAAAAATCACTAACTGCACAATTGCAGCCAGAGAGAGGGGTGAAAATACATGAGAGGAACAATTCTGCAGACACCAAGGTCAGTGAAGAAGGAGGGGCAGGAGGCACCAGAGCAGAGATTCCCCTGCAGCCTGTGGTGAAGACAATGGTAGGCAGGCTATTCCCCCCTGCAGCCCATGGAGGTCCACAGTGGAGTAAATATCCACCTGCAGCCCATGAAGGACCCCACACCAAAACAGGTGGATGCCCGAAGGAGACAGTGACCCCTGTCTGTGAAGAGCTCACACTGGCAGAACGTGATTCTATGATTCCATGACCATAATTGCTGACTGATCTCCCTGTTGTTATCTCAACCCGCAAGTCTTTCGTTATATATTCCCCCACTGTGCAGTTGAGAAGTGGCGTAATAATGCAGCTTTGGTGGGTACCTGGTGTCCAGCCAGGGTCAACCCACCACACCCAGCATCCTTCCTGAGACACCAGTGCTCACCCTGGCACTCTGAGTGCCCTACCACTCCGACCCCATCCCCAAAACCCTTCTACTTGGGCTGTGCAAATCTACAGGGTGTTCCTGATGGCTTACAGGAATGAATGAGCAAATTCATCCTGCGTACCATTCCCAAAGGTGACATCGATAATTATTTACTCTGCAGTAATGTGAGCCACTATTACTCCCTGATCTGCTTCTGAGTAACACCAGGAATCAGTCTTGTCTTCCAGAGCACTGCAGCCACTTCTGTTATAATAACGGCCACAGAATTATGCTTGTCTAGGAATTATTTAATGTTTGTAATCAGTGTTCATTAATGTGCAAACAGAAAGCTAATTATAAATGAATGCACAGAGTACAGCCAAAGAACAAGCCTTTCATAAAAGAAACACAGGTTAGCATTCCAATTCCACTAAGCCAAATAATTGTCTGTGTTGCGAATGGTGTCATTCTACACTTGAATTACCAGCTTCTTATCATAGGAGTGAAAATACATTTTGTATCAAGTTTTGGCTACCCTATATACGTTTTGCACTAATGATAGATCAATCTGGAGATAAAGTAACTTCTGGAGATAAAGTAACTTTAAAACACTGTCAATTGAAAATATTTTTTTAAAATATTCTGACATTAATGGTATGTGGGATAGAAGGGAACTGATTGTGCTTGTCAAATTATAAAAACACAAATTTTTTTGCCATTTAAAATGATGCAAAATAATGCACTATTGCATTATGCAACACCTGAAATGTAACAGGGAATTAATTTATGAGTTCAAGACTGGCAGAAGTGGCACCAAGACATCCTAGTGATGGGCACACTCAAGATCGATTACCTTTAATGAAAATCAGACTATGCAGAAATATGAATAATTTGAATATATTTCATTAAATCAATATGAACATCAGAGAGGATGCAGAAATTTTCAGAAGAGAAAGGAGAAACACACACCTCAGCACTCCAGGACCCAGTTTCTGTCTGGGATACTCTGTAGGTATAAACGTGACCATCATGCCTGTGGGAAAAAAAATATAATAATTATCAACAGGTATTTATTACTTGTTTTTACTGCTAGGTGTCACAACAGGTACACTCTGTTAGGTGGGCATCGGTTCATCTGCTAACATTTCTTTAAAAATAAATTCACCCACAAAATCTGTAAGTAGATAAAAAAACATAGAGGGAGGTCAGAAGCAGTGTTCAACCTACTGGGTTCTTTTGGATGAGCAGGATGGGTCTGACTTAGATCTAGTTTTGCAGTATTCAGTTATTCTAGGTTAATGACTTTGCTTCCATTCCTGCCTCAGCATCTTTTTTTAATTTTTTTTTTCAGTGACCTCCTTTTACTGACACACACCAGACATAATTTCCCTGGAAAAAGTGAAGATGCATTATTGGCAGATAGCATTGGTGTATTGTGATTGATTTAAATGCAGATGTTACCAGAAGCAATAGCATGAGAGTAATTTATTTGGAAAGCTACACCCACAAAAGTGAGGTAAATTACTCTTTGCTTTGCCCAAACATCCCTCATTCTCCTATACTGCTAAAGGAGACTTACAGGAATGCAGAGTTTTCCTTCTTTTTAAATCTTATTTGAGTCTTTCAAAAATAAGGAGACATACACTAATAACTCAAGATATACTCATGTCCAGAGTCAGTCTTGCTTCTCTTACAAATCCAACACAATGAGTGATTTACATGGTAGATTATTACAGCAATATCCACAATTTTAACTCAGAAGCGGAGACAATTGATAGTAGTTCCCTGGGTGCAACACTAATTTAGATGGTATCAGATAGGAAAGATTATATTTCATACTACATAGATTTACATGAATACAGATCAGGATTTTAGGGACCATTCCCTATTTCAGCATCAATCCTTATTCTTAAGGAAGCAGAAAAATACTCTATTTCTTTCCAATTATACATGGTATTATAGCAGTTACTACAAAATAGCAAAAGCCATCAATGACACAGATACCGTATGATTGCAATTACTTACAGCCTGTGTCACAGTTCCTGGATAAGTTCTTGTTAAAAAGTCATTACAGCAACCTTTGCAAAGCGGTGTCTGATATAATTTAACCAAGCAGGAAGTTGTTAACAGTTGTCACACTCCTACAACCCCACACAGCGGGAGCAAAAAATGCCTGTCGTGATTTGTGGACTCTCCCCCCAACCATTCGACTCCCACTGTGATTAAATATTGAGGTGGAACACACAGAGCCATTCCCTCCTGTTGGAGCTGCTCCAGGGACAAGCTCCCTGTGCAGCAGCTGAGACACTGCCCTCCTTCTTGTGACAGGGAACATGCCTGATGCAGCCCCACAATCCCACCACTTCATCCACTTTGTGTTAACCTAGGGAATATATTATCTCCAGTGACAGGACTTTCCACCTGGCACCTGATGGACATGAAAAGTGGCTGGCTGTCCTCACTTCATGGAAACCTGAGGAGGAAAACAGCTACCACTACCCCACTTCTTCAAAGCCCCAGCAAGCTCAAATGCTGCAGTCCTTCAGGGATTCGGATGGGTCCAGAGAGGGCCCTCGGGAACAGGTCTGAGCAACCTGCTGGGCCTGTGGGAGGAGGGAAGGACGTGGAAAGACAACATTGTTCTCCTGTCTTTGCCATGCAGCGTTTGAAGCCACAGCTGAAGCCTGGCATAAAAGCCTATCCCCCTAAGCCACCAGGTATGTTCATGTTCAGGGTATCTAGTATCTTCCATTAGGGCCCTCAGGCAATCTTGTACCATCGCTTCCTTTCTTAAAACCTCTGAGAGCTGTTCCTGTATTGTCAGCTTTTCATGAGTATCTGATGTTCACATCACTCTTTTCACTTTAGAAATCACAAGGGGCTTTCCTGCACCTATATATTTTAGCAGGCAAGCCAATATATAGCTACTGAAACTAGGATTTTAAAGGTCACAGTGTACTGGGGAACACCAGAGAGGTCCTGACATTTTGTCCCATCTCTTTGAAATGGGTATTTGACCATTTCCACAGTGATTTTTTTTTCAGGCCTCAAAACCAACAGAATCAGTATATAAAAATCTTTAACTCATTCTCTGGCTTTTAATAATACATTGTGCATATTACCCATGCTTGTTCTTGATTGTCCCAAAGCATTCTGACTGCTTCAATCTCTTCACAGTCTGATCTTTCCACAAATGGCTCAGTTGTCGAGAAAGCTACCATCTGTTGTGTCTTTCATTATTTCCTCTACCTAAGAGATTGCCTGACTTGAAGCAGTTGAGGGGCTGGGGTGCTGCCCTGACTGAAATGTCTGATGGGTTTCAGCACTCTGCCAAAAGGGTTTACTGAGCTGGACAAATTGAAAAATAGAGGTCAGATAAAGTAATATTCAGGGCCAAGGCAGGGTGAGGTACAAGATAGGCACCTATCCTGCATTTTTCAAAAAATTCCACTATATTTTATTCAACCAGCCCCAGAAGAAGCACAAAGGATGCAAAGATTAAAATCTCGCAAGAAAGAAAAAGGAACAAGAATTTGATAACGTGGATGCTTTGAGCAGCACAGTGTGGAGAATGGGAGAAGTATGACATTACCATTACAGCCTTGTGAGGGACAAGTGAACTCCCCACTCACCTGGCATATGTGTATTTCTTTTTCCCAGAGGAAGAAAGAAAAGGTTGAAAGACCTGAAGGGTTTCTCACTGTGCTTAAGCTGAAAACCACAACACCATTGTCTGTTGTTAGCTCTGAACCCTGCCAGTCTATCTAGATGGGTGATGGCCCAGAACCATTTACTTTAAAGGAAATGCAGGAAAGGAAGGAGGAGGCAGGTGGTAAGAAGGTGAACAGCTAGATCTTCCCATCTAACTACTTTCCATTGGAATCTTTGTTTATACAAAATGAATTACAGCTCTTCTGATAAGTACTGTTCTAACGAATATGATCTTATCAAAACTTTCTGTTAAGCAGCAGGAACTTACTTCATTACCACTTCAAAGTGCTTTTTACCTTCCATGTGCAAGTGACATGAGTCCGATGAGCCAAGATCTCTTAACTGCTACATGGCTACAGCCTCCCATGAGAAAGACTTTTATGATTTAAACTACCCAACGTTAACTGAGATCAGTGTGGACTGAAAGAAGATCAGGGTGGTTTTCATAAAACAAAAATTAAATACGAAAATTACAATTGAGATTGTATAGAACATTACCTTCCGAAGAGCAAAGCATGTAACACCAGGCAAAAGTAAGTGGTAACATGTATTTACTGGAGCTTAGGTCTCAAGAGACAAGAAATTCTCCCAGCCACCGTGAGGGGACAGCTCAGTTTTCTACATTTGACTCAGTTCATGGCAGAAAAAAGCTCCCAAACACCACATGGCCTGAGCATGGTGCTAGTCAGCTGAGGTCTCTCACACAGCTTATGATTTGAAGCCATTACCTGTTGAGATGCAGGTCAAGTCCCCCTCTAGGTGACCTAAACTCCTCCCTCTGCTGGACAGAAACAGCAGATGGACACATCACAGAGAGGATTTCAGAGAGCTCTTTTACAGTGATACTGGCGTACCAGCATAGCGTGGAGGAGGACCAGTCCTCAACACCCAGGCAAAGACCCAACAAAAGGCTACCCCATCTCTTCATCTGACCCAAGGTCAGCCACAAGTCTCAATCACAATTGCAAAGCTCATCTATCATGCCAGTGAAGGTCAAGGGACAGGAGTGACTGTGAATTAACTGCTTGATGAATGAGGTCCTATAAGCTTTTGACCAAAGGCAAAAAATGACAAAATGCTAATGAGGAGAAGCAGAAAACAAAAAAAAAAAAATGCTTTAAGTACAATATTGGATAACACTTGAAAAAAATAAGTGTGATGTCATGAAAATATCACCAGTGGTGACCAAACCACTCTTTTGCATCTCCACAACAAAGGATGTGTTATGCCAGCTGGGAACTGCACTAGCACTGTCTCTGTTGCAACACTATCACCGGAAAAACTTCACCAAAGGAAAATCTAGAAAAAGTTTCTATTACAGGAAACAGTCCACTATGTATGATAGGCTTTTTTTCTTTGTAGCTTGATAATTCCTCCCAAAGAGGTACGAAGGCATTATTCACAGGTGACATACTGAGACAGCATCTGTCTGCCTGTCCTCTCCACTCCTCCTTTTCAACTGTGATCAGACTTGTTAAAGCTGCATTTACTTTAACAGGTGAATAATTACAATCTTCTGCACCACTGAAATAGCCAGAGGATATTAGCCGCATGCTGCAGATTAAAATTAAGCATGACATTTCAGCTGCATGGTGCATTTTAAAATAATTTCCAAATGTTTTGTATCTCGGCTGCGAAATTTTATTAAACTAATTTGTATTCATTTCTAGATCCAAAATGGAACAAATAAAAAGGGAGAAAGAGAGAGAGACAGGGGAAAGCCATGTCAGCAATAAATGACATCAATTTCTTTCTCTTTACATAGCTTTCTCTCCTGATGTCTTTGCACTATATCAAGCAGCTTTTCTTACCTGGTATATTTACATGCTGACCCCATGCTGGAATTTCACTTTGCAATGTTGCTTAAGAACCAGAGAGCATTGTAGCCTACAAACAGTGGTCCTGAGCGTTATCTAGTGCCCATACTCAGTTTCTTATGATTTTGCCACATTTCAGCCTTTCTGACTGAGATTTTGCTGCTTAGATTTCTTAAACCTTATTTAGGGGTGGCACATGCAGAAATGTCAGAAAGGCAAAACAATACTTGCCCCACATTAAAAGAAATAATCTTCCAATTGTTGTGGGTCTTGCCCAGATTTTAGAGGAGATGTAAAATTAGTTTAAAGGAAGGTATAGCTCTTGCAGTTTCCAGGAGAAAGCAGTGGTAGCCAGCAGTTGTAGCCGCACCGTGCCTGGGCTGGCTCTACCATGGGCACCCAGCTAAGCGGCATCCACGATCCCAAGCCCCAAGTGATGGATGTATGTTGTCTGCCCTACTTTAGCTGGCAAAAAAAACCACACAAAAAAAAAAAAACACCAAAAAACAAACAAACCAGGTGACAATTTAGATGGGGTGTCTTGGAAAGGAAGGTTGGGACTGAGCGGGGTGGATGTGGAAAGGAATAAAAGGGGATCCGTGTCTGTGGAAGGAAAGAGCAATGAAAATTGAATCCCTGGGAAAGAGTAAGACTAAGTAAGTAAGGAAGGGGATATACGGAGGTGAAGCATGAGTGAGCTTGAACAGGGAGCAGCAAAAAATGCTGGAGGAGTGAAAAAGCCGGGAATAAAAGATGGGTGGCTTGGAAGCAGAAGATGTATGAAGCAAGGAAAGAGCCATCAGCAATGCAAGCAAAGTCAGCAGGCTGTACAGAGTAACACTGGGTAGTCTTAAAATGCATTCCATGCACCTCACATTGGAAACCAAAGCTAAAGGATACTGCAGACCTAAGCCTCCTGCATCACAGTTTCTCTTGTGTGAAATGGAATTAACAAACTCTTCATCTCACAAACTGAGATAATGCTTAGAAACCTCTTAATACTATGGAGATGAGTACGACTAATGCTATGGAGATGAGTACTACCGGAAATCTCATGGGGAACTCTGTACTTTTGAAGTGGGGGTGGTCAATGGCACTCAGTAGATGACATAATGAGCATGAGAAGTCGGGTTGTAGCTACTTCTGCCTTATCTGGAAGTGTTTGATGCAGGTTGCGGATCAGCTTCTGAAAGCTGATCAGAGGGAACAACCTCAGGCAGCATCCCAGTGGGCAAACCTGGACTGGAAACGTGGGTGATGGCATGGACTCCACAGTGGCTACAGAGGTGGGAGATGGCTACCAGAGAGCCAAAAGTCATGAGTTCAGGGGAATCCACAGAAATGCCTGGGAGCCTGTACATCCCACATGTGCTCATCAAGGTCTGCCCCAGCCAGTGTACCCCTGAGCTGCATGGCCTCCCCCATGCAACAGAAATGCTAGCTGCCAAAATAATGAAGTAGCCATTTCAGCTATCCACTTAAACTTCTTCCTTTTTCTTTCCTTCACCTTTTTAATTGTTGTATTTCTGCTTGGTTTATTAATTATAAAAAAGCCAAAAATTCTTGTTAGTTCATGTAGAAGAGAAAAATCTTATTTAAGCTTAGAGCTCCTCACTCTGTCCTGGAATTTGCATTTTCTGGTTGACAAGAACCCTGGATCCTGCCTTATTTAGGTCTCAGACATACAATCAAGGTAGGGGAACTTAGCAATTACCACCCATCAGCTAACCCAAGCTGAACAAACAGCATTCACGTTGAGATGACGTGCAAGATACAAGCTCTGTGTCAGCAAGAATGAGTAAAACCGTTTAAATCAGTGTTTACACCATCTGAAAAGGCCGACAGAGCTACTGTAGCTTAACTCAGAGCAGCACTCTATACACCCCCACTTGAGTTTACACTTTTGTCAGTGATTCCCCTACCTACACTTCTTGTGGCAAAAAGTCACCCATGATACCGAACCACTAACTGCTACTTGCCGTAATGCTGTAGCATTATTAAGCAAATGCGTTATTTTTATTTTCTCTTCTGAAATTAACCGAAGCTTGAAAGAACAAGCCAAATCTTGTGAAATGCCTTTGAATCTGTGCACATATTTCTGTGGAAGATTGCCAGCATCATCACTACTTGAATACTCCTAACCATCATCAGAAATAATACGGATTTACCTAAAGAGCAAGTGTGTGGCCTTTCTGAGCAGGGTTTATGTTGATCTAGTAGAAGGTGAGGCCAGCCAAAAGCAATGCCCCAAAGAGGAATTTCTTCAAATTTGGAAATAAAATGAGAATTTATTCAAATATGGGATGCTAAATAGAAAGAAATTACTTTACAGTAGGCCAGTAACTAACCTCCAGAATGGTACCTCATAAAGGCAAAAACTCATGAAATAACCTTATCTGGTGAAATTTCTTTCATCACTTCAAGCAAAACTCACAAGAGTTGCAATAGATAAAGCACTGTCAATAGCCCTGTAAATGTTAATGTTTCATATTTATATGAAACATTTCTGGGTTTGGGATTAATATCAGTGTAGCTCATTTTCAGGTTTCCTGTTTCTCTCAGAGCAAGGTAGGCACGGTCTGACCATAAAATCCCTGAACCTGAAAACGCTGCTTCAACTAAACCTCAAAATCAAGCCTACAAAAACAGGGTAGAGCTAATCTAGGTTCTATTAGCTAACAATCGTATCCATTCTGTCATTTACAGACTCCTTACTGCAGTGGTTACCCACCGTTCAGGCTGTCTACCTTTCTAAAATCTTCCCAAGAAAAGCCATTGGAGTATCTGAAGGCCATTAGCCAAGTTATTCTCAGCAGAGACGAAGCTCGCCCTGATTAGCAGGGAGCTGAAATACTCACCTCAGTAGAACTTACCGTTGTGCTGTAGAAGACGTTTTTCAAAGCTGAAAATAGTGCATGATATTTACAACTGCAACCTTGAACTGAGGCGCTCCTCCTCAGGGAGAAGCTTTTGTTCCAAATTACATTTTAAATGATGATGATTATTATGTGCAGTGTTATAATAAATGCAATTATTCTGCCATTTCGATCAAAAATATTACATGGAAAACAAAAGAAATGCTAAGCTGAAGATGGCTCGTGATCCTGTATCACACCTTAACGCTGTACAACCGATACATCTGCCACATCAGAAAGTTTCGGCACGTTGCCTGAACTTGTGCACTGTGGTTACGGTGACAGAAAAAATAGCACAGGTAAAATCTGATAGAACTGCAGCCTATCCCTGTTGCCATTACTGTTGTTTCAAGAGCTTTAAACAGCTTTCTATTCCAGCCTTTGATTATTCTCCACAAATTGAATGTAGCACAGTACATGAATGGCTGGTTTCAAACAAATAATCTGAACATACCGTTTGACAAGTATGTCATGTTTAGCTTACTTAAAGGCCTGAAACAACTACTAATATTCTGAATCTTTTCAAGTATATTAATTTTAAGACCCAAACTACAAATGCTTTTTATCTTTACCAGTTCAGGCATGAGCTGTTTGTTCCTGCGTGTGTGCTCATATATCTGTAAAGGAAAGCAGTGCTTTTGGCACTCTCAGGCATTTTATTTATGCATTTTTCAGGCACAGTTTAAGAGGTTGCTTCTCAAACTAGCCCCGATTATAGTGTCCTGTGTCCCCCATTGACTTCATTAGGAGTGGTGTGCACAGAGGATTTCTGAGGGGTCAATGGGGTATTGAGCAAAGAGAAAAACAGACAGGTAAAGAATGCTCCCTGGAATAATCAGGCTTTGATATTAAAACCTGGGTGTACTGCGTGTAGTGTCTAATGTTTACAGGTAAAACGTGAACATTTTTTAAAGCACATGTATTTTTTCCTAGTCCAGTTTTCAGGAACAGCAAAAGTCTTCTTGCTGCTCAATACAACCCTAAAAAATTTCCAGGAAAAGCTTGTGCTCCTCTGTTGACATGTTAAAAAAATGATGACCAACATCCTCAAAGTCTATATTATCGATTTAATAATGGTATTCATACAATGAAGATCTCAGGATCATCTGGTATTAAAAAAATTTGCCAACACCTGCAGGCATCACCTCTGTTTGCACAAGCCCCAGGGGACATTGTTGCAAACCAAAACCTTTCTACTCTTTTGTGCATAGTTTAATTGTGGTCTTAAAATATTTATGGAAGTGGGTTCTTTATGCTTTGCCACAGCCACACCAAAAAACCACTCTCTCTTTGAACGCTTGCAGGCATGACATGTGCACACTGAGACTTCGGACAGCCGAAAGCAGCGGTCAGGAAAGATAAAGCAATACTTCAGGAGAAACAAAGAGAAGAAGCAGAATTTGCTAAGCAAACGTTCCACCAACAGGGGCCTGCCTACAGCAGTTACCCATCGCTGTAGGTCAGGTTTTATGCTACTACCTGTCTCTTTTATGCTTGCCCTGTAAAATCCCTGTCAGTCGCAAGGGATTCATGAAGTCTTTGACTCTTCTCCTTTTTAAAGGTCAGGGCTCCACTTTTTAATTGGAAAAGCAAAAGGCAAACAAGCCTGACTGGGAATGTTGCTGCCCTGTTACATGCCTGAGGAGACTCAAAAACTGGCAAAATATGTTACAGCTTTTTTGGGGTAAGGGATAGCATTACAAACTTACGCATTTCTTGGAAAAAGGAGGTCTTTTATGAGCATTAGCAGGACTTACATATTACTGTACCTGGAGCTGAAAGTGAAGAGCAGCCACCTATGTGAGTTAAAGCTGATGACGCGATCGTCACCCAAATACTTGGTTTATTACTTTTTTGATAAATGTTTCTTTGTTCTTCATCAGAACTGTGCCTTTTAATTTTGACAACTCCCTTCTTCCCCCATGGTAAGAAAAAAAAAACAAACCTAAGATGGCTTTGAGCTGGGGAGCTGCGGACTTTTAGGTCTGTTTTGGTTTACTTTTCTGGGAAGTGCGGGGAGAGCGAGAAGAAGACAGACAGAACATATTTTTATTTTGGAAAACTAGACTATTTTTCTCTTTTTCTTTTCTAAGTTGAATAGAAACATTGCTTACAGTATGAAACAGTTTCACGTCTGTGGGAAATTGTCCTTGGAAAGATGTAAAACTTTTTGCTTAGCTCTGATACTTACTGCAATATATTTCATGGCTGACCAGCGTTGATTTTCATGTTTCAAAGATCACTTCAGTACTTCCAGTAAGTACATGCTTAGCCTAATCATGCTATATCTAGGTATTCCTAGAGTGATCAGCATGAATTCTGAACTGAAATGTGTATTTCTGAATAATTTTGAATAATTTCCATTATTTTTAGAGGTGTAAAAAAACCCAGAGAAGTACTTACTCCTTCTTTTATATTCTTTTTCTGAAACAGCAAATACAGCAACTGCATGTTTCCCTCTTATTTTTCACCAAAGCTCTCATGCACATACATGCTTGCCACCTGTCTCATCTCTGTGTATGATGTTCAGACTGGAATTTGAGAAGGTTGTGCCCATTGGTTTATTTTGCCAAAGCCAAGCTTAGCATCCTCCACTGAATACATATCTATATTTCTCATGCCCTCCCAACTTGCTCCCACAATCTCTCCATTAAAGTGCTTTGCTTTGGTAAACTTTTGCCTATCTAAACACTTCTCTAGTTTAAGACGCACATCTCTTTAAACTGCCATTGTTAGCTTCATTGTGAGACCGTTTCCTGATATCTTTATGATAACTCTCTTCAAAGTTATTGTTTGATATGTTGTTTACTGCTTCTGCTATTGCTTACATAATGCTCTGAATTGAAATATTAAATATATCTTTTCCTTATAAAAAATGTATTGAGGATCTATATTCTGTAAGAAGTCTACATAGCATTCACCAGTCATATGTTTTGCTTTTATCCCTTCGCATATCATATATATGTTTGAATGTAACATAACATGAAGATATGAGCAGTCCGTAAATTCAAAAAATAATTAGGTAGGCTTCTGTTTCTTACTGAATTCTCTTCTTTTCATCCAAAGATTGCAGAGCTTCATAGTGTGCAATCCTTTCTGTTCTTTCTATTTTTCTTTCATATACTTTTATTTCACTCATGAAATTTCTTCCAAGGGGCATAAATTACCACTAATATAGCAAAAATCCCAGCTGATTATGTGCAGATGAAAGACCTTGTTACATACCTACACCCTGATTTAGACTAATGGTGGATTAATTTTAGGATTCTCTATTTTATTCAGCATGGTAACATTCTGCATGACCCTTTCTCTAGTGCCTTAGTATTTCACCTGCACTGAATGACTCCTGAGTGTTAAGGAGATATATCACCATTTCCTCTGATGGTTATTTAAAAGAGATTCTGCTTTTATTGCCTATTCCCATCACAGGAATCATAGCACTCCTTACCTCTTGCTATGTCTATTCCATTTTCATTTAACAGAAGATGCTTCTTATTTCCCATTTTTCAGCTAGCTGTTAAGGTATTTGTTAGCAGTAGTGCCTATCTTGGTTCACCTTCTGATTTCATGAGAGAAGAAAAAATACATCTTCTGCCACAAAGATCTTCCCTGAAATGAAGGTTGCATATTTCTGGATTGCCTATAACATTCTCTTCTTGCATGCCTCCATTTACTGGTCTACCACAGAGGAATACTAATGCTCATCTGGGGCTTAATTACATATTGTTGGAAAAGTATCCAAGACATTTGTGGAAAATCTGACTTACGACTCTTCCCGCTCTTCTGTTTGTTTTTTTGATTTTTGTTTTGGTTTGGGTTTTTTGCCAGGTACCTAAGTGCCCTCTGTTAGCTAATTTCTTGCTAAAAAGGCTTTCTCTTGTACTTCTTCTCTTACTGAAGTAAGGCACCAATGTCAGTTTAACCTTGGTAGAGACATCTTTGTTCTTTCAACATTTGTACTTCATTGTGCAGTGTTATTTCTCAGAACTTCAAGCCTCCTTTTTTTGCCAAAAGTAGGGTAATTAAATTGCCTCATTAAAACAAGGTTCCTGTGACTACAAAGTTCCCCAGCTCTCTCCAGAAAACCTCTCTACCCTTTCTCCAACAGACCACCCCATCAAATCTTTCCCCTTTCACTGTTTTACGAACCATTACTACTTAGTTCATCACCCATCAGTCTTTCACATAGTTTACTCCAAGCCTGACAGCTCATGGACACACAACCTGACTGAGACCACCCCAAAGCAAAGCCACATTCTGGATGATAGCGATAGCGTGGATGTCCTCCTATCATCCCTGATGACAGGGGATGCTAGGGATGGTACTAAGAAGGAGAAGACAGTGGGCAGACAGCATGGGGATTATCCCACATACAGAGGCAGTGTACTCCATACTGAGTCAAGTTGCCTAGCTTTTCTCCATGACACCTCTCTTGTCCTTTCTACATGCTCCAGGCCTGTTCTCTCTTTTTCTTTTATGCCCATAGGAAGCATGGGCTCTGTAAGGCAAAACCTGCTCCTCTGCACTCTGCAAAGGACCCCACAGCCCCTATGCACCCCTCCGCCTTCAGTCAAGGTGAAGGAGCCAAAAGCCTTGCACATCTCTGCAAAAGGTAATACTAGGAGATATTGTCACTGTCTTGTGGGAGCACCTCACACTGTGGATGCGAAGGCTGGAAATCAACTACCACCTGAGCAACCCTTCCCAGCACCCCGCTCACAGCCCCTCTGCCCTTGGCTGCCCCGCACCCTAGAGAGGTGATGGCAGCAGGGCTGGGCTGGCCGCACTCACAGCACACAGAGGCAGTAGACTCCCGGGATGGTCTCGCTGTCCCGCAGCAGGTAGCTGCCATTGGCACCCGCTGCCAGCAGCAGGTTCTCCCCAGCCTCACGAGTGATGCCCCCATGGTAGATGGGCAGCGCATCCATGCTGGGACCGTTGTCCCACTGCAGGCAGCTCTCCCTGTGCACAGCGCTGCCTCCAGCTGCTCCTCAGCCGTGTGCTCCCCTCAGCATCTCTGTACGTAAACAGGATGTGTTCACACCTCGATGCCTCTCACAGGGCGAGACAGCACTGAGGGAAGAGTGAGGAACGAGCACAGCTTTCGTAGGTGTCGTCCTTTGCCCCTTTGTTTTCCTTTTTCGCAAGCTGTAACATCTTCACAGCAGCTCTCGCACAGAGGTGCCATTTCACAGCCCACCCTCGCCCATGGGGCTTGCCAGGGCAGATGTGACATGATGAAGTGCATGATGGCCATGGGGCTGATGGCGATTCTGGGTTGGGACAGGGAGGCCAGGCCACCAGTGTCAGCAGCTGCCTCCAGGTACTTGTCTCCTCTGACAATAACCCAAGGAGGGACAAAGAAAGGCAAAGCAGGACCTCAAAGACCCTTTGTGAAACAAGGATTATTCTTTTAACATTTATTAAAATCTCATGGAGTGAGAAACTGGGAGAGGCAAGATGGCCTTGCTGTCCCTACCCTGCTAGGCCTCTCAGCTCAGGCCATGAGTGCTGAGCACAGTCCCAGCTCCATGGTGGCTGGTCCAGTACCCACGGACTATGGCTGATTTACCTCATGAGTGGTTATTTTCATTGGCTTCGGAGGTGTTTAGCCATTGTTAATGTCAGGGGTGCTCATGAGGGTAGCCAACAGCCTCGGTGTAGGCAAGGAGGCCCCTCACATCCTGCCTGACACTTTTGGTGCCACTGCCGCCTTCGTGTGGTGTGTGAGCAGGCAGTCAAAATCCAGAGACATGTCTAAAAAAGCTCTTTCTCTCACCTGCTCTGGCCACAGACATTTCCTCAGTATACTTGCCACTTGAAAGCTCCCATAAGCACATGCTTGCAAAATGTGTCTGTTTGCAAACAACGTGAAAAAATGTGCTTTTATAACCTCATAGATATTTCCACCCATGAAAAAACTGAGCACATTTCCTGGTGCTGAATGGCACCACCTGGCAGCGACAAGGCAGCAGTGACAAGGTGGCACTGCCAGTTCCCCCATGGCCACTGGGCCATCTCCTTTGGGCTGCAGCAAGCTCAGGACTGAATTCATCCCCAACATGAGACTGCCACGCTCCCCTGATGAGCCGCATCCTCACACCCAGGTGTCGGAATAATAACTCACTAAAATATAGCAGTAACTATGGGTCATACTTATGATTGATTCGTTTTAAATTGAGTTTGCTAGCAGGACAAGGCAGAACAAAATCATCTCACCCAGGTCTTAACAGAATGCTGTGTCCTGGTTGAAGTTAAGGATGGGCATAAAAATAGCTCTCTAGATACACACATTTCAGGAACAAAAATTAAATTAAAAAGCACCAAAAATAAGGGCTGTTCTTTTTAAGCTTCAATCAATCAAGATGTTTCCTCTTGATCATTTCGCAGCGATCTTTCAATGCTGACCTTTAATACAGTTTCTCCTTGAAAATGTATTTTTCAAACTAGCTTTAGCATTTCTTTTGGAGGGATGAGCATTTCTGACCTGCAAGTCATGGGGTAGCTTGCCTCTGGGGCACTGCACCAAAGTGACTGACGGCAAAGCTGCAGCTTTCAGAGTAACCATCAGGCTCTTGCCCCACAGGGCGAGCCCAGCGAGCAGCTACCTCCCTGCCTGGCTCCTGAGGGGCTGAGAAAGCTGTAGAAAACCGCAGCTGAAGAGGGACTGAAAACTTCCACCGCTGTGTTTATGGCTCTTCTGTCTTGTTACGCAGGTGTTCATTACCCTGTTTACGTGAACCTGGGGACTCAGCTATCCTCCTCGTTTTTCTAAACCAGTTGTTAAAGTATTTGAGCAAAAACAGTAGAGCTGCTGCCTACTGCAAATGTGATTAATGTGGATAGTGATAAGGTGAAGCAAAACACTGTTCCCTCATAAAGTCTTCATTTTCCTTTTCCAAGATCCCTGTACTCTTGGGGATTTCATCTAACTTGCCTATTTCTTAACCTATTCTCGGTATTAACAGCTGATTTCAGAAGAAGTAGCAATGTCAGATGGAGAGGAAAAACAACCAGAATCATCCAGTTCTGCAGATCTCATTGCCCCACTCATCGGATTTCAACTAAAACATATGTAGAAAATCATAAAACATTTCACTATGAGACAGTGTCTTGATAAGGGAGACATCACATTACCAGGCCAGCCTGCTT
This sequence comes from Jacana jacana, assembly GCA_013400555.1. Lineage (NCBI taxonomy): Eukaryota > Metazoa > Chordata > Aves > Charadriiformes > Jacanidae > Jacana > Jacana jacana. Next base: position 70,049 of record VZTM01025939.1, on the reverse strand, counting down.
ATTCCCAGCACCTTGATAAAGCAGTTTTTATTACTATAAAAGGGCTGTAAACACCCAAATTTTCTTTTATGGGTAAGGAACCCATAAACTCCAGCTATTGAACCGCAAAGCCCAGGCTTTCATACAAAACCCGGTATGCCCAGATTGACATGGGGATACGCAGCTTTTAAGAAGTAATGGAAATGCTGGAGTTTGGACCAAAGGACACTAAGAAAGCATTGAGTCACCAAGCAGGATAAACCAAGGGACACAGTTGCTTCCTGGGCAAAGAAGAGAGAAACCATGACACTGCCAGCACATCTCTGCACCACACTGTCAAGGCTGGAGAAATCCTCCCTTTTCCTAAGCAAGCCATCTTCAGCACAGATTTGCACTGTTTGACACCCAGTCAGACTCACACCGACTGCTTCAGCTTTTATCCATTTAATCTTATGCATCTTAAATGTTGTTTGCCATCCTATTTTGTACTGCTGCATATGCACAGTGGGTCTGAGAAGGCCAACTACAAAACAGAGTAGCAGGCTGGTGAGATTAGGAGAAACAACAGAGAATCAAGCCTCACAGGGGTGCTGCTCCTGTTTGGACTTGGCCCCCATTGTGTTCCACTTTAAGCGCCCTGAGCCTTGCGCTGTAGGATGCTGGACACTTCTCTTGTTTTGTTTGGAGAGTATTCAGTATATTTTGGACACCACAGTTTTGTGCCTTCCTTACATCAGTCCAGCTAGCAGTCCCCATAGTATATTATAAAATATTTATCTAAAAAATAGATGAAGGAAAGGAAGCACTTAAAAGCACTCTGAAATATTTGGTCATGAAAAATAGGCTTAGAAAGATAGGCCTGCATAGACCTCTTTGGTCATCAAGTCTACTTCCCTACCATTTTAGCCAGACACATCATATAATCCCTTTCAGAAACTCATTACACTCCATCCTAAAAGTGGCTTGGAGTTTTTTGTTGTTGTTGTCTCCACTGATCTCCTTGGAAAGCAATTGTAGAACATCACTATTCTGTTGTTTGGAAACCTACTTCCAATTTCCATCCTCAATTTATTCATGACCAGTTCATACTCACTTGTTCCTGTGCCAATGTTGTCCTTTAGTTTAAATAGATGTTTTCTCTTCCTGGAGCTTATGCCCATGTGGTATTTATAGTGGCCTCCCTCAGCCAAACTCTGCTCACACGTAAGACTCTCCCTACCCATGGTCACTTTAATCATCTTTTTAGGTAACTTCACAAAATTGAAGTGAATCATTTGTGAATAGCAGGTACTATCCTGGCTGATTGCTAACATGTGCCTCATAAGCCCTTACCAGCATTTCATTATGCTGCTGAAAATACCTTGCTTTGTATGTTCTGTGTCTTTCTCCTCCTTATTCTCTTCTTACCTATAAGGACGCAGATATAGTAGAAACCTGGTTAACAAGCACTTGCACTCAGGTCCTTCTGAATTTCATCCAATTTATCCTATCCTGCTCCTCAAGGTCACTCAGTCCTTCCTAAATGAGAGTTTTATTCATCTCTGCAATGACAGTACCTCCCTCCCTTATGCCACTGGTAAATTCCATTAGCACACAATTTTTATGAGATCATCATTAATATAAAATGTTAAATAATATCAGGCCCAAGACTGATGCTTGTGAAGCTCTACTACCTTCTCTCAGTACTGACATTCTACTCCTAGTACTCACTTTCTTATTCACTTTTCAATTTCTGTACTAATCTCCCATTTTAGCTAATAATTTCCCACATGGCACTGTATGAAATGCTGTACTTAAGTTTACATAATTAGCTCTAAGCACTTCCTTTGTCTAGAAAAATCAATTATGATGATATTTCAGGCACCGGAACTTGTAGAAGTACCTGAGAAGTGGAGGTAGGGGAGACAAAACGAAATTACCTCAAGTTTTTTGAACACCTGCAAAGGTTTGGACTGATTTTCATTTCCTGATTTGCTGCTTCATTCATCCGTAGCAATGACATCATCATACATTGTTGAATTTTATAACAATTCTGAATATTACAACACTAAAGCAAGAACATTATTGACATTCTTGGATATTGTTATTTGACAAAAAATAAGAATGACTTTCAGGACCTTTATGAAATTAATTCTACTGCAAAACTGCTACAGGAAGGCCTTGTATAAAGGGCTATAAAGCAAAATAAAAAGTAAAGTACCTGTACTGGTAGTTTTGTTGATACAGCAGTATCATCATAAACGCTATCCCTCCAGAAGCACTGAAAAAGCAGCTTCAAAATCAGCAGTTATTGCAATGTTTTTGAAAAAAAGCATTTAACTGGTAAACTGCCACATTAACACATGGCTAACTTTAAATATGATTTTCATTATTTCATGTCACTTTCCTTTTTAGTGTAATATAACAATATTGTATTTGTAATATATAATTATTATGAATTATCATATTATATTATATAACAATATAATATTCAGAGCAACTGCATAGAACAGTATCTGCAGAGACTTGCTATTCACACGAGAAAGTGATGCTGAGATTCAGTAAACTGTTGGCTGTTCTACAGAGTACCTGCAGAGTCACCACTCTCATGTTTCCTTTTTGAGCTAAATGAAAGAGGTTGGGAAAAGCAGGCTACAATTAGCAAATGTGTAATTAGCTGTAAGGTCCTGAGCTTCAGTACAGAAGGAGAATCCAAAGACATTTTGGCTTAAAGTTCACAGATTAGCATACATTTAACCCATGTTAGTCATGATATTCTATGGGGAAAGAAAGGGGAAGAAAAAAGAATTACATGTTTGAGTGGGACATTATCTACTGTAAGCATTTCTGTGCAGTTCTCAGAACTTGAAAAAATAAACTTTCTCATCACCTGAAAATCGGGTGTTTGGTGCCATTGATTGGAGCCGATTCTGGGGGAGGACTGAGAACATCAAAGGTTATGGACCTTTATGAATGAAACTATGCTCATCAAGGTTTGTCTTCTGAGCACGAATAATACACACATACCATAAGTGACGACATTTCGCTGAACTTTAACAATATTATTTCCTCCGTGTGGTCTCACAGCTTACCTGTGCAGTTGTTTTGAATGTTTCAGGAGTGAGATAACACTAAAATTGAAAGCTACATAATATAGTGAAAATCAAATTAAAAGTTACCTGTGTTTTAATGCGGTTTCTTTCACTGGTTAATATTTCATACTTCTTTCTCCAGAAGCATTGCAACAGCCAGCTATTTTGCAGGTGCACGTGCATTATGAAGCAGAGATGCCATTTGCGATAATGTCAGCATAAGCAAAACTACGCAGAGAAGCTTGCACCTTTCTATTTTCTGCTATTACTCTTTCAACAGCCCTTTCCCGTAAAATTCGGAAATGCACGGGTAGCCATAAGCATTAGGCACCCAGCTGCTTTGGGGACCACAGCCTCCATGTCTTTATGATTTAACTGAATCAACTTCAAAGTCAACAGGGCTAAATTGTATAATGACACTCTCAGGGTGGAGTAAATGTCCATGCTGGAGCTCTTCCTGGAGAAATTCCTGTGTGAGCAAGTCTGGAGTTGAATATAAGCTGTAGAAACTAAATTTCCACACAACACATGCACAGTAGTTAAAATTGATTTGCTGACATCCCATCCGAGTTCCTAACAGATATTTATCTGAATTACAGCAGCACCATATAATTAGGCATAAATAAGGGCCTTTGTTCTGGAGGGGAGGAAAGTTTATAAATTCTGAACCATATGCAATTGCGTGTCTAATCTCTGCCTGCAATTATTTCAAATGCACATCCAGATGATAGCATTTATATTCATTCTGAGATTCATTGAGTTTGAGGCCAGAGGGGATCATTATACCATCTGGCCTGACCTCCTGGATATCACAGGCCATTACATTTCCCCAATTACCTCTACACTGAGCCCTGTAACATGTGTTTGACTAAAGCATAACTATTTTTGACTAAAGCTTATCTCCCAGAAAGGCATCTAGTCCTGATTCGAAGCCATCAAGAGGAGAGAATCTACTACTTTGTGGGTACTTTGTTCCAATGGCTAATCGCACTCTCTATTAGAAATGTAGGTCATGTTTCCAATTTGAATTTCTCTGGCTCCAGATTCCATCCGCTGGATCTTGTTATACTATTCAGAGTTAAGTTTAAAAGCCCTTTGGTACCCATTATTTTATCCCCGTGTAAGTGTTTATTCTCTGGAGTCGAGTCGCCTCTCAAACACTTTGTTTTGTTTTTTCTAATAGGCTTCACTGAACTCTGAAAGATCACAGGGCACAGGGTGTTCTCTCGTCCTTCGCCCCTGTGTATTTTTATTTTACCAGGTAAGTATTTCAGCGGTGTCCAGCCCCTCCTCGTGGTGCTGACAACGCACTCAAGGAGTGCGGGGTTCCCCGCTGCACTGGAAGCACATACCCAATTGCTTTCCTGTTATGAACCTCTGGTCTGTAACAAAGTCTCTCCTTCCCAGTACACAACTATGCTCAAGTTTCATAAGTACAGAATTCGGTATGTGCCATTTGATCCCAACAGGACCAGTTTATTGTATAATCCGGGTTTCTTTTATGATTGTGCTCATCTCATTATCCTATACTACCAATTTGTGGTGAAGTACAAACTGCTTCACCCGAAACCAAACATTGCTCATGGCAAAATAAAAATGCCCTGTGTGCACATCCCTGCTTCCAGCTAGAGTGTCTAATATTTTGAGATTCCAATCAGAATTCTACCTGTAACAGCACAAAGGGAAAATATCCAGATAGATATTTTCTTTAAAATTTTTAGGTTTTAGGTGATTTATTAATCAGGTTTAAACTAAATGTTAGAGCAAATAGTTCAGTACAGCTTGGCACATATTCTCTTCATAAATGGTTCAAAATCTATTGTGATGTTACACTAGTCTCAGTACAGGGAGATACCCCCACACACTTCCACTCTGAATGCTTTGTGTAGAGAACACACAGTGTTCTCACACACGAACCACGCTGGCAGTGGTCTTCACTGCATGCTCACATCACAAGCCAGGATGTCAGCAAAACAGACACAATCTCAATAAGGAAAAAATAACTTATTTTGGTTATACTAATTGTTTTTTGAAAGTTTTGCCTTGCTATTTTGGGCACAGGTTGCTTTTCTGACATATATCAGAGATTTCAGCAACAAAAAAAATTTACATTTCTGTCCTAAAAAAACCCCAGAACTGAAAGGCGAGGGTATACACACACACACAAGTGATGTTTATGTACTTTAAATACCCGTGAGTATTAAATTTCTATTTTTTTCCTGATAGATACTGAAAAATACCCTCATTAAGCTTTATCTTCTCCCAGTGCTGAAAGACTGCAGTAGAGCTTCTTTGCTCCAGCCCAGGAAAGAAAACTTGTATTGGACTCAATGCCTGGCTGTACCATCAGATCATAAGCTACGCTGATAGTAAGATGATAAGTAGTTCTAATCCTTTTCTGACTGAAATCAATAGCAGCACTGTCTTGCTTGCAGTGAGAGCGAGAGCAGGTGAAACTTCTCTCGGCAGACAACAGGAAGCATGTGTTTTTGGAGAGCAGCAATCTTCAGGCTAGGACTACTCAGCATTTGCCTTCTGGTTAGACCCTTCCATCGCTGCAGAGTTCGTAGCACAGATTAGCAGAACTCTGCAGATCTGGCATCTCCAAGCAGCACAGTGAAAGTCTGTGGGTGTGCTAAACCCACGTCCTTTTCATTTCACTATTGATTGCAGACTAAATCAAATACAGTGAGAGAGAGAACAGAGTAAATGAAATTGAGCTGGCCAAGACAACAATATCTACATGCCAAGAGAAGCTCTTACTCCTCATATCACTGTCACAGCCCTGTGTATTTAAGGCCATTCCCTAAGGCAGATGTGGGTTTCCAAAGGTTAGAAGCTAAGCAGATGAAGTCTGGGTGATGCAGAGGATCCACATAACTCTAGGTCACCGCTTTCAATCCATACCAGATGGGTAACCTCCGAGGGCCAGCACGCTCACGCAAGTGCCTGCAGAGAACCATTTCCCCTTGGCTGGCATGCTTGGCAGCCCTGTTGGTTGGGAAACCATGTCTCAAGCATGGCCGAGCCCTCCTTGTCAGGGTCAAGGTGAGCCAAAGGACAAGATGATGAAGACTGCACTCAGTGGCTTGCTATTCTATTTCAAGATAAATAATACTGCCTCAGCCACCAAGACACAAAGTCTGCAAGGCTGGAAGAAAAGTCTTTGCCTCCCTCAACAGGTAGCAATGGCCAGTAGGGAGCATGAAAATGTTTAAGGCACCAAGGATGTCATTTTCCCTATTGTGAAGGGAAATCTTTAGTTGGAGATGAAACTTGTTGCTTGACTTGGCAGAACATACCCATGAAAGCATGTTACCAAGTCTACAGGAGGTGACTCCCAAGTCCCAGCCAGGGTAAAGAGCCCCCCACAATGGCTGCTGCCCCTGTGGGACTAGCTCCTGAAAACCAATTATAAACTACATCACACTTGAGTCTTATTTTATTTGTATGTTGTCATTGTAGCTCTTGTGGAGATGGTGTCTAAGGACCCTGATGGTGTTTGAGGACAGCATCCTCACCCTGACTTCCTTACCTGGGTGAGATCAGGCTCCCCTATCCCTGTGACCTCACATCTGCAGTCCTTTTCCTGAAGGAACTTGCCTCTAAAATATAACTGAAAAACCTCACTTCTAGTGGTAGAAGGAAAATGTGTATGAAAATATGAGAGACTAGATCAGTTAGATACATTTTTTGCCCAGTGCTTATCGCAAATCCCCTTACAGCAAAAATGTTAGCTGTGTCTGAACAATTTGCACTCAGGCTTTCCAACCTGCAGTTCAAAAAATGTAAACATCAGGCCATTAGGATTTAATTGCTTTTAGTATTCTCTGTGGAAGCTTTTACTATGAACTATTCATAAGCACGCTCAGAGCTGTCCAAAAAACACATTAGGGCTTTGCTTACAGAGGAATGTGCTCAGGAACACTGTCAGGCATCGGAGTGCAGCGACCTGCCCTCCAGAGAGACCCCAGTCCAACCGAGACACCCCAGCCCTCTAGAGAGACCCCAGCCTGCTGGGAAAGAGCAGTGCAGTGGCAACGGGACAGTCAGGGACCAAATGGTGCCAGCCCTTTGCCACTCAGACCATAGCAGACACATTTTTCTTTTGCTACTAAATGTAGGTGGTTGAGTTCAGTTTCCTGCTCTTGTTTGACAGCTAAAAAAGGCAGAAATCTCCTGCCTGAAATTTTCAGCTCATCATGAAACATGAGGGGCCTTTCCCTCACCAAGATATTACAGCACAAATTTCAAAGCAAAATATAATTCTGATTTTACTTTCATTTAATTAGATTTTACATAAATATTTCATAAAATACTTGGCTTTTTGTGCTGTTTAAACACTTCCTTTTTCTATTCTCCAAGAAATATTTTCACCCATCAATTGTAATAGACAGTAGAATAATGCTGGCAGGTTTTTAGGGCATCACAATCGGGTTTTTATAACATTTCCAAAATTTCCTCAGTTTCTACAAGTATTTCAGAGATGTAAACCTAACTTCTTTATGGTAGTATGTATATACTTTAACTGAAAAACAACTGAGAAATTACTGAGTGAAAAAAGGAAAAGCAAATAGAATATGCAAGAAATGAGATATTTCTAGGTAGCTTGTTTCATTTAAGAGAAAAAGGGGACAGTCACCACAAAAGAAAAGAAAAACCAAAAAATTATGTGCTTTTCCCTTGACTAAATCATGTCCAGACTACAGGTCAGTGGAAATGTTCCTCTGAACCTCAAGGCATTTGAGGTCAGATAATTTTGTGCCCTATCACATTTTTAGCCCACTCCTTTTTTATCAGTTGTGTCCCCTTTAACGAGTCATGACTTTCTTTTGTATGAGTGTATAAATGTCCAATGTGACAAAGGTCAAAGTAGTAACAATATAGTCATAGGCAAGGAACCCCTTCTGATTCAGTGTCTGTAACACACTCTTCTGCCTTAATCTTCAAGAAGAAAGGACCAATGCTTTAAAAAGTCCTCCTGTTCCTAATTAGTCACAAGGTGAAAGTAATTTTTATGGAGATAAGACTATGTGCTTTCTTTACATGTGTTTAAATGTCATTCTTCACTTCCAATGGCCAAGGTACGCAGGAACAAAGTATTTATAGCACCACCATAAAAAAATAGGTATCATAATACCTTTGTTCTACACAGTTGGTGCTCTATTAATGCAGTATATTCACTGCTGCCTTGATGGGGGGAAACCTAATAACACAAAACTAGATCACTAATTTTTGACCTCTTGCTTCTCAGCTTCCTTCAAGGGGTAAAGAACTGTTTTACTGAAGCCTTTTTAAATTACATTCACTGAAAATTAAACAGTAAAACTAATTTAGAAGATTATTTCTTTATAGAGAAAATGTGAAATTACCTGAGCCTAGAGCAGCAACGAGAGCAATGTAATGAGCCTTTAGTACTGCAATCCAGATCACCTGCTAGTAGATATCACCATTCCTCCAGAAAATAGCACCCACTAGTATATATGTGCATCCACCTTTTTACTGCCCAGAGGTAAGATTTGTGTCCTTCCCTTCAGCTCATTTTCCCTGTTAGCACAAACTCTGCTTTTCCTCTGTCTCTCTTCCCCACACCGAACATTACCTCCCACACCTTCACTGTGCTGTCCTCAGCTTCAAAGAAACAGAAACCTCCAGACAGCTATTAGAAATAAAGTCAGTCCTCCAGTAATAGCTCCTGGTCGAACTGAGACGGTGGCATTACTGTATTTTCTCACTGTATTTAGCTTCCCTGGCACTTCCCCCGCGACAAGCACCATGTCCCCTTCCACTGTGACATACTGCAGGCAGGCTGAGCAGGCACAGACGCAGGAGAGGATGAACAGAAATGAAGCGCCGCGGTTTTCTCTAGTCCTACCTATTTATCAAAGTACTTTTATGGTCCCTGTCCAAGCTCTGTCTAAGCACTACAGGCAATTAAAGCCTAGCTCTATGGGATAAGGATCTAATTTTGCAATAGAACAACTAGAACTTCGATACTCTCATGGATTAAAACAACCACCCAAGCCAATACTGAGCACATGTCCCTCACCATCCTGAGTATGTTTTGTCCAGTTAGACAAAACGGGGATCAAAATCACATCCGGGCCGATGGATGAAGGCTGCTCTGTCACCACAAACTAAGGAAGGAACGCACTTTGGGTAAAACAATTCTGTTTGTGACATAGTTTAAGATCTCTCAGCGTGAGATACGACACGTAGTCTCATATATACATGTCTAAACAACTTGTATCTCATGTACATATTTGAACCATCACACAACGCTCATTCCCATACTCATTTGTAGATCTGAGCCTATCATTTCTAGTTTGCAGCAGGTACTCCAGAGTCACAATCCCAGCCTGATTTTACAGCCTGATCTGTAACGATCACCCAGCAAAACAAGAATTATTTTCACTATCAAACAATTTTATAATCTTGCTTAAAATGTTCTTTTGTTTCATTTCTTCATCTTCCCCTCAAATAATGTTTTGGTCTTTTTTTTTTTTTTTGTGCAGGTCTTTTATAAAGATGAAATTAAACACAATGCTGCAGCTCATATAGGTCAGGCCTACTGCTCTGGCTGCTGAGAGATGTTCATCGACATATCTTCTTGATTGCCTGGGCAGGATATGCGAGAAGAAAGGACCTAAGGTTCCAGATATGCTACCAAAAATTGAATAGTGGCTCAATTATTACCCCAAAATTGCACAGGTCAACAGCCCCACCCTAAATGTGTTCGTTGTGGTTTTTTAAAGCAGCAGTTCAGGGCATAATTTTCTGACTATCATAAACGTAATGTTATTTAAATCGAGTTCCTTCTGAACGTAATTTACTGCCAAACTTTATTGAGCTTATTTTAACACCATAGCGGGAGATTAAAAAATTAAACTATCGCTTTAACTATTTTTATAAAGGTTACATTAGTACATTTCATTTCTTTATTGCTTTACTGAATGTCAAGGTGCAGAGCACTCAGCGAGGCCTGACAGTGACTAAGAGATATAAAGGTCATGTCGCGTTCATTTGCTTCAAAAGTTCAACCTTTGTTTTACCTAGGAAATTATTCACAAATTACCGCCTACAACAAAAATTATTAAAAGAAGAGGTCATCCACACCCAGAGGACCAGAGACACCACTGGAAATTCTGACATGGGGAAACCCACCAGTCCTCGGGACTGCCTTTCCATTTCAATTTCAGTGGTGTTTTAAACTCGGATGCAAAGCTCACCTCTGCCTACGTGGAGCAACACCGTCACGGAGCTAGATCCCGCCGCTGCCACTGCTGCTGGCTGAGGCTGCCCAAGTTGCAGCTGGAGCGTGAGGAGTTTGTCAGCCGCTCCCTTTGATCTCCAGAGCCCCAGAATCCTTCTGAGGGCCAGAGCAATAATAAATATTAATAGGCAAATTAACTATTAACAATAATGAAGTACGTGATGGGTGATAACATAATAGGTGAAAAACAGTAATAAATTCACATTGAAGAATGTGTGCACCCGGGTCTTGCCCCGAGCATCCACACACGTCGTTTCTTTTTCGTTAGCGGATCTTGAGATAAGCCTTTAAAAATGAAATTAAAATATGCATCATCATTTGAAAATATCTTTTGTCCACTTCAAAAGAGCAAATTTGTCATAGCAGGGTTTAAGTTGAATTAAGAAATGAAGCATTTGGTTAACGGGGTACTTGGCTTTTATTACAGATGAATATATCACTGTTATTGCAGTTTTAATCTTCTTGGGGGTTTTTTCAGGAGCAGCTCTGAAGTCATTACTACTTGGGGATGTTTAAACATTCAGGGTATGAGTAGGAGCAGTGCAGGGGGCTCATTTCTACACAGAACAGGGGAAGAAGTGTTATGGGGTGAACCCACAGCCAGCTCAGGTTGCCCTGCACCTGCACCAGTGGCAGCACTGGGGCTCCTGGATTTCACTCAGCGAGGCTCTGCTGTGAGCTGTGCAAGCCAAGCCGCTCACCGCTGCATCAAGTGCCACTGCAGGGACCGAACGGGGCTTCAGCTGAAGGAAGAAGTCATCTGCGACGGCTGTAGAAACACATCTGACAAAAGATCAGAATCAATATGGGCAGGTGTCGTGGTTTTGACCCTCAAACCAAAACAGCAGGGAAACGCCACCCTCTTCCCTTTCTCCACTGTTTCTGCCTTCCCCCCTCCCCAACAAGTCCTGCGCCATTGAGGTCCCTGCCTCTGAGACATCAGTGCTGTCCTGCAGCTTCGACCCCTTCTGCCCCCAGCTGCAGAAGGTACAAGGACAGCTGCCTGCGGGCAGCTCTCCTTCAAGCCCCAACAGCAGAGGAGCCATCACTGCCAGTGAGCTGTCCCTTCCATGGGCCATCATGAGCCCCAGGACAACACCACGTGCCTAGAGCAACAGTCTGCAAATGGAGTCCAGCAACATGCCACCTGTGCAGAGCTTCCCAAGCCCTGGCTTTAAAAAATAAAAAAAAGGTCTTTAGTGATAGTGTTCATCCTGTGGGAGCTCTACAGGGGTGAGACACACCAGGGCTCCTGGTAGGGTAAGCTTTTCGGTCACTTCTCCCCTTGCACCATCACCACGCGTGTAAGGGAGAGCAGAAACCAGAAACCAAGGGAATTCTGCGCAACTGGCTGAGAAGAGAATTCAGCAAGACGCGAAACTCCACCTGCCTACAGGGCCAGGCAGGATTTTGGCTGTGCACTGTGACTGCTCACCCATTCCCCATCACGTGCTCTGAGTGGTCCCCAGGAAGCCGGTCCCACACCTTGCACTTTACATGGTGTGGTCTACGTTAGTTTATTTTTAATTCTGTTGAGAATGAGGTTTGACACAACTGCAAAGACGATCAACTGAAAAAGCAAAGTGTTGCATGTCTACATGACAGGGGCTGTAGAGCTTAGGCTCTGTGAAAACCAGGATGCCACAATCTTTTAGCACGTTTTGCAGAAGACTGCACAGGACCATCTCTGAATGCAGCTAGCCTTGCTTTCAGCTAAACCAAAACTGGGTTGGGTCTTGAAATGGGGTTTTTCTTGAGTAAGGAGGGAGTATATTGTTCTATATTTCTTATCACACCTTTTTTTGGCCATTTTCTTTCTATATCTTACCTTAGGCTTATCTTCCTATTTTTCATGCCTACTCTTTTTTCTAGGGTCCCAGACACCTCTGGACATTATCAGATACAATGGCCAGCTGTTCTTGAATGTGCTTAAACTTGAAGAGTTTGTTCTCACTTTGACATCCCAACTAATTCAAGATAATTTTTATATCAAGGAGTCTTTCTTTTTGAGTTTCAAATATACAAAAGTCCTACCAGTGAAACACACAGGCTTTGTAGAAATGCACAAACCAAAAGGCTAAAATTCAGTAGGTGCTTTTTCTCCAGTACAATTTGTTCTTCATTACAACAAGGCAAAACACTGCAAATAAAAATGAAGAAGAAAAATTAGAGTCTGGTTAGCAAGGGGGATATAACCAGCCACTATTATACTTCTGTATGCTGCTTAATGAATCAATGCTGGCAGGGAAAAAGATTGCTGGAGCCCGAGGCACTTAATAACGTCATGTAACATAACACACGTTTCCCTTTAGGTGTCACTCTAAAAAGTTGGTATGTATAATTTCTAGTTCTAATGTAATGAGAGCGGAGGGTGATGCTGTCAAGATGAGAGATTCTGGCAGCACGATGTGAAGCTGCATGTCTGGTGGCTGGGCAAACCATCCCGGCGCAGTACCGGGAGAAGGATGGGTATGCCGAGGCTCTGTGCCTGGTGGCGAGGGCAGCAGTGTCCTCCCCGCCTTGGGCAGCGCTGGATGCCTGCCACCACCACCAGCTGAAAAGATGGCAGGTGGGTTTAGAACTGAGCATGTGAGCCTATCACATAAGATGTAACTGAAAGCGTGCAAGTGTCAACTGCTCTCATCAGAGCCTGCACAGCCTGGAAACAAAAACGCAATCACCACTAATAAAAGGCAGTACATGGAAACACCTCCTGCTTAGCAAAGAGGCTGCAGGTACTGCACAGAACAACTAATAGCATCCACCTAAAAGAACCCTACCTTAATATTTGGGCCTATCTTCATGATGTATCATAACTGACATGTTCCTCCCACCAGGGACTTTTGACTTTTCTTTGGCCTTTGACTAGCAGCTTCCCCTGTACAAATTCAGGTGCTGTGATCACCTCTGAGGTGCCATCATTCCTCCCCATCTGTGGCTGCCTCCTGTATGCCGGGTGCGCTCTCCAAAGCATCTGCATCGGTACACACAGCCTGTAATCAGCAGTGAAATACTTTAGGATTGATTTCAGTGAAGGATGTAAAGCTTAAATTGTATTATATTGTCTATTAATTAATACTAAGCAGAGAGTCTGCACAGCGTAACAATAGCTATAAAATTGCTTCAACTACATGGGATGCAGAGAGAATAAATGACATGAGATGAACCTTATTTTCGCTTTTTTTTACTTCTGCTCCGCTAAATCTTGTAACTTCCTTCATGAACTTACTTCCTTTCAGAGTGTCTTCTTGGCAGAAAATGGAGCTAAAGCTCTAAGTGGGACATCATGTCATTTCAGAATGAGTCAATGTCAGCCAGTTCATTTTTGAAGTACAAAAACCTGAACTGCTCCCTGCTAGCTGGGGAGAAGCTCCCCGCACCGTTCAGTCTGCCAGCTGCTGTCTCTGGGCAAAGCGGGAAAATCAACAGGAGCAAACAGGAAAGTGCAGCCCAGTGCCAGAAATTACAAGTGACTTGGTGTTGCAGGAAGGGGGATCAGGTTTAAAGACTAATTTCCTATGAGCTACAGTGAGAGAATCTTAATAATTATCGTGATGGCAAAGGAGCATTGCCCCGCCACAAATCTCCTGCGCTTTGTCAAATATCAGTTCCACGGCGACAATAACCGCAGCGACTGGTTTGTGTCCTTTGACTAAGAGCCAGTTTATACAATTAATAACGCATCCCTGCCCAATCAACAGAACGATCCGTCCTTGCCCCTAGGTACTAATCATGTGTCAAGACAATTAATTGCAGCGATGTACTATGTGAAGAAGGTTGCCCTTAATGTAAAATGTGGCAATTTTTCCGAAGGGTCCAAGGCAACGATAATCTGAATATCCTCCCTTACATTAACGCCACCCCCTCTAAATGAGGGAGGAGAACTTGGTCAACATGAGTCTTAAAACCAAACCTCTCTCTGGGTTCAAGCCCATGAGATCCAGAGCACCCCGCCACCTTCCACTGAACTGGATTGCACTCTTAAGCAAAGGTTATGATTTTCCACTTAGACAGGATCAGAAGTTTGAATGGCCAAATTTAAAAGCTGATTAGCACAAAGAATTTTTAAGCAGCATTTTTTTTCTCCCACCAAATTTGTTAGCTCACAAAAAGCATTTTCCTCACAGAAGCTTTGTCCTCCATCAGTCAAGGCTTGCCATTGATTTTCACAGAAATATGACCAGACCTTCCATTAGTTACCATCTTGCTGGGTGTGTAATTGGGTGCAGATGAGGGGAGCTAGTGGAAAGCCTGAGGACACGGACTTTGGGCATAAGAATGAGTTGGTATGTCAAGGTGTTCTTTGTTTCATTTTATATTCTCTTCCCCTCCTTTCCCCAAGTGAGAGGGGAAAATCAGATTCAGTCCACCCAAGGCTGGAGGAGCCACCCCCAACAAATTCATCACCACCTCGACCTCCTGACATCTGCTTCTAGTACCACACCCTGAGACTGGGGGACACGGCTTCTCAGGTGAGGGGGCCAGCTCGTATGATTGCAATTAGAAAAGGAGCACCCACAACCCCATTACCCCATCTGCAACCAGAGCTAACTGATTGTTGGCTGGATCCCTCCTTCTGGGTGGGAAGGAGCCCTGGCAGCAAGGACCACGGCAGAGGGTTCGATGACTGGGGAGTTGCTGTTTCACCACTGCCTCACCTTGTATTTTGATTTTTCACTTTGACTCATTGCTTGCAGTCACTGTTGTCATCAATAATAAGAGGTGCTGGGGCACGTTTTACAAATGCATGTGCTTAATCATATTGATATCTGAGATGAGCCTTGTAGATAAAGGCTGTTATCTCCATTTCACAGAGGCAACAAGAACCCTCCAGGGCTGCACAGGATGACTGCAGCCACATAAGGCTCCAGCAGCAACATAAAGACACCATGTTACGCTCAACCAAGGGGAGGAAGTGCTCCAAGGGGTTGATTTAACCTCGCATGTTGCTCCAGGACCTGGTGAGTCCCACCAAGCCCTTCCACTCCTGTAGACTGAAGATAACCTTCCCTGCTATGTCATACCTCCCCTCAGCTCGTCCTCACCAGCAAAGAGCACCGTCAGCCTTCCTGGGTCCTTCAGTACATGGTATTGTAAGCCAGACCCTGCCTGGAAAGTGTTGTTCTCCTCCTCATCCCACTGTGAAATGCGACCCCATCCTATAGTCATCGGTTTCTTTCACATACAAGAAATTGCATTCATAATGGGAGAGCCCAGGCAGAATTCCCCTGAGAATCTGAAATGACATTTTTCAGGATCTGAAAATAAAACACCAATTGTGCTCTGCTTCTCATCTGTTCACCCTTTCGGTTAAGCTTTCATCCCATACATTAAAGAAATGAGTCATCTTTACCATCTCTCATGCACTCACATTCTTGGTACCTTGCCTTAATCTTCAGTTTTTCACTATCACCTGAAATATATGCTCCTTAATATGTAATATTACTTTATGGGCAATAAAACACTAAAAAATAAATCACAGTTATAATGAGAAGTTTCCAAAAACTCTAATCCTAAAATGCACTCCTATAATAATACAGGGGAATCTCCATGCTCAGTATCAAAAGAACAATTTTTCAGTGCATCCCCAGTTTCACATATACGCACAGCTCATCATTTTCACCTGCAAATGACTCCATAGATGAACAGAGAGACAAAGCTCAACCAAGCATGTCTGTCATTGAGATTATGGCCTGGCTGTAAAGCAATTTCACAAAATGGGAGAGGGACTGTGATATACCTATCACAGCTTAAAAGCCTTCCTCATTGCACCAGATTTACATAACTTTATTCAGTGCTGTAGATTAAAGATTCAAAAAAATGTTTGCCCATAGGGATGGCAAAGGAGCAAAGCACTGACACTGGAGGTAGTTCATCATCTGAACTGAGTTTTGCACCTGCAGAACTCACCCCTTTCTATTTGGTAATACCTTGTGGCTTGCACAGACCCAGTGACTGTAAGGTGCTGTTTGTGTATTTGTATCTCCTATCAAATAAAAATTAAAAATAAATTGGAAAGGCTGAATTAGAGACCCCAATATTTCGGTCTGACTCAGGCTCTGGAGTTGACTGGGGAAAACATAGCCCTTAACTCTCTTATGAAAATACACCAAGACCCATGCACTTCTTTCTGCCTGAAGATCTTCCAGCAAGGCTTTAGCACACCTTCAAAAATCCCCCACAACATCAATTTTAAAGTCATATCTACCAATGCAGGTTGCTATGTCCAACCATTTTCAAATTCTGACATGCCCTTGAATCCTAAATCTAACTTAAAATTTCTTCAAGCATTTTTTTGACACTTTAAGGTAGAAACTTTGTCATTTTAAATAAAAACTGAAATTCTCATTCTTATGAACACACTAAAATATGTGAGAGTTGACATCGCAGTCATCCTGGCTCTGGCATGAGAGGTCACTCTTTTTTTGCTAGGAAATTAGCAGGTGAGCAAAAGCTCCTACAAGTGGAAGCAAAACTGGCCTTAAGCCACAAGAACCTGCCCCAGCTCCTTGCTGCAAAGCTACTGAGCTTGGGCTGCTCCGGCCCGGGCAGAACATGGTCAGGTGATGCTGTGCCACAGTCCCAAAAAAAAATTTAAAAAAAGAAAACTGGGACACGAGTCATGGCAGGTGTCTCTCCACACTGGCAAACTTAATGTTTCCCTTTGAAAATCCCAAAATAGCCAGTCCTGATTTGGTCCAAACAATGCAACTAAAGGCAACACAGAGACTTTCGAAAAGCTGACCACATTTTGCAAGGAATGACTTAATCATGCCATTTTCAGAGAGAAAGCCACAGCAGTTCTTGGTGGGGTGCAGTTTGTTCCCTTGAAGGGAAGGAAAAACCCAGGGCCGGGGCTGTCTCTCCAGTGGAGCTACTCAGAGGGGCTGATTTTTGTTCCTTAATATGAAAACTCATTTTTGCCCTCTTCAATACAAGATGGAAATCTGATGCTGTCTCCATTTCACCTTTTTCCAGAATCCTGATTCTGCAAGGCTAAAGCTGAGCTCCCTTGAACGACTCCGATGCTGAAACATGTACATAAGTACTTTGCTGAATCAGGCCCTCTTGAAGTATAAGGAGGAAGATATTCAAGCTTTCTAATCCAGCAGCACAGCAGGGAAACTGCTTGTCTCTGCGTGATTGTGTAATTGCTTTTCAAAGAGAGAGGCAAGTTTCTCCATCCACGTAGCGCTGATAAACCTCAGAAGTCACTTTGGTCTCCCAGCCTAACTTTCAAGATTATTTGTTATGGGTAAAAGGAAAGACACTTCTATTTCCATAGCTGACAAGCTTTGCTTCAAGGCATGCATTTATTTTCCATGCTGTTGATCTCTTCCTCCCTGTATCAGGCTAATTCATCAGATTAATAAAGGACGATTTAGCTTCCTGCAGGGTGTTATTGATCTCTCAGGGAACGTGGCAGTTGTTTGCTATGCCACCTTTCCCCTGAGCAAAGGGGATGATTTTTAAATATTTCTAAGTCTTGAAGCCTGCAGCTGGCTCTCACCAAGCAACCCTGGAGGAGCAAAAGGCAGCTGCAAAGGGGAAATGCAGAATGTATCGCCTCCATCCCTCTGCTTTCCCCCGCCTCTGTACTCAGTGGTGTGTCCAGAACACACAAAGCCACCAGGAGAAAGTGGAAGAGAGCAACTAACTCCAATGCAGGGCTTTAGAGAGACAAAGCACATCTGGGCTGAGCTGACACACACTTAATCTGCCAGCCCCGGGGATTATTTGAAATATGCAACGTAGTTCATAAAGTCAGAAAAGACCCCTGCAACCAGCTCCTCTAACACACCCCAGCTGGGTGGCTCCTCACTCTGAGCCTTCCAGTGCCAAATCAGGGCACCCCTCTTTGCTCTGCATTTGCCCACCTCCTGCAACAGGATCTTCTTCTGCCTCTGACAGCATTTACCTAACATGTAATTACGGCATTGCATTACATGACAGCCATGTTTCCAAACACCTCGGCGGAGCTCCTCCAGAAGGCACCGGGGTTTCAACACAAGGAACCCCTATGGTGGGGCAGGGGCCAGGATCTCAGCGGTGCCGAGCACCTCACGCAGCCAGCCCCATGGTCAGCCAGGCATGACAGCGGCTGCACAGCTCCTTCCCTCCTGCCAGGCACTGCACGATGCTCTCCCACCTCCTCTCCAGTCTTCCACAGCAGCAGTGATTTGCTTAAGAGGAGCAGAAGCGGATGCGTGTTTCAGATATATTCATGTGTCATCCAACACAGAGGCAGCAGCGGCTCCTTCCCAGTGTTGCAATTACACTCTTTATCCCACCAAAATTATTCCTATTCCTTTAGGCTACAGCGCTGAACAAGGAGCTTTAATTCACCATAATCTCTCAGTTGTTCCCTGGCTCCCTGCTTGTCTGGGCAGAAATCCCCGCCCTGCAAACACAGCCCAGCTCCTGCCTTCTAGGACGCAGGGCTTGATTTTTTGACCTTATTAAAAAACAAACACTGTTTATTTTTGCCAAGCTACAAAGCCCCAGTGTGCGGCCTCGGTGACTTACTGCCTCGTTCTTCACCTTTCTCATGGGTTAATGCCACCTATGAATTTTCCGTTTTCTCACCAAAACCACTGACAGACATGTTAAATCCTGAAAGAGCAAGACCTGAGCCCCATCAGAGCTGGGCGGACACAAGCTCACTTGCTTGCCCGTTTGCAGCTGTGGTGTGAGGTTTGTAAATCTGCTGGCCTGAAATCCGCTCAGTATGAACTACATTAATTTTATATAATTCTAATTCCTTAATCAATAGCTTTGAAGAATCAAATATCTCCGTAAATTACAACAACATTATTACCTTTAGCAGCCTAATTTGCAATCTCATTAAAAAGATATCAAGTTCTCTTCTGTAACCCTACAGTGATGGAATAACTCTCCATCCTTCATTAGTCATACCCTTGCACGCACTGTTACATGTTTGTCTAGAACTGGTGTCAAGCTGGGCCGTCCCCAGCTGGTTTTCAAATCCTGGCACAGCAGCAGTTTGCTTTCATTGCCGCCCAACCGTGACAACCCCAGCGCCGCTGAAAATCAGTATGGCCAGTTCAGAGAGCTGTGGGGCCAGTACCGGTGACCAGTGCCCCGGACCCGCTGGTGCAGAGCACGCAGCAGCGGCTCATGCTGTGCCACCCATGCGGGGTCACCAGGGACTCTCCATCCTGCGGTATGACCGCAGCCAAAACTCATTTTCCCCAAACACGACACATTTATTGAATGCTTCTGCATGTATCGAGTGCCTTCTCTGCATTAGCAATGGCTTTTCTGCAGAGTTTAGCTGGTACCTGACCAAATAAATGCCTTTCCTTCCCAATATATTCTGAAAATTACTGAGCTCTGCTTGTACCATTTTCCTTCCCGCACGAAAGGAAAACCCATTTTCTCAAACATATAAGAGTTTTGGAGCCGGAATCAGACAAGCAAGTATTTCAAGACAAGGGGTCAGGGACTGGTTTCTCCCAGCGGTGGGGGCTCGCCAGCAATCTGTGTAGTTAAACCAGATAATTAAAGACTGGACCCACCCCGCAAAGCTGCCTGCATCCCTGGCTCAGGAACATTTCTTATCATTATCCCTTAACCCCACAGCTTCCAGTCCCACTTAATAAGGTGATGTTTATTTATCTGGCTTTTGGCAGGACAGATAAAACAAAGCTATGCCAAATTTCAGTCCATAAATCCCAGCAAATAGATTGGATGGGCCTAGATTATAAAGGAAAATAACTACAGAGACTTTATTTGGGGGGGGAAGGAGGGGAAGGGTCTTAAAATTGATTTGCTGACAGGGTAGACCTTGATGTCATCCTTCTGCAAGTGGGTTATGATTGTTCTCACAAATGCAAAATGATATGCAAATGAATCCATCACGTCCTACTGCTTCTAGTTTTATCTGCCTTTTTCCAAGTCTTTTTTTCCCTGCTCCTGGAGTCTCCCAGAACCTGACAAGTGACGTTTGTCCTGCGTACAAGGCCAGGGACAAAGCAATTGGAAAAGGCAAATATCCTGCACTATACCTCTTCTGACAGGTACAAGTTTCCTGATGGTTTATGTCTGTATCACAAGACGTAGGGCTTCATTTCTGCCCTTGAAAAATAGATCAGAGATCATTGCCAGTATACATCCTTCCTTGACAATTTTTCACCGGTTTTGGAAAATATGGAGAGTTTACGGTCAGTTAATGTTCCTCCTACAGCAACACTTTTGCTGTCCCAGGTGGTTTGGAGCAAGCAGGACTCACCAGGACTGCCAAAAAGCCTTCCTCAAACCCAGAGCAATTTTGTAGCATGAAAACCAGTAATACTGTCCTACAAGACAGAAAATAGTGTTCAATCTACTCAGTGCTGTGTGGTATCTTTCGGGTCCCCAGAACAAGAGTGCACTCAAGCTGAACTTCAGTCCAAAAATCACAGGGTTTGTGCCTAGAGGTTGGATGTGACAAATCTACACCTGGGGAGGCACCAGGGGAGCCTTGGCCAGGGGCTGGGAGCCTTGCACCTGGCTGCTCTCCCCACTTGGAGGTATTAGGAGGTGGGTGGGTGGGAGACAGGGGCTGGGGCTGACCTGTGCCTTGGAGGGCGGCTGGGGCTCGGGCTGCCTCGGGGCAATGTGCGAGTGGCTCTGCGGGAAGCGGCTGCTGCTCCTAATTAAATAGCACAGATCCATTGCTGCTCATCAGTCTGACAGCGGTAAGCCCTTCTCCCGCCCCGGGTGCTGGAATTAATGCTGCTGCGAGACAACATAAATTGCAGCTTGAAAATGGCAGATCAGGTGTACACTTACTGCCATTAAAAGGCTTTAAATTGGTTTAGAATTGAAAAAGAAAAAAAAAAAAAACCATAAAAGATCCCGATACGGCTGTAAAAGGCTGAATGCAAATGACAGAGTGCAGTTGAATTCATTGTGAAGCTGCTGTAGGACTTTGCAAAGCACACCCACAACTTGGGCCCTTAGCGAGGGACACAGAGGCTGGCTCCTGCATAGCAGCCAAATTCTGAAGCAGCGTCAAATTAAGAAACCTGGCTTTGAAACGCTGAATGTCTCTCAAACAACTTTAAGCCTGTTTTTGTAATGTAGGATCAAAGTCTTTGAAGCCTTAAGACAGGATCAAACTGAACAAATTTTGGACACTCCCCACCCAGAAGGCTCTAAGATTTGTGCTGTTTAGTAACTGTTAATACATGAGTAACCTGTTACATGACAGCAAAATGAATATACTACAGCCATATTTTTACATCTATATATTAGGTCTATGAGCTACAATAATATTTAATAAAGGAACAACCAACATCTGTAAAGTTTCTAAAGTTCAGTCTACACTGAGAATATTTCCATTTCAAAACCACCAAATAGTTATTGGATAAAAAGCTATAAATAAATTTGGCAAAAAAGTCATAACCCAGAGTGCCATTCTTCCAAGGCAGCCTGAGCCCACCAGCCGTGTGAACCTCCTCCCACCAACCCAGTGAACCTCTTCCTGCTGCTGACTGCAGTGGCTTAGACAAGAGCAGGGCGACCACTTGTGCCCAGGGCAGCCCAGAGCCTGACAGCAAGGGACATCTTGAAAAATGAGAATCATGAAACCAAATTGTCTTGAGAAGACATAAATAACCATCCGTGGGTGTCTCACATCTGTCAAAAACACTAGCTTGTCGTGTGAGGGGGTGATGGGCCAGTCTCCTCTCCTCAGCCTTTCAAAGAAGGGCTGTATCCTTCACTGTGTTTTTACCCAATCTGTTTTGAAGATCAACTCTTTTTTACTGTTTTCCACTTTGTGAACCCTTAAACACCTTCCATCTGAAAAACAGACCAGCTTGCAGCAAACACAATCCAAATGACCGTTGATTTCCCCTCCTACTTACCTCTCCTGGAAGGGTGGGAAGAGAAGGCAGTGCAGGGAACTTCCAGCAGGAAGATGATGGAAGTCTGGAACATGGTGCTGAAGCCACCAACTCTTTCTGCTAGCATGGAAAAAGAGGAGAAGGTTCTCCCATCCCCTCAGCATTTCAGGTCAGTGCTGGGGACCTTCTTGCATGGTGGCCATGCCCCCATCTTTCACCCCTCCAGGCTGGCCAGGGACATCCCTCCTCCCTCTGTGGGTGCATTAGCACATACCTAACACTGCAAAGCACATCCAAGGGAAGGCAGGACTCCTGACAGAGGCTTTGGGCAGCCCTGCAGGAGTATCTGTGTTTGACTACAGAAACCGTGAGAAAAAGAGAATGACCAAGAAAATCATGAGACATCAAGGCAGAGAAACAACAACATTACAGTCCCAGTTCAGCCTGTTCAGTCCCAGTTCACCCATTATCTGGATACTGCTGTAACAGGGACAGAACAATTCCCATATAAGATTTTCTTCTGAAACATTAGTCGCAGACAAAGATCTTCCTTTGTATGAATTATGAAGTATTATTTCATGTTTAATTGCATTGATTTGCATTGAAAGCTTTAAACATCAGCCTAATAATTATCTTAAACCAATTTGTCATCAAGAATACAATAAACCATTATCTATGCCAGTGCTTACAAGGAGCTGACTCTCCTGCATCAGAGGAACTGGAAGAAAATAAAAAGAAACATTCAAAATGCCAGAGTGTGCATCCAGGTTGCTGCGTTTCGGGGAAAAAAACATGTGAGAATTATTGCCAGTAAAGATGACGATAGGAAAATCTTCAGAGACAGCAATGGTGCTTATTTATGAAGAATTTTCCCCATGGCACGTGCCCCACCAAGTTGCCCTCGCACCCGCTGCAGGGCTCTCCTGCAAGGCAACTCCAAGAGACTTGTCCCGAATCTTCCTCTCTGGAGCTGAAACCAGCCCTGAGTCCGGTGGGTGTGCAGCAGGGGGTTGTGTTGTTGCTGGTGGCATCAAGGAAGGTTGCCTTTCTGCCTTGTCACTCCCTTCTTCCCCTGCCCACCGACCAAGACGACATTTCTGCTTACAGAGAGAACATCAGCAAATATTTTTAATAATGGAAACTTCACATTGCTCCAACCCCTGCTCTTAGTAAATGTCTGATTATTTAAAGCCAGCACCAGAAAAACCTGGCTGGAGGCATGGAAAATTTTGGACAAATCAATTCCAGGCTCAGCAAGGAGACAGCAACACCAGAGGCTTTACAGGGAGAGCTGTTGGGCCAGGGTTAGCAAACAGGGCTCCCACCCAGCCTGGCTTTGCCAGGGGGGACAGGCTGTGAGCCCCTGCAGCCTGGAGAAGCGGTGAAAATGATGCGTGTTCTGAACCCCCAAAATTCCTGTGGGAACGAAAAGGATGAAGCAAAGGAGAGCTATAACAGGATTTGAATATTTTAAACTACTTTGACAGCCAGGCGCTGTAGTGCATTTTATCTTTGGGAAATCTTGCAGCAATGGAGCGCTTTACAACTCCTGTCCCAGGGAACAGACATTACGCAGTGCTCAGCTTGCAGCATCACACCAAATTTTATTGCCACTGCAAAACCTCCTCCCCCCACCCCAACCTGGCAACCAGTTTCAGTGTAATGGTCTTTATTTTGCAGAGAGTGATCTTGAAACACGCATGGTGGTTTTTAGGGGCAGGATGAAAGCCCGACGTGACTCATGGTGGTGTTCTCAGGTGGTGTTTCCAGGGTTGTCCTCCCCACCAGAAAAAGGCACGTCACAGGGTGCCAGCTGGAGGGGCAGCCCATGTCCTGCTGCCCCAGGAGCTGCCAGCTTCACCCACTGGAGGCACAGGGGTGCTCAGCCAGGGGACAGAGCACACGCTGAGGGTGACAGCCCCTGCCCCAGGCACAACCGTCATTACCCTGCGCTGCAGGTCTAAGCTCTCAGGCAGCATTTCTTTCCCAGTTGGGAAGCTGCTCAGGTTTCAGCTGGGACAGAGTTAAACTTCTTTCTAGTAGCCTCTGTATTTTGTACTTAGTATGAGAATAATGTTGATAACCTATTGTTTTAGTTGTTGCTAAGTAATGTTTACATTGGTCAAGGAACTCTTCAGCTTCCCATAGAAGCTGAGAGGGAGCACAGAGAGGACAAGCTGGCCAAAGGAATATTGCACACCATAGACGTCATGCTCAGGGTATATACATGGGGGTTGGCTGACAGGGGCAGTGAGGGGCATGAATTCACAATTGCTGCTCAAGAGGGGCTGGGCAACTCATCATCCTATAGTGAGAGCAACTTGTGTTGTATATCCCTTTACCATTATTATTATTTTCCTTTTTCCATTGCTGTTCTATTAAACTGTTTTTATCTCAGCCCACAAGTTTTGTTTTCCCCTCCTTTTCTCCCTCATCTCCCTATCTCCTGGGGGGGGCAGGTGGAGAGTGAACAAGCGGCCGTGTGGTCCTAGCTGCTGGCTGGAGTTAAACCATGACAGAAACCCTTTGCATTGCACAAATCCACTCATGCCTCAGGATTTTTATTTGATTTTCCTGAGCCACACACAGCCCAGCAGAAAGCACCACTTGCCCAATGGGCAGGCTGGGGAGCCTTCCAGGGTGGAAGCAGCAACACAGGAACATCTTCACTGGGCTGAGGCCTCCTGCCTTCACCACAACATTCATTTCAGCCTACAGCCCTTCAAATAAAGTATCATCAAATAATTTACAGTAGGTGTCAGCTGCAAGCTATAGCCAAAGAGAAGGTTTATTTAAGATACCATGTGGATTGTTATACAAGATCCTGATGGATTATTCCTATCTGAGAATTTACAGATGCTGCAGGAGCATGGCCAACAATTTGGATTAGT
This sequence comes from Jacana jacana, assembly GCA_013400555.1. Classification (NCBI taxonomy): domain Eukaryota; kingdom Metazoa; phylum Chordata; class Aves; order Charadriiformes; family Jacanidae; genus Jacana; species Jacana jacana. Next base: position 44,983 of record VZTM01025939.1, on the reverse strand, counting down.
TTAGATTAAACTCAAACTGGGTTGTTTTTTCTCCCTTAGGAAATCTCAGCCCTAGGTCTACTGATTTTTTTTTAAAGCAAAGATACAGACAAAAACAACTCATACATTTTCCAGCAGGAACCTAAAGTGCTTTCTCCATCAATCACCTTTGATATATGGAGGCAGAAGTGTGAGTTACTTCATTAAGAGCACTCACACATAACTGGGTACATTTACATATTAATCAGACAGCTGAGCTGCTAATCTTTCTATCTTATGTGCATCTGTAACCATTAGTCAGAGTCCAAGTGCTGTTAAATACTCCAGGTACCTCCAAGTGCTCTAAAAATCAAGACGAGTGCAGGTGGCAGGGAAAGGCTGGTGTTTACAATGCTCCCATAGAGCCAATCACTGTTGGCTCTGCAATGGTAACATAACATAAATACATATATCTAACACTGGGAGCTTTAATCCAGTGGGAATCCTAAGCGAAGTGAGGCACTCCCATTGCCTAAAGACTTTAGTGATTCCCAAGGAAAAGACTGGTTCCAGTTCAGCCTTCTCCAGGCTCTTTGCTGGTGTCTGAGCAGCACAAGGCACCCAGCGCAATGCACCCTGGGAACCAGGCAGCCCAGCACTGGACACTGGGAGATGCTGTGCCCAAGCGTCCCCATGGGCATTAATGGAGCAGCTGGTAGGGATTTCAACCACAGAATCACAGAATTGTCACTGTTTGAACGGACCTCTGAGATCACTGAGTCCAACCATACACAAAAATACAACCCACACCCTACAAGCTCAGCCACTAGAGCATGCCCTGAAGTGCCACATCTAAAAGCTTCTTAAATACCTCCAGGGATGGGGACACAACTACCTCCCCTGGCAGGCTGCTCCAGTGCCTGACCACTCTTCCAGTAAAGTGGTTCTTCCTAGTATCTAATCTAAACCTCCCCTGCTGCAGCTTCACACCATTTCCCTCTGGTCCTGTCGTTATTCACTTGGGAGAAGAGGCCAACACCCACCTCTCTACAACCTCCTTTCAGGGAGTTGTAGAGGGCAATGAGGTCTCCCCTCAGTCTCTTCTTCTCCGAACTAAACATGCCCAGTTCCCTCAGCCTCTCCTCATATGACTTGTTCTCTAGACCCCTCACCAGCTTGGTAACCACATGTGCTGCATGCACACTTGGGCTCACAACAATTTAAAAGATGCTATTTGAAGTGTCTGTTTCTGTGTTCCCCCCTACCCTGTCTTTCTGAAATACTGTGTTGTGAAATTTGTCTATGGGTGATGATGACAAAGGTCACTGCACACCACTGCTCACCCCTTCATCTTTTTCATTTTGGAAAAAAAGAAAAAGCTCTTCAACAAAAGAAACCCTCTGCAAGTAGTGTGCCAACTCTAATGAAACCTACATTGCTCTGGCCAGGAGGTGAGGGAGCCATTCACACCATTGTGCTGGGTCAGAGGGATGAGCAACCCCAGGTGCTGCACAGCTCTGGCTTTCCCGGGGCCACACAAAATGCTGCACAACCCCACGGGATGGGAGGAACCAGGGTGAACTTTATTTATTTATCCTATCAATGGTGGCGTGGTTTTGACCAATCAGAAAGACAGATGATGGCCCCTCCGTCAGAGCAAGAGGCCCAGCCAAAAAAGCAAAACTGTAAAACAGAAAATTGGTTCGTTTTACCTCAAACCAGGACAAATGGGAAGACAGAGAAGCAGCTTTTTTCTACCCCAATAGCCCATGGTGAGCAGGACAGCCCCATCCCAGCCCTTCCTTTGCCCCAAGGGCAGCAGCAGCCCCACACCCAGCACCTCAGGCCAGTGCATTTCACAAAGGTGCTATTCTAGACAAGATTTGGTCCCTGGGTAAATCAGTAGCAGCAAAAGGGGTTGAAACATTGAGGAAATTTGTGGACAGTATGCTCCAAAGTCAGTAATTACTGAGATGAACAACTCACATGGACCTCGACTGAGGATATGCTGGCTCTACAATTGAGCTGTTGCTCACTGTGGTGCGCCCATCTCAACTACAGCGCAGTAGTTTAGTTGCTTGGTTTTTTGCTTTAACTGCTCACTTGCCAGTCTAGGGTTTGCAAATCCATGTCCTCAGCTTCCCGGCTCCCTCCCTCCACCGCCTCACACACAGCTCCTGACCTGGCTTGCACAGCCCCAGGCTTTGAGCTGCTGAGTTAAATCCTCTCCATCCTCCAAGAGCAAAGAGCATCATGAGGTTTAGACTTTGGGCGAGAGGACATCACCTACTCCTAAGCACAAGGTGCCTTTGCCCTGAGGCTGGGTGCCCAGCAGGGTGTGGGGGCAGTCAGTGGCAGTTGGTTACACACCTACAGCTGCAGAGTACAGCAAAAAATACAAACATGTAATAATTGCCTTTGCTGAGGACGTGATCTGTGGTATCACTTCCTCTCTGTAGAACCGTCACAGTTTACGTTTTCTGGGCTTTAATTAAACAAAGGAAAAATAATGTGGGTGGCTGCAGCGATAACACAGGCTCTGCTGAGCGCTCTGACGTTCTCTGCTTTGGGGCTTCAAGTTTTCGTTTGCCACTTTCTCTCAATTAACTGGAGAGAAAGGTTAGTCAGACCTTGAGAAATGGCTTTGTCCTTTTGCCATGAGCCATCACCTGGGTTATGTGCAGCTCTCAGTGCTTGAGACATCATCAGGCTGGCTTTGCTGCCCATCTCCGAGTACAGTAACCTAACTGCACTGGCAGCATGCTCACTCATCCACTCCTCGCCACCTCTCCTCCTCTCCCAGCAGCACCAACCCTCAGCCCCACTCCAAGAAGTCCTATGCTGCCCTCTGCACCCTAGCCCACGCAGGCAGGAGGGTGCTTAGAGGGAGACCATCAGCCACTGCACAGACTGCCATTGTTCTGGGCTTACAACCAAGAGGTTTTGCCAATGGTTTTGCTCTTAAAGGGAAGGCCAGATGCCCCATTGATGTCATTACAGCCCTACACACCCCATCCCAGCAGCTGGAGGTGTTCAACACAGCTATTCCTCACCCCATGGAAACAAGAGGATTTTGGAAACCACCATCAATTCATGTTCCTTGTCCAGAAAGGCTGCGCACAGCAGTGGTGCTTTACAGCCAATGGATCTCTCCTCCATCTTTCACCACTTTTTATAATGTTGTATTGATTTGTTTTGTTGAACTATTTTATTGATTGGAAGTATTTCCAACCTCTGCAGTCTGGACATAAATATTAAAGAGAAGATGAGGGCACACAGGCTTTACGATGGAGCCCTGGCTCAGCCTTAAGTATGGCTGGAAACCCAGGCGTGCCCCAGTAGCCTTGATTGACCCAAGCCAAAACGTGGGAGAAAGAAGCTGTGACACACTAACACCATGTCCGTATCTCTACCTTCCAGGCAGAGGTAGCAGCCCAGTTCAAACTGGCTAAAACAAAACCTTGGCCATGACAAACCCACTGGTGAGGATGACTGGGGGAGAAGGCTATTCACAGCCACCACCACTGTGACTGGGGGATCCGGTGGGTGCCTAGACAGTGGCAGGATGAGGCCATAGCCAGAAAAAAAAACCAACCAACAAACCTGACCAGCTCACTGCTGGAGAGGCCAGCCCAGGGGGAGTTGCTGTGGCATGAGGCTCTGGCCCTGTGGCTGATGCGCTGTGTCACAGGCTCCCTTGCCCTTCTGCTGCCAGCTTGCGCCTTTCTCCTCCACACAGGAGGGAAAGCAGTGAGGAGCCAGCACAGACACCACGCATCCCTGCCTGGGATATCATCTATGCATCACAAAGCCAAGTGCTCTAGGAGGTGTGGAGAACAACCAGGAAGCTTTTGAAGCATCAGAAGGAAGCACAGGTTTGCCCCGGTACAGCCCAGTGCCTGCTTAGCCACCAACAGGGATGCTCCTGCTTGTGGCTGCACTGGGGTAATTTGATGAAGAGGGATGGTGATTTCAAACAGACAGGGTAGAGAGGAGCAGGTGTGATGAGTCAGGCTGGAATGTCAGCAGAGACAGGGACCATCTCTGAGCACTGCCACAGCCAAAAGCATGATGTGCAACCCCAGGTACAGTGCAGAGCAGCACATCTCATGAGCTGGGATTCTCAACATCCCCTCGCACCACAAGGTTTTCCACCATCACCTACTTCATCCGTGGTTTATCCATGGACCCTCCTCATGGCCACTGCCCCTCGCTGTGTCACACCCCCAGCATGGGTAGAGCAGGGCCACGCACAGCTTGGGATGCCGGCAGCTCCTAGCAATGTGGGGCGCAGGGAGGTGGAAAGACGGTGAGGTTGCTGTCTGAAATACCACCTTGTCATATTATCCTTACCACACATCTCACCCCTGCCATTTCCTGCTCTCGCTGCAGTGGCAGACGGATGCTCTACCCGCTGCGTGGCTGCTGCCTCCCTACCTCCCCCAGTCACTTTCCTGGCTTCAACATCCCCAGGAGTGCCAAGGGTGGCTCAGGGCTCAGTTAGACACAAAGGGTTCATGTTGGCCTCCACCCTGGGATGCAGCCCAGTAAAGTCTGGTTTTGCCTGCCTCAAAACCAAGAGGGATATGCCCAGGGTGAGACAACATGCAATTCATTTTTAGGTCAGGATTATTTCTTCTTCACATTGTTTTTAAAAATAAGCTTTACAAGTTTGGTTTTTACTTCTAACCTTTGTCTCTCCTAAGAGCACGTGAAAGAGCAACACCACAACAAATGCAATGGGTCCAAACCTCCAGCCCCTGTAACACCAAACCACTGAAAGATGGTCACGTTTATCACGTTAATGCAGGGAAGAACAACTCTGCTCCTTCCAGAGCAGGGGCAGTAAGCAAACCCATGAGGAAGCTCTGGTTAAACCAGAGAGGGGATCATGTATGCCATAAGGATTCCCATTTCATACAGGAATCATCAACAAATAAATAAAACAGACCATAAAAAGCACATGACCATCCTACTCTCCCATACAAACCTCCAACTAGGGTGTTTTACCTTTGCTGTGGTTTAATTGTCTGGTTTAAGCAGTGGAAACAACCCACCTTAAGATGAGCTGTGCTTCTGCTTCAAGCTAACAGCTTATATTAGTATCTACCTATGAAACCCAAGATCAGGGGAGCAAGTCCCTGGGGGTTTACATGGGGTGAGATAAGCGCGGTTGACCACAGGCAACGGCTGGCCCTGGGTCCTGCTTGCCTGTCTTGTCAGAAAACAACATGGCTTGCTTCCACCTGGATCCTACAGCAGGAATTCGGTGGCTTTTGCCATCCTCCAGCCCAAATGTCCCTTTCCCTCAGGAAGGTGAAGCTGAGCCCCCTGCTCCTAGTGAGGAAACCCCAGTTTCCATTTGCTTTCATAGATCTTGGCAGCCGCAGGGATTGGCACCCTCCTCCACCTGCCCACCAGCCCTGGCAGCACCCGGGGGGAAGGAAAAGTCCACCCCTCACCTGCAGGAAGTGGAGTTATTTTTTAATCATTGTTAAGCACAGTTATTTATCAGCTTCCAAAACCCACTAAGCTCTGATCTTGCTGCTGCCCCTTAGTTCTCACATTACATAAATTAAATTTGCACTACCCACTGCTGGGAAGGATGGATGAAATGGATGAAGACTTTTTTTTTTTTCCTTTTATCAGGAAAGAACATACAGCCAAAAAATGTAGTGGTGAAGCCAGCTGTCCTTTTAGGCAGCCGATTTCACAGATAAGCTGCTCCCCAACTGCGCGCAGTATAGATCTGATCTCACAAATGGCCCCGTGGGGACGCGTCCTGCTCCTGTGCAGAGCGGTGCCGGTACAGGACAAATCAATGCAAGGCTGTGGCGAACAAAACTCATCTTAACACACACGTTTTTCAGCCTAGATTCAGCCTCTTGAAATCAATGGAAATATTTCCTTTGCCACGTGTGCCTGCACCACGCTGATCCCATGGCTTGTGGGGCGGCGCTATGGGGTCCTCCTCTTTGGGCTCCACAAACCTTCCTTGTATTTCACAGCACCGCAGACTCCAAAAGGCCCCATGCTGGGTATTGCCTCGGGGGGTGGCAGCAGAGCTGTTTTATTGTCTAGCTCCTTTCTTCCACCTTTTTCATTTATTTATATAAATGCTGCAGAGTCTCCTGTGGTTCCGCCAAGCCACCACTTTATCTATGGGGAAAGCAGACATAGCACTCCCTTCGGCCCTCCAGCACCTGTCTGTGCCCACAAGTGAACAAAGGCTCAGAGGAAACAGTCCTATACATTCCTATATGCAGCTGTGGGTGTCTGGAAGGGTGCTGGTATGGGCAAGATCCTGGGGGATCTGGCATGCAGCCTTTTCACAGAATCATAGAATGTCAGGGATTGGAAGGGGTCTTGAAAGATCATCTAGTAGCTCAAAGCAAATGGAAGACTGTGGATTTTATAATATTTATCTGTACTATAAGCTAAGTTGAACTGTACTGCATTACTGCGTGTTACTTCATTCGTTTTATTTAATTAATAAAAACCGTAACATTACCCCCAAAAGGAGGCTTCTGTCTTCACCTTTAATTTCTCAACAAAAGGGCCAAAAGCTTTGAGCCCTGACGCAGAGTGTTGGCAAATCAGACCTTCCCAAAAGCTCACAGCCAGCCCAAAAGCGTGTGGGACTTTGCCAGAAAGCGTGAGGGTCGTGTCCCTGCCTGCATCCTGCATCAGAGTAAAAATCACTTTGTAACACATGGAAAAATGGGGGTTTTCCCCAGTCTGGAGTCCAGCTGAAGCAGGTTTGGCTCCCCAGGGAGTGGAGCAGGGACATTTCCACTGTCAGGAGAGGGGAGGTGGGCAGAGGTGCTGCCAAGCACCATGGCCCCATCGCAGCCCTGCCAGCAATAGGCTGGGGAGCAGGAATCCCACTAAGTCCCTAACAGAATGAAAATCTAAAAAAAAACCCAAAAACAAAAACAAACAAACCAACCAAACAAAAAAACAAAACAAAAAAACCCGCAAAAACCCAAACAACAACAACAAAAAACCAACCTAAACCCCAAACTAAATAAAGTGCTGAACAATTTAAAGCCCCAAGCATGCTTTCCAGGCATTATCTCCATCGTACCTGCACTCCAAACAAAGTTAAAGATGCGAATAATAGACTTCGGTGCTGGCAAATACCTTCTGAAAGTAAACAGTCTGGGGGAGGATGGCACAGCTGATGTGCTGGTCTGGGCAGCGGGCTCAGGGGTTGCTGCTGCCACTTCTTGCCTCCTCTGTGCAAGCTTTGATGGCAGATGATATTTCACTGTGCCTGCAACAGTCACACATTGAGCTGAAATGGGGTTTAGGTGTACTTTCCAAGGTGAGGGGACTTACTGCAAGCTACAAACTAATGGCAGCTCAGTGGGGTCACCATGGGCTCCACCTTGGTGCAGCACAGACACCAAATTGCAAAGAGCAGCTCTCGCCCAGCAAGCCTTCTGCCACCTCCTCCCTTGGGGACACATGGATTTACCACCAAGCAGCACCTATTGCAGTGTCAGATTTATACAGCCTAAACCCTTATTTACGCTTCAATTTTGTCACTGCTCACGCACAAACACAAATCAAGACACTCTCACCTGCAAGGCTACACATGTTTTCTCCCCTGGCATTTAAGGGTGGAGTGCAGCCGTACTAGCAGCTAGATATTAAAAATAAATAAACTGGGGAAAAAACAGGAGCTAGCAGCTCTGATTGAAGATGAACAGGAATTTGGATTTTCAAAGAGATAATGCTTTGACTTAAGCACACGAATGACTGATCACATTTATAAGACTGTTCATCTGCTTTGTACTTGAATTAGATGATGCACTTTTAAAACTCATCCCCAGGCGGGTTGTGGGTCTTTTTGGAGATCTGGCATAAAAGCACCAGACAGACGTGAGCCACGTGCCAAGTGATGCAAGGCAGTAATCGCTCACCAAGTGCCATCTCTCCGCCTCGTGCTTTGAACACAGTTTGAAACAGAAATGCAAATATCTATTTTTTATTAGTGGCCCAGCTCAAACCACTTCAGTTTGATCACAGAGATGCAGCCTGAGCTGTTCACCAGAATAAACATTTCTCAGGTGCCTCAAAGGCTGCAGAATCACATAGCAAGAAAGAAACCTTTTTTTTTCCCAAAAAAATTTTACAGCTTTTTTTTTCCTTCCCTCTCTCAGAACTGTCAGAAAAGGCCATGAAACATTTCCACAGCCTTTTCTCAAAAACCCAGAGGACCGGAGGTTTCCCAGCCAGGCCCCTGTGCTGAGGTGGTGAGTATTCACATCCAGGCTCCAGGATACAAAAAGGAGGACAGATATGTGGGGTGAGCCATGTGGGACGGGCAGACAGGCAGCTGTAGGACAGAGCCCAGCCCAGCAGAGTATGAGTGTCAGGAAGTATGTAGTGGGACTAATCTGCCTGTCCCTGCCAGGTGCTGGGCCCTGGGAATGGCAGTCTCCAGCCTTGCCCCCTTGACACCTTCCTTCCACCAACCTGCAGCCCATTTCTCAAAGGGTTCTCAAAGTCTTAAATCCTTTATTGTGCCTCCCATGGGGCGGGCTGGAAATGAAGAGTGGCTGGCTGGGCAGGGTGATGGTGTTCCCCCACCTTTCCCAGGGCACACAGCCCTGGGCTCAGCTGCAAGATGAGGCAGCCCTCAGGCGCTGCAGGGAGCACGGCACAGCCCACGGGCATGGCAAGAAAACACCACGCATCTTCCCAACCAAGGGAGATCCAACTCTAAAATCATCTCACTTCAGTCTTAAAAAATAAAATCAAAGTAGGCTGCTTATTGTATTAGGGGTTTCTTTTCTTTTGCACCCGGAGGAAGCAGCAGCCCCTTCGGCACAGTGAAGGTTTTTCCCCACTCCCAGCACAGGGATGAGGAGAGGGCGGAGGAGCCTGGATCCTGCAGAAGAAACCTCTGAGCTCCCACCCAGTGCCCTGCGGCACCGAGGAAATGTCTGATTAACCTCGCTGTGAAACAGCAGGTATTACATTATGTGCCGTGTTATACTTAATCCAGAAGGATAAAACCATTCATTTAGATACAAGATGGATTCCTTATCTGATGTCATAAAACCAGACAGCCAAAATTTAACATTTTGATCTGTGCTAATCTATGGCTTGTACTGCTTGGAGAAAACATTGCAGCTCCTATCATCACCCTCCTGGGTTCCTATACTCCCATATGCACTTGCATTTTAAGCAGATCAATAAACCCTGCCAATCCCACAACGACAGTGTCTCCTCGGCTCTTGGCAGTTCCCAGCGTTGGTTCCAGGCTTCAGGGTTTCGCAGAAGGGGGAGACCACATTCATCTGCATTGAAGAGCAAAGAGGAGAAGCAGGAGCCAAGAGACCACCAGGGGCATGCTCATCGGACAATCTTTTCTCTTGCCCATTGGGGTTAGGACCAAGACCTCCAGTCAGTGAGACAGGGCGCCTCTTGTTCACCTGTTACGTGTGGGATTTTGTGATGGGAGAGATTCAAAAGGCTGCGGAGTGACAAACGGCGACACTACAGCCCCACTGCTGGCGGAAGCTTCCTCGGGCTGAGGCCTCTTCTTGTGCAGGCAGGAGCTGCCTCTCCTGCCTTCACCTACCTGAGCAGGGCTCCTGCTGGCTCAGCATCAACAATCGGGTTTCTGAAGAACTTTTTGCCTTCTGTGTAGATCTGTGACTTCCTCTTCCTTTCTATTTTAGTGACTTCAGATTTTCCACACAACACTAAAGTTTCTTTCAAAGCCTAAACTGCATAGAGCAGCACCAGCAGCTTCTGCCTCATTCACATCTCTCTCCACTTGCTGGCAGGTCCATTTTCCTTAACGGCTTATTTTTCTGGTACACACACAGTCCTCCTAATTGCTAGATAACCAGCTTGACTGGCATTAACAAACTTTCATTGCTTTCCCCCCTTTTATGGTATTTTTTCTTCCTGATCTTTTCCCCATCCAATTTGGTTCCAATCCCTCCTCTTCTCCACTTCAAAGTCTGTCCCCCCAAACAGAAGCACAAGAGCCTCCAGGGCACTGCGACTGCACAGCCCAGCCCACAGCTCACCCCACCATCTCATGTTTCACATCACATTTGATTTTTTGACAACCTGTAGCACTCCTCACCTTCATTTACGGTTGTAAGACAAACCCAGAGCTCCACCGTGCTGCAGAAAACCAGCAAAAAGGAGTCCAAGGGCTCCTAAATGAATCAATCGGTAGGTGCATCTGCTACACTCCTCCTTCTCTCACCCCCTGTTTCTTGTCCATCTGTCCTGAGGCTGTGCATCTCCGGCACATCACTGCCTCCAGGCTAGGTGGGCTCCCAGGAACTGGGAAGCCACTCGGCAGGGGGCTGTAGCATCTCCTCCCGTCCACGGAGGGCACCCGATGCCACTGCATGACATTGCTTTTTGCAGAGGTGCCCAGACAACATGAAATAAACCCCAAATTTAGAATGTCTGTGTTCTGCTCAGCCGTGAGACACTGTGATATTCAGATGTACGTATGCAGCGCTTCTTCAAGAGGAAGAGTGAGTTTAATTTGCACCTAAGAGTTGCAGAAGGTGGTCTTTTGCGATACGTTGAAAGAGACAATTAGGTAAATGACAATTTAGGTGAGAGGCTCCATGTGGCTTCCATCAGCCTTGCAGAGAATCAAAGACTTCAATACTGCAAGATGCTATACCAATTCCAGCAAATTTGTCCAATGGCTTAGACACCATTCTGGCACTGGAGAAGATGTCTGTAATTCAGACACCTGCTCAGCAGTCCCTGCAGCTCAGCCTTCTGTTGAGCAGTTGCCATGACAGAGGAACCTTTTTTTTTTTCCCCTAAAATTCCACTGTGGAGTGTTTTGAACAGCCGGTATCACCTGCTGAGCAAGTACCCGACCCGCTCCCCGTCTGAGTCTTCAGATGTTCGCATCCGCAGTTCCCACACAGAAACGCTCTAACTGGTGTAAGAGAGGGCAGCACCAGACTCATAGTCACAGAAGACAGCCCACAAAACCATTCTCAGGAGATGCTCCCTTCTCAGGAATCCCCACCCCTCCCTCCAGCACATCCAACTCTGCTGCACCCAGCGCTGCGAAACCTTTTAATGTCCTGCTGTGAGAAACCACCCTGCTTTAACACACAGCATCTCTTAAAACAAGACATGCAGGAGTGTATCTCCATCCCTGAATTTGATGTAATGGGCTGGTGAGAGCTGTATACAGAAAGCTTCCAACACACACCCTTCCTAGACCACTACCAGTGCCTCGCGTATCCTGTCAAGGAGGGCATTAAGAAGCAGTTTGAAAACTCTCCAACCACCTCTGGATTGAGGGCAACCAGCAGGGCCCTTCCCTTTTAGTCACAGCAGAGGCTTTCCTGGGCCCGTCTCCCCTACTGATGGAAATGACACCCATTCCTATGCTGCCAGGCTCACCAGCCACTCCTGGTCCTTCTCCAGTGGCCCCACTCTCTCCTCCCTGGCTCCCTAGCCCAGACTCCCCTTTTCAGTACTGGCCCCAGGGAGCACACAGATGCTCCCACAGAGATGCTCTAAAACATAAATCAGGCTTATGGAGCCAGTGACATGAAGTGTAAAATAGAGGCAAATAAAACTGAGTCATCCCAGGTTTTATGGTCATTCCTCAAGAAAGAAAAGTGGGTTTTGCTCCCACTTCCTCTGACATTTCCTTTTATCACCGTAACAATGCCTTGCTGATTGAAGATGAGCCTGCCGAGTTTTACCCTGGCTTAAAACAAATCCATCTACAACAGCAAGGAGACTTCAACAACCACTGAGGGGGTGGAGACTGAAGCATTCATTATTTAGTGAAAAGCATACAAAATTTCATAGATCCTAAATTCCTTTTTAAATGACACTGATTAATCCCAATTGGTGCAGGAGCTGGCGTTACGTAGGTCCTGACACTGACGTAGGAGCTGACGCAAAGTCAAGTAAGTTCCAATTTAAAACTACTCCAATTTTAAATAAAGTTGCTGGTTTTGTCTCTCACTGTGCCATGAACGTGTCTGATGATTAATTGTACAAAACTCTAATCAGAAACAATTTTAAGAGAAAGGCTGAAAGCAGGCAGTAAGAGAGTCGAGGACAGCACTTCAGACGGGTGCCAATTTCATAGCCAAGGCTGAAAAGAACCGATTAACTGTTATTAATGAAACAATATAACTGGTGTCTCGTATCTCATCATCCAATTTATGGCAATAGCTGTGTGATTTCTCATGTTACTGCTTTCACACCTTACTGGTATCCACTTCACAGTGCCTGCTGCTTTGAGATGGCACCACTGGGGCCAAAGCGATGGGTGCTGGTGGCCAGGGTGGGTGCTCCCCTACCACCCCACACTACCAAGCACCCCCCTACTGCTAAGGCAACCACAAAAGGTATGGGGGGGAGAAGGGGAAGGAGAGGGGAAATAAAATAAGTCAGTATTTACCAGGCTTAAAAACTTAGCTGCCATGACAAATCCCTTCAGACAAGAGCCCTAAAGAAAAAGGAAATTTTGGGAAAATATGGGAAGCTGCATGACTGGCTGCTGTGGAACTTCCATCCGAAATTTCAGCTGAACACACTCAGACCTTTGAATTTATTTTTCTCTCTAGCTGGAGGGGTACTGGGAAGAGAAAGCAAGACACGCTAGTAGAGAAAAAACAGTCCAAGAGAGGTCGATGCACATCTTTATTTTTTTCCTGATGATGTAGAAAGAATCCAACTAGACTGAATTCTTTCCAATTCCAACCCTAACTAGAATGTTTCACTACGGCAGGGACCTCCTGCTTTAACCAGGTATTATCTTGAGAAGCGCCCTACAGGAGAAATGGGGAAGAGAGTGGTCCCTGTAATGGAAACAGAATAACCAGCTTCAGCAGCATTCAAACCCTGCTGATCCACAATAATGGTTGTCATAAGGACCTGAGAGAAGCCCAAATACTTCTGATATTTCAAATACTCTGGTGAGAATGTGGAATTTGTACTGCAGTTTAAGCCTCTAACACCAGCCCTTCTAGTGGCCACATATCTCTTGAAAACCAGCAAGATGACCGTGCTACTGGAGTGGATCGCTTCATGCTGTGGAAGCACAGGTGTCTGTCAGGCTACTGGGGGATCTATAAGGGGAGAGAAAAAGTATCTTCACAGCACAATGCACCACCACTAACACTTCTGGGCTATTTTGGGTCATAGAATAAATTTAGCTACATCTTTGTTGCACTTAAGCCTGAACAAAAAATATTCTCTTGCCTAAATTTCTGGTCAAACAAAAGAACAATGAAGTCCTCTCCACAGGAGCCCAACATCACTTACCTGGCCTTTTCTCTAGTGGGAAGTACAGCAGTCTTCACCACAGTGATGTTCCAGCACTTAAAATATATTTTCCATTACACATCTAAACCAGAGTGTCTGTAAATCACATCCTGACAGTACTGAAAAGTGCAATCTGTTCTCAAACTTCTCAGACGCTAAAACCATGTAAACATCTCCTGGTTTACCTTCCTACACCGCAGGCTCCTGCAGTTCTACTAGAGGCTCCTGCAATTTAACATTTTAACATATTCATATTTTCCTAAGATGGAGGAATCGGCCCATTTTAATCTGGCAATTAATTCCTTTCAGCTGCAAAAGCACTTGCCGTTTTGTTCATTAACACAGAGGTAATCCTCCATCTGCTGAAAGGTGAAAGCCCCTGTAGAGGCCGAGGCTGCCGGAGCTCACGGCAGAGCTGTTTTGCGGGACAGGGGAGCATCAAGCACAAAGTCCTGGAAACAGGGCTCCTGGGATGGGTCACACACCCTTCACCGTGCCCTCCCACAGCTCCTGGGGCTCGAGTGCCACGGGGGAAAGATGAAGTCCTCACGCGCGGTCTGTAAAACACAGCGGTTAAGCCTCAGCCCTGCTCTCACAATACAAACCCTGAAGTATCCTTTAAGAAGGTTATTTTCTTCATTGCTATTATTCTTCTCTATGAAGAGTCTTCTTAACCAATTTTATCTTCACCCTGAAGTGGTTTATCGTGACCTTTCCTCTGAAAAAAGGATTTTTTGTTACCATAAAGCAACAAGAAGAGCTCTGCTTATTTGTATGTTCTTTCGAGAGATTTTACAGTTTGTGGAGATCTGCAGGTACAAAGTGATGGGGGGAAGGGAAAAAAAAAACAAACCTCGAAACCACAGACTTTACCCCAAGGTACAGAGAGCCGTGAACCAGGCACGGCCCCAGCATTCGCATCAGGGGATGGGAGCAGTTCCAGCCCAGAGGCACCAGGGCTGGGTCAGTGCAGGTGGTCGGGCCCTGCAGGAGGCAGTGCCCCACCACACCTTCTACACTCCTGCCACTGGTAAGGGGCTGTACTAAGAGCTTACACACAACCATCAGAGTTAGCAAGATCATTTTGATACATCGAAGCCTTCCCGTACTCGTTGGCCTGTCAGAAAGCAGTCTGCCTGCCCCGGAGCAGGGGCTCCACACTTCTCCAGACCGTTCCAGTGGAGAACATATCTGCTCCTGCAGCTCAAGCAACTCAACAGGCACCCACGGAATACTAAACACTCGCCCAAGTGCCAATATATTCATATGACGTACCAGTAAAACATATTTACCTCATAATTCTGTAAATGTTGCCTGAGAGTCGCCTGAGTGTAAAAATTGCTTCATCTTGGCTTAAGTAGATGAAAGATGACCTTACATTTCCTCATGGCAGATTGGGGCGTTACAGTCCTCTGCTCTGGCGAGGCCACGGCAGGAGCGGCCTCATCCACTGCTGGGCCCCCAGTTCAAGAGGAGTGAGAGGAACTGGGAAAGTCCCGGGGAGACTATGAATGGGTCACTGCAAGGGGCACCACCAGCGCCTCCTCAGGTTGGGGAAAAGGGCCAGGCATGCAGGCTGGGAAACGGGGCTACCAGCACTGGGTCCAGCTCCTCCCAGCTGGGGCAAGCGATGCAGAGGGGGAAAAAGAGAGGCAGCTTAGGGTGCTCAGCCAGGACAGACAACCAGCTTCTCTGGCAGGAGGATACTGCAGAGGGTCCTGTGCAGGGCTTAGGGCTCAGCTATGAAAAATCTGTTCCGTTCAGGCTAACTTCAGTTGGCCAACTGCAGCCTTCAGAGGGATGCTGGACTAGACAATCTCTACGCATCCTTCCCAACTGCTATTTCTATGATCCTAAAAGTTATTAAAAGGTATAACCAGGTTGGATGAACCAACCAACTTTGTTGTTTTAACAACATTTTGGATTTCATAAACAAATATTCGCAGCTTCTCCTCAATCTTGGTGGGGAAGGGGCCATCTTAAAGTCTTAAGCTTCTGCTAATACAAAGGTTATCTTCGCTCAAGGCATGTATTAGGTGTCAAGAGCTACACTGAAACAGCATTAAAAAGCCCTGGTTCTCCAAACAGGAGTTTAAGAAGAAAAAAAAAAAAAGATGACAATAGGGCCCAAAGCTAACCAGAACTAACTAGACAAGCTCCTGAAATTTCAGAAGGGCAGCAGAAAAAACATACCTTGAATCTCAGCCAGGGATAGGGGCACCAGAAACAGAAGTAAGTAAAAAAACACCCAATGTTTGAACAAAGCCAAATTCAATGAGTAAGTTTCCAGAAATGACCTCTCCAGATCTGATTCTCATACGAAGTCAGGGAAATTTCACCCCTAAAAGGGATAGTACTAGAAAGAAAATGGAATACTTTGACTTTTGCAAAAGATACAAGGCATCACTTTGAAAACATCGTACCGATTTGAGCTTTACTTTGCGTAACTGCTAGCATCAGCCTTTGAAAGCAGAATTGTCACCAGCTGTACCGTGAACATCAGTTTAGTTAATGATACTCATCTGACTTCAAAGACCAGGCTCAGTTCCCCAAATCATTCAGCCTAATTCCTGTAACACACACTCTTTCATCTTAAAAATGTATGGAAAAAGTCCATCATTAAAAGAATCACCGTTCTAAAAGTCAGAAAATAATTCCATTCAACCAATGGAGCGGAAAGAGGGGAATATCCCACTTTAACACCCTGGACAAACACTTTTGCCCATTTTCCACGACCTACAGCAGCACCAGAGGATGGAGCCAGTCCTGGACTTGTACTGCTCTCCTGACCAGCCACAGAGGAGTGCAATAAGAGGAACCTTCTAAATTCAGGCTGAGAGTAGAGAAATAAAGCAGTGACATTTTCAGTCCTCATTTCAGGAAGACACCTTTAAAATTAAGTAGGAATGAGTTAGGGCTACTTCTAATCTGAGGTTTTTGAGAAAGACGTCTCAGGTAAAACATTAGCAACATAGAAGTCCCCATTTCTCTCCCCCAGCAAGTCCCACAGGGATGAGAGCTGCACTTTACGCTGATGCAGATCACATCTTTTTATTCCTTGAATACAATGGTCTGAAAGCCCTGGCACAAACCCAAGTAGGTTTATTTCTTTAGCATTGTTCTTTTAAGAAATGCTTTCTCTCGCTCCCCAGGCAGGTGAGACCCGACTGCACTTGCCTCGCTCTCGCTGACCACACCAATCCACTTTAAATGAGCAGGATAGCAAAGGGAACTTTTTGGTATTCTTTCTGGTGGAGTCAGAGCCAGGGTTACAGGACTGGCACAGCCACGGGCAGCTGGGTGACAAGCCAAGACAGGAATCATCATTAATTACCTTTTCAGAGAGTAGGTGTCCTCCCCACACACACCCCTGAGACCATGTAGAAGGGGAAGCCTGAAGAGCAACCCCATTGTACCCAAGCTGCCAGCAAGGTCCCAGCGTTTTGACTGGCTGGAGTTTCTTGTTCCATGTTATGTTGGTGTGAGCTGGAGCTGGTGCCCTGATTAGTGAAGTCAGTGCGTTTGTGTTGTGTAGAACAGAGTCATTATCCACCCTGCCACATTACTGGGGTTTTGATTACACAACACAGAGTGATGTGGTTTGGTTCTATGGACCACTCCACTCATCATTCACTTCGGGTGAACACGGAAGAGATGAATGGCAAATCAATTAAAAAAAAAAAATTAATAAATAAAACCAACTTTCCTTGTGGGAAAGGACTAAAAGACATGCCTTTGGAACTTTAATAATGGATCAAGAGACCTACATCAGATCCTGCTAACTAGAGAAACAGCACATGAAGAGACAATGCCTCTAAAGAGCCTAAATCCACAAAATCTGTGGATCTGTCACAATCTGTGACAGACCAGCAGCGTGCCACAACAGACACACAATTCATTCTCCTTGGTTGACTCAACACAAGTCCCTGGAAAAGGAAGGTCACGCAAACAGCTGAAACCGCGTCCTTGGCAGCCTCTGTTCTACAGGACGCCGCTTTCTGTCACACATTCCCAAATCCCACCCAGGTGAGCTAGAGAATTACCCAAGTTCAAAGTCCTTCTGAAGTAGAAGCGTTGCAGGGTGGTTTGTTGTTTGGGTGGTTGTGTTTTGGTTTGTTTTTTAAAAAAAAGAATTTGTAATGAAAGCAACTTTAAATAGAACATCTGTTCCTTTTAGCTTCCCGGCGCTTCAAACACGCTGCTTCCACCAACTACAAGCTAATGATACGAGCAAGGAAGAAAAAAACGGTTCCTAAACAAGGAAAACCACTGATAGCCCCAATCTGTGGGCTTCTCTAGTTACAAGCATTTACACAACGTGCCCCTAAACCACGGCACCATCAGCACCTCTAACAGGATGGGAATGACAAGACAGCGTTTGCACTGAGAAAGCCGCTTCCCTAATCCGCGCTGGGTTTCACAGAGCACTTCGGTTCCTGGCTGCAAGGGAAGACTTCGCTGAAAAAACCGCCCCAGAAAAATCTGCTTTTCAAGATTCCAAAGATTATGAGCCAGCAACAGAAATAATGAAAAGACAGGTTTTTGTCAGTTGATACGCAGGAACAGTTGTGTAAAAGACAGCTCGGTATTTTAAGATGAAAAATAGAAAGAGGAGGCTAACTCGAAGATATGCCACATCTTTTAAGTGCTTTTGTGCACGGTACGAAAAACAAGTGGATGTGGTTTGCTTTTTTTCTTTTGGAGGAGCCTAAAAAGACGAAAACAAAATATAAACCCGTGAAAAGAGTGCGTTAAAATAATAAAGAGATCCGCACGTACGTCACTCAGACTGTGGTTTAACTGCTACTTAAAAAGCAACAGCAATTGCCTGGCTTCCCAGAATGGCCATATGGTGTGGTGAAGAAGAGGCTTCACGTGGAGCTGCCAACAGAGTACTCAAAGGCTGAGGCACTGTCAGATAAATACTCGGGCTGAGCAGCACGAGATCAGAAGGTTGAGATGAAACCCCGTCACACGTACCGTAGCTCTGAATCACCCATCCCAACCCTTAACTGCAGCAACCACGGAACCGCTGTCTCGCAGTGCCGGCTGACACCTGACAGAGAAAGGTACATGGAGAAAAGCTGAAGTTAAGGTCAAACAAATTGAATGAGCAGTCTAGAATAAGCACAAAGACGCCACCCCTGCTAAAAACCTGGCAACTCATATTAGTTGGAGGGGGAGAAGAAAAGCCGCTCCCAAAGCCACTCTTAAAAAGAGTGGAAATAATGGTCGCCCACTCAAGAGAGCGTTCCAAGCATGTCCACAGCCAACCACATTTGGAACAAATTGCTGCTGTTCACATTGATCTCACCTGTCATTACCCACCTCAACAAAGAAACTGTCTTCACCAACTAATTAATCAATTTCATAGAATCATAGAATCATTCAGGTTGGAAGAGACCCTTGGGATCATCGAGTCCAACCATCAGCCCTACTCTACAAGTTCTCCCCTACTCCCGATCCCTCAACACCACATCTAATCTGCTCTTAAACAGTCAGGGATGGTGACTCCACCACTTCCCTGGGCAGCCCATTCCAGTGATTAACCACTCTTTCTGGGAAGAATTTTTCCAAAAACCTTGTTGTATTACTTGAATGCGTTCTTGAAGGAACTACGAAACCCCCATCTCCTTCCTAATTTGAGGAACCCCTAGAGGTTTCATTTATAGTTGACTGCATTAACTTTTTTTAATAGCCTTTCTAGAAGTGCAGAATTGCAGAAGCTGTTATCTGCTGACCACAAACTTCACTTTTTAAACTGGTAATCACAGCTTTTTTGGTTGTTGGGGGTTTTTTGACAAGAATACCTGATGTAGAGAAAATACGATGGCCTTTCTTCTCCAACCAGAAACACTCAGAGAAGCCCTGCAGAAACTACACAATCTGTTTGGGGACTCGTGGTCACACTGCAAAGAACTGCACACTTACTCCAGAAGAACAGGGAAGTTTTCAGGCAGGGTTCTGTCAGGGCCACCCGGTGGTTTTAACGTGCTTTGGGTCATTTTTCTGGGCACGGCAATAGCTTCTTACCACTGTTAATGCCACTACCACGTACATCTGTGAAATCAGGCAGTAGCTACAAAAAACACACACAGACAGACAAAAAAGCACCTGACTCTCTAGTTGGAAGGCACTCATTTACAAAATGAGTAATTATTCCAGGTCTAGCTGTTAAAAACTTTTTGAAAAATACAAAATTTAAGATTTAATTGAAGGACTATTCAACAGGGGAATATAGAAATATCAGCAAAATGAAAAAGGGATACAACAGAGAAAGACAGCTGAGGCAATGACAGCCAGAACTGACACTGACTTGTTAAACAAAATGATTACTATAGACTATTGTCCCAGATTACCTTGTTTTTCATGAATGTGTCATCACCCACCTCCATCAAAGATATGATCCCTTTTGCTTAATTCCTGATACTCACTGGACTACAATCTCAGTACCTAGAGATTCTTAGGATTATGAAAAAAGAGGGACTGGCATAAGATGCATTTCAGTATCATAAACTGATGAAAGACAATTAAAGCCATCAAGTAGGAATGGGTATATTTTTAAAGAACTGATATGTGTTATCAGAAGAATTCTGAGGCAGAAAAAGACAATTATGACAAATGCTTCCAAGTATGAACAAGCCCATGATATTCACCAGGCTGTTAAGAAAAAAAAAAAAAAGGTAACTATAGGTTGAAAAAGCAGCAAAACACTACTGTGAATCAAAACATTCAGTAGAGTTTGTACAGGTAGAAAGTTAAAGCTAATAGCACTGGTACCCTGAAATCCCACGCCAGGAGAAGTGTATGGGCAAACTATTAGGAAAAAAGAGAGGAGTAAACTTCAAAGAGGCAATTACTGAGTTATGCTGAGATGAGGGAAGATGGGGATTTGCTGGCTCTAACAAGCTACAGCCATCAGCACCACACCATCCCCAGGAAAAAACAAACAAACAACAGCAATCACTAACTTCTTACGTATTGTCTTTGGTTGTTTAATATCAAGAAATACTTTTTACAGAATACGTGAAGACTATTCCCTTGAACATCCCTCTGTGTCAATACCTTCTCTGTGGCCTCTGGTAAGCTAGAGGACAGGCTTCACTTTCTCGGAACTGTTTGTTGTTTTCCACATTTTTATCACATCTCTTCAAACTCAAATGTCTTTTGTTCACAGGTTTCTGTACCGAAAGGGTGTAGCCAGGCAGACTTTACATTGTATAGTGAAGGTATTTTTCTTGTGTTATAAACTCAGGACCTACTAAAACCATTTTCCACAAGATACTATTGAACTTACAGCAGGATTTAGAGACAGGGATGAACATCTGTAATAATAATAAAAATAAAATCCCAAGTTACATTATCAAAGATTATAAGTATTACCTCCAAGATTTTAAAATCACTGCCTTAAAAATGCCTTGTAACAAGAGAGGAGTTTCCGCCACAGCCAGAGCTGCTCAGCAGTTGAGGAGAAGGGAGCAAGAGGGGAAAGAGACCTGCAGTGTTTCCCCCCCCTGTTTCTTTCCTTGCTGTCTCACCAATTAAGCTTCACACGTTTATCAGGTGTAGGATAAGCCTAAGAACTGGAGAGTAGCGCTTCCCTTGGACTATATACAATACCGCCAGCGAGCCACTCCAAAGCCTTGGGAGAAATCTCAGAAAACAGTTAATCGGAAAAAGAAACCAACAGAAAGGCTATTGATACACCTTTAAAAAACATAAACACAAAAATAATTAACCATTGATTTCTTGGCATGTAAAAGTTCTATACAAATTTTAAAAATTTTATTTGCAGGTACTAACCTCTTGAAAAACTCACTCTGTATTTACACTAATTCTTTTAACAAGTTTATCTCAAATTAAAGCATATTTAAACAATCATGATTGCATTGACTTTTCTACTTTAAATTATTACCCAATTAGTGCTTTATTCACATTTTAAAAACTTGTACAATTTATTACAAATATAAAACAGTGCAGTTTTTCCATACATTATCCCAACTCTGAGACAAACACTTAAAAGACATGGAAAAAGATTCCGATTTCTATAAACATAACATTTGCATTACTCAGACCCCTGTTCTTCACTGTCCTCCCCTAGCCCCGATTTAAAAAGATCAAACATACGACATACTGTAGGTTTATTTTTATTCAAAAAGTTACTGTCTCAAGACATAAATACAAATCAGAAAACAGTACAATTAGGACAATAGAATGTGGAGGACAACAGGTTAAGGTAAATATATAAAACATTTTTAGCTGGTTGAAAACAAAGCTGTAAGAACTGCTTTCACAAAGAAACACTCCTTCAAGAGTAAGAAAAATCAACTTAAGTTTAAAATCATATATACAGTCCTCTCAGCAGTTCTATTAAATGCAGTGGTGTGAAAAACGATATAGGCAGTACTTTTAGACATGAGAGTATTTATTTATGTAAAATGAGTTAGGCAGATCTAGTTTTGAGTTTTGTTGTTACCCCATGACTTAGTAAAATAATTATATTTTATCATGATCCTTTAGATAATCTATGGTTTTTGGCTACCACAGCCGAATGGTTGATTTCTGAGTCTAAAAACAGGAAGCCTTTTTTGTGTTCACCCATTTGGGGAGATCCTTGTATTGCAAGCATATTAAGGCATGGAATGATTAAAATAATATACCTCAAGAACTGAGAGACAAGTGACAAAAAATATACATATGTAATATAAGTTAATATTTCCTTTAAAATGATGTCTAGCTGCCTAAGCCTTGCAAAATGAGTCGATGTCAAAATGGCGTAGATCCACTTTCTGTTTTAGACCAAATTTAATTTATTTGTGAATGGACACAAAATGAAGTTTAAAGCTTAGCTTTCAAAGAATATTATGGGTGGTTCATGAATTTCTATTATCCAATCTAATTTACATACAGAGGAAATGTACTGTAACCTGTTAGAAGTATCTTTAACCTGAAGACTGCTTGCAAAGACAGATAGATAAAACAATATAAAATACAAATTTAAAAATCATTTTTAAAGCATGAATTCTCATGCTCTTCTATTTTTAAACATTGTTAAACTTTCAATATATTTCTGAAACCTCATAATTTTAAGTTGGAATTTAAAAGTAAGAAAAAACTAAACAAACTGCGCAATTATAAAATCAGCACCAATTTATATATATATATAATTTTATTTAAAATTTAGATCCCTATTCCCACACTCTAATAAGCTGTATAATTTTTGTTTAGAATTTTTCTGCAAACATACTACAATAAGCTTCTTTTATTTGGAGACAAAATACAGTGGCACTACTGGAAGGAATTTCACAACATTACATTTTTCTTAAAGGACAAGCAAACTTTCAGGGTTGGTAATGGGCAAGCGTGACTGAGATTGTTACTTTCTGGTAGTTCAGAGTTTATGGACCTTTCTGAGAAGGCTAGCATGAAGCTTTTGGAATAAAAGTGTGTTTTAGATTAAAAAGCTGTTAAAATTCTGCTTTACGGTGGTTGGGTGGTTTTTTTTTTCCCATGATTAATTAATACAAACCTTCTGCTGCTGAAGTTTGCATTTTATTTAAAATACTGACACTCTTCTGGCTCAATCACTGTAAGAAAACCAATCCATCTATTATTTCAGTTCATGGATGTAAACAGCAATCCAGCAGAGCTCATGATTATTTAGTATAGCCAGCAAATGTATAGAGAGGGGCTCAAATCTGTACCAAACACCTCTCAGACTGTTAAAACTCAGAGGGAATACTTCTTATGATCCAGAAATAAACTGATAGCACATAAATAAAATCTTGATTATTTTTTTTCCCAACAAAAACTGTAGCTTATCCTCAAATTGTTTACTTGTCCTTTACATTTCCTTTTTTTCAGGCAAGCAAAACTGCCCCTTCAATGCACTTGATCTTGAAAGCATGTCATTCTCCTTAGAGAAAAATCTGTTCAGAATTTTCACTGTATCTACCACAATTTTGTATTGAAAAACTTCCTCTTCCACTTAGAAAATGACTTCACCACTGATTTATTTGCTGCTCTGGTATTAAAACATTGACACCCCAAGAACCTAAAAAAAAAGTTAGAAACGGTGTCAATTTGTAGTCTACCACACATTTAACAGAAACAAAAGCAATTACTACATGATTTAAGACACTTCAAGATACGTTAAGGCATTATAAGTTTATTTCTCTTCCAAACCAGATTCACCACACCTCTGATTTATGCAATAGTATGAAAAGGGCACCTCCTTCATTAGAAAGTGTTTTTCCCATGCTTGAAATTGACTAGATGCAGGAGGAATGCAATAAAGACTGTGCTTTAATTATTTCAGGTAATAATTGCAAAATAATTTTAGTTAGTTGCCTAACTTAAGACTTCTTTGACAACGCCATTCTATGGGCCTTAACCTGAAACCGAGTGTGCAGCTAAGCCTGGGACAAAGGATTGTCGGCTGCTGCTGTGTCTGCGCTCCTGAAAACAACATGTCATCTCACAGCAGCCACCCAGGACACAAACTCGGATTTCCCGTTAAATATATCAACTCCACCAGGAAGACAGTGAGAAAGCAAACAATAATCAGGTCCTTCAGGAAACTGTGTGAGTAAGTGAAGAAATAGCTTTCCTCAAAGAAAGGATCAGTTTCTGCTTCCCACGTGGGAGCAATCCGTATGGTTTTCTATGCCAATGGCAGTAGGTACCACCACTGATGTGCCAAAAAAACCCCTCAGAAGATCCAGAACTTGTGACTGTCCTACCTTCTACAGAACTTTAGAGAATCAGAAAGAGCTATGAGAGACTTAATTTTCCTGAACTTTAACACCAGTGTTCATGTTAGTCTGTTTGCAAACCCGTTTTTACTCTTCTTGGTACTGAATTCACTTCAGATGCACCGTACGGTATCACACACTAAGACCCAACTGCCTCTGGTGCCAGGAATAACTGGACACACCAGAACAGGAGAATACAGTCTACAATTCTCATCATAAGCCACGTGCATCTGAATAAATTAAACAGCTTTATTATGTTTCGGTCTATTAAAAACAAGTGCAACAACTCCAAGAATAATGGACCTCTGCAATAAATTATGTGAATAAAGCAAATTAACTTTATTCAGAGAAGGTTTTTTGCATTTATGAAATTGGGTTTTTTACATTTAAAATACTGACTGATCAATTCAGCTCTGATTTAATACGGATTCATGCTGTCTCCTAAACTATCAGCAGAGCTTTCCCCATGTAGGCATTTAAATTCATTGAGGTGGGGTTTATGCTAAAGAGCAGCTGTGTTCTGTAATCCAGCTGTTTTCCACAGTCCTGCTTCCAGGCTCAGCACCCCTGCTGCGTGTGTCCTGCCTGCCAGGAAGGTTTGCTAGATGGTGTCCCCTTGCAGCACCGCACAGCTCCCTCCTTGCAGAGGGACCCAACACGGCCAGTCCTGCTGGCACAGAGGCATGGCTGGCTCCGTAAGCTCGCTGAGCAATGTCACTGTAACCGGCTGCCATCGTGTGGTGTCACTCCCACACTGCAGCTAAGGACCGCCTAGCAAATCCTGGGCTCAGGGGGGATGAAGAGTGAGAAATGAAGTCAGAGTAAAGAAACCTAGCTATCAGTAAAGCTATTAAAACTAATCAGTTTTAGAAACTGAGTAGCTGGAAGGTTGCTGAAACCAATGAAATGCACCTGTAGAAGGCCAAATTTTCAGCATTGTCAGAATAAAATAAAAAACAACTGGTATTTCATCACAGATTGATCAATTAAAAATCAAGAGGAGGGAAGAACTATTTTAAAACCCAACATCAGAGAACAGGTGATGTACTTTCTCAGTGTTACTTGAAGAACAGAACACACAACAGCTAGATGCACAGCCTAATCTGATCAGTAATACTAAAGCAAAGGCCTACTGGTACAAAATATATGTATTTGCATTTAAAACAGTATTTAAGACTTCTTTCTCCCATAACAAGAACAGGTTTACGCTGCAACAATACTGGAAAAAAAAGTAAATACATAACCGTCTTCCAAATTCCACCAAGCTGTCCAAGATTCCCAGGAAGCCTTGTTGCACTGTCCTCTGCTGGCTTGCTGCAGCTTGTTATTTCCAGTGTAAATTTGTACCAGCTACACAAGGTCAAAACTGGCTGCATATTACAAGTGCTTCAAGACAGAAGGAATCCCTCATGCAGATTTTTAAAAGAGAATAGAGACTGCAGATTTATCAAGTCGGAAAAAAGGGCAACTGCAAGCAGAAACTACAGACTTCGGATGTTTTGGACCTAAAACTTTAGATGGAAAGAAAAAATACCTCTCATCTCTATAAACAGGTAGCTGTATTATCTCTATTTTCTCCATTATCTTACCTATGCACAAAACTAAATATGCCAATTAAAAAAAAAAATGCAAACCATCCAATGTTGACAACTGGTAATGACAGTGGAGTCATTCAACGAAGCTCATCACAACAGGAAACTTGCCTTTAATACTGTCTATGCACAAATTTTATTTATTTATTTTTTTTAAAAAAAGGCTCTTTGCTACCAACTTCTGCAAGGGTCTTTTCCATACCAGATGTGTTCTCTGCTCAGATTCAAAGGCTTTTGATTTTTACATAGCTACAGATAAAGTATTAAGAACAAAACCCCTGTAAACTTGCAAAGAACATTGACTACCTTGGAATTTATGAAGCTGAATTACAGCACAGAATATTTCGAGGACTGTACCAGTCTGCCAAACTAAGCTAATGAAGACAACCTAAAGATTGCATTCTTTCCACTTAAAATTCACAGTAAGAGAGAACTGTAACCTTAAGACTGACTTTACATTAGCTTCCTCTATAGTAAGTTAACCTACCGATTCATCCATGATTGAAGCGGGGTCAAAGAAATCTGGTTTTAGTTCCGTTCTTTCTCTCCTGTTCTTTGATGGTGGCTTTAGAAAACAAGCAAATAAACACGTTAACTGTAATTTCACAAAAAAAAAACCACAGAGTTTTTAAGCTGTAATAAATGAAGCTGAACTCCCAAAGAGTAAGAATTTACAGAGGATAAACCCTCTCACATTATTGATATGGGAAGTGCTCTTGCTTTTTTGTATGGCACGAGCAGATGGCACTTGTACAGAGACAGTGGTGCAGCCGGGCAAGAACGCAGAGATCAACAAGAATCGTTTTACAGCAAAAGGAGAACTAGATTCAAATATCCTACTTTTAAAAGTAGAAATACAAATCAAAAATCCACTAAAAAGATACATAAATTTCTTACTAGGTCTATGTCCATGGTGTCAAAATCCATGCCTTCATTGAGATCTTCAATCCGACCTTCTGATGACATCATCACATCTTCAACAATTGGCTCCTCATCATCTTCCATTAGACTTGTGCCACGTCGACTGCAATTGAAAGAAAAAATGCATTGTTTAGCACTAAATCAGGTTAAGTTTTGGGGGAATATTTAAAAAGCTAATGTTCAGTAGGGAGCTGCCAGCAAATACAAATTCCATTAGACAGAAATTAATTAACTAAAGGCATAACTACTCTTTTAAATAGTTGGTATTTAAGCTGCTAGAAGAAATTACGAGAGTGAGGGAGAGTGACTAACAAAGATCAGCTTAGGAACTTTGAGATACATCTCTAAATGGGTATTCTGAGAGGCTGCAGGAATTGATAAGCAAATCAAAACCACATCAAATTCAAAGATTTTTAAGATTTTTATGCAAGTATTTACGCTCAAATGATAAAGAACTTTTGCCACTTAAAGAAAAAATGTTCCTGCCTTATGTCAAGGCAAGAAGAATGTCTTTGTGATAAAGTGGATGCATAAATCCATTTTCAGACACTTCCACACAGTCCTTCATCCTCTCTCCTCATGACTTTTACATGCATCATCAGACCTTATGAGAAGAGTTAGGAGTCATTCTAATTATATACTAACTGGTGTCACTATATTAAAAAAAACAAACAAACCACCAACACTGAAACTATGTTGTATGACATACTGGTATTGAATAATTAAAAACACGTAGGGGAAGGATGTAAAGCTTCTCAGTAAGTCCATCCAAAGGTTTTAATTAAGAACTCGTACTTCTGCAGAACCACACAATATTTGCTAAAGCAGAGAAGTTCTAGAACTAGTCTTCCCCTCTAAGCCAAAACAGCTCTGGAACATAATTTCATTAGCCTGCATGTCAACAGGCCCCTGTGATAAACCACAGTGAAGTAAATGACACTACAGTAAGAACAAACAACTTCCAAAGGACAACGTTCATTTAAGAAACATCAGACTGTCTTCATCTTTGTTCACAACATGGAAGACTTCACACGGTTTTCTTGTGTTGGGAAGTTCTAAAAAAACATTGGTACCACAAGATTCCTCTCAACTTTGGTGTCAGTTTAGGTCAATCTCTACTGTCCACAGAAATGTTGAAAGACTGGACCTTCTCTAAAAGGAATACAGGTTTTTAAATAATAATAAAAACAACCAGCTGAACTCTAAGCCTGCAACTCAGAAGTCAAAGGAGAAAGAAACACTTGAATTAAACTGAGCAGAAGCTCTCTGCTTCACACATTGAACAACTTTTGAAATGTTCATTTCTAAAAATGCTTCTGCAGTTAGGAGTACATAGAGATGGTGTTTCACATGTTCCATTGATATCTGTATCTGCCACAGGCAGCATTCAGTTCAACAACCAGTTCCCTTTATTACAAAGCTCAGTACTACTTCATTTTTCTGGCGTTTTAGTTCAATTGAAGCTCAAGGGTAGCCTTGGCTGCTATGACCACAAAATGATGGAGTTCAAGATCCTTAGGGCAGCAAGGAGGGGGCTGCTGTGCTCACTACCCTGGACGTCCCTGAAGAGACCAAAAGTCTGCTCTCATGATCTGCTCGGCAGAGTACTATGGAGTGAAGCCTGGAGGGAAGAGGGGTCCAGGAAAGCTGGTTAATATTCATGGATTGACTCCTCCAAGATGAGGAGTGATGCATCCCAACAAACAGAAAATCAGGCAAAAATGCCAGGAGGCCTGTGTGGATGAACAAGAAACTCCTGGACACTCTCAAGCAGAAAAAGTAAGCCTACAGAGAGTGGAAACAAGAACAGGCAGCCTGAGAGAAACACGGACCATGGAGCAGATACTCACAGCAACTCTGCTATGACACATGGAAAGTAAGGAGGTGATCAGTGACAGCCAACATGGCTTCACTAAGGGCAAATCATGCCTGACAAATTCTCCCAACAGTGTTGACAGTTAAAAGAAGAGCAATTGATGTCATCTACCTGTACATCTACTCGCACAAAGCATTTGACACTCAACGCTATGACACTGTCAGTGCCATGACATTCTTATCTCTGAACTGGAGAGACATGATCTGACAGATGGACCAGTTGGTGGATAAAGAATTGGCTGGACGCTCACATTCACGAGTTGCGATCAATGGCTCGATAACCAAGTGGAGACCAGTAACAAGCAGCATTCCTCAGGAGTTGGGACAGGGACCAGTGCTGTTTAAGAACTTTATCTGTGACATGGGCAGTGGGACTGAGTGCTCCCTCACCAAGTTTGCCAACGACACTGAGCTGCGTGGTGTGGTTGACAGGCTGGATGGAAGGGATGTCATCCAGAGGGACCCAGATAGGCCTGAGAGTTGGTCCATGCAAACCTCATGAAGTTCAACCAGGCCAAGTGCAAGGTCCCACATGTGGATCAGGAAAATCCCAAGCACAAACACAGGCTGGGCAGAGAATGGATTGAGAGCACCCCTGAGAAGGACTTGGGAGCGTTGGTCAATGAGAAGCTAAACATGAGCTAGCAATGTGAGCTTGCACCCCAGAAAGCCAACTGCATCCCAGGCTGCAACAAACGAAGTGTGACCAGCAGGTCAAGGGAGGCCTTCTGCCCCTCCCCTCTGGTAAAACCCCACCTGGAGTACTGCATCCAGCAGTACTTATTTTGCCCACAACGTAAGAAGGACATGGACCTGTTGGAGCAAGTCCAGAAGGCCACAAAGATGATCAGAAGGCTGAAGCACCTCTCCTATGAAGGAGGTGCCTGGAGAAGGGAAGGCTCAAGGAAGACCATGGAGCCCCTTCCAGTACCTAAAAGGGGCTTACAGGAAAAATGGGGTGGGACGCTTTATCAAGGAGCACAACAGAAGGCCAAGGGGTGATGGTTTTATACTGAAAGAGGGTAGATTTATATTAAACGTTGAGAAGAAATTCTTCACCATGAGGATGGCAAGATACTGGAACAAATTCAGGGTAGCTGTGGATGCTTCATCCCTTGAAGTCTTTAAGACCAGGCATAATGGAGCTTTGAACAACTTAGTCTAGTGGGAGTGCCCCCCACAGTAGGGCAGGTGGAACTTGATGATCTTTAAGGTCTCCTCCGACTCAAACCATTGTATGATCGAAAAATAAGTGAGAAATTAAACACATCTATTCTGCTAAATGCCTCAGCATGCACTTTTACCACTGTAACAACATCTTAAGCCGAGGAACAACACCACTCAAGACCTAGAACATGTATCCCTCTTTAAAAGATACAGGAGTAACGCTCTATTTAATAAACCCTCCCCCTCCTCAAAGCACTGGAGGAGCATTTTGCTCTCACTCACATGGCGTGTTGCAAGTTGGTTCTCAGCTTCACGTAGTTCATCGCTGCCCTCTCCTGTTGTTGTCGCGCGGCTTCTTCCTGTTGCCTTTGAGCCAACATCCACGTTACTTGCGTGCTTAAAAAGACCATTATTCTATTTTAAACATGAACTGGTTTTGTGTATGAACACTAACACAAAGCAGACCTACTCATCTACGTACTTGTAATCGAGTGGAGCTTGGTGGTGTTCAGGCTGCATAGGATAGACACCCATATAATTTTCTTCAGGTCGCAATCTCTTGGGCTCCCTCATTATTGTGGAAGTAAGCTGAGGTGTCTGCATCATGACTGGTGTGTGCATTGTCTGCTCCCTGTTCAGCCACATACTGTCACTACTGCTGCTTTCTTCAGCTGGCAGGAAACAGAGGACATCAGTAACGTTTTTCAAACCGGTTTAAAACCAAATGTTTAAATACAGCTTAAATGCATGTACTTTCTGCTTACTGGGAATCCATTTCTTTATGTTTTGCCACAAAATCTTACATGTGCCCCAAAAGCCCAGAATTCATAACCACTGCCCAGAGTATTTAAATTCTTTTTATATTCTGTGACTTAACACAACGTAGTGTCTTTATTTTCTTCTCTGAATCAGTGTTACTGTTTTCAGACTCTTCAAATGAATAGTTTTCCATCTAAAACATATACACACACAGAAGTTATCCTGTTTTACAGAAAATACATTAAAGCACACAAATTAACCCAGGCTAACAATAAAGATCAACACGTGTAGTGTACGTGGCAGACACTAGTCCACACGAGCCCATTTTAAGATGAGAACAGTTATACCTTCAGGTACTTTCCGTTTTCCTGTTGCTGGCTTCGTCTTCTTATTCCTTACTGTAGATCCTCGACTACTAATTCCACTAATCACTGACATAGTATCATCATCTCCACCAGCTAATAAAGAGTTTCTGTAGGACATGAGAGGAAGCCACACATCTTCTCTTCGTAGAGACATCTGAAAGGTCATAAACTTCTCCAAGTAAACATACCTTTAAATGGAAAAAATAATTACAAAGATGCAAAATATCTGTAACAAGATGTTAACATTTCAAGAGAAGTAGCTACTGAAATTAACGTGCTACATTCCTTATTTAGTTAAGAAAAAGGTCTGACAACAGCAGATCCAGAATGTATTTTATGATCGCCCACCATAAACTGAGAATAACAAGGATAAATACAGTTTACTCTTTGCGATTATAATTCACTGCTTTAATGTAAAATTATCTTGATGTGCTGAAGATTCCCCTTTAGGTGAAGGCAGAATACATGAACACATATTTAAACAGATGCATTTGTTTTATTGTCACCATTAGAAATATTAAGAATATTAAGAAAATACTTACACTGTTCTTTTGTCTTGTCTGAGAAGTTTGGAGGAGAACTCACTCAGAATATCAAGAAATGCCAAATTTAATGGTGGGTGGCTCTCACCTTGAGGATTAGGCTCCTTAAAAGCAAATTCTATACCATCCCTAAGAAAAAGTTAAAAGCTAAGTCACAAAAAGCACAACATAAAGAAAAAGTTGTAAGCACTGGGAGCTATCAAAACTGAACACCCTTCCTCTACATCAGGCAAGCAGTAATTTGAAGAAGTTTCTATATTTAGTGGGGAAAAAAGTGAATACTATTCAGGATTTGATTCTAGATGCACTCATTCTGT
Source organism: Jacana jacana (assembly GCA_013400555.1). Taxonomy (NCBI): domain Eukaryota; kingdom Metazoa; phylum Chordata; class Aves; order Charadriiformes; family Jacanidae; genus Jacana; species Jacana jacana. Next base: position 13,434 of record VZTM01025939.1, on the reverse strand, counting down.
TGTGACGTTTCTACCTTGCATGTCAGGCTTTCGGCGTTAGGCCAACATGACTACAACATGACAATGACGTGGATCAGTTCTCACTGTTACAGGTAAGAGATTAGAAACATTTTTTCATGATAGCATCAACACTGTTGTCATTTACAGGTTTATACAATGATGATGAAGAACATCACCATTATTTAACATTTGGGTTTAATTCATGGACAAAACTGAGTTACCTCCAAATTTACAAATGGGCTATACCATCGCTAGTGCTGATGTGTTTTGCATTAACAAACTCCTTTTAAAAGACTGAAAATGTACTTTAGTGTTAGTGAAGAAGTGTTTACAGAAAGGGAAGTAATACAGAGCCCAGAATTACTTGTGTAACATCGCAATAGCTTCTCTTGTTTTCAGCTGATCCAGTCCAAATGTTAAAGCGAAACGTCGAGCCAGTTCCTTTATGCCACTGAATGTTGGTGATGATCTGTCGAAATTATAACCATTTTCTTGAATCATTTCGTTGAAAAGCTGTATGAAAATAAAAGGGAGATTCTCATTTATTAAAATATTATGATAAAATTCAGACCAATCAACACAGAGGTTAAGTTTCAGTAAGTGTTTTACTGCTTTTTATCCTTAACTCGAGAACCCCAAAAGACAAACATGGAAGTTTAGAAATAAATGGGGTAAATTCTCACCTGGTTCTTACTATCACAGTTTGTTAAACTACTACTTTCTATCTTAATCTTTTCCAAATACAAGTATAATGAAGAAATTCTAAAATGGAAACAGGTCCTCAGGGAAGCTGCTGAAGACATGAGCAACTTTGCCCCTGAGGATCACACTTTTAACTATCCACAAATAGTTGGCAAAGCTGAACACTCTGAACTTTACAATCCTTTTTTAATTTGGTCAATCCCTTTCTCATCCTACTGAATGGGACTGAGGAAGAGAAGAGAACTCTTCAACAGTACATTATTCTCTTATTTTCTAATTTTGGCTAACACACCCTTCACTCTCTCATATAATAAGGAATAAACTAAGACCAGGCTTATCAGGGCTAGAAACATTAACTTTTCATTTACAGAAACATTGTGGCAAACAGTTGCACACTTTTCTTTTAGGCTGGTGTACCTCACTGCAACTTAGTAATTCCCTTTATCCACTATGACTTGTAATATTTCTTCTCTGATTAATTTCATTTTTTCCTGGAAAAATACACTAGTTACATGTTTAACTTTACATCTGGTGGGGTGGGGGGTGTTTCTTTTACACATTACTGTTCTTATTGTCATACTAGGATTGCGTAATTGCCTCCCTGTTACATGTGTAATTGTACTTACTGCACTGACTTCCTCTGTCTGCACTTTAAAACATAAGGGGCGGGTTATTCACAAGACAGAAAAGATTAATAAGGATAGCACTAACCCAGTTAATCACAAAGATTTGTGAAATCTGTTTAAAATTCAGCAAAAGCTGTAGGAGTATTTAGTTTTACATTTTTTTATGTTGCAGTTCCACCAACTGCTTCATGCTGCTATCTAAGGAAGGGCTTCATCCTCCCTTGCATTGGCAATATTCATCCAGACAAACCAGCTTAGTGGCTTCATTAAGGACTTTTTCTGGTTAGTTCTCAACTAGGATAAGGATCTAGATCTATATCCACATTGTGGCTCTACAATTTCTACTCAAAAAAAAGAAGGAAAAAAAAAGAAAAAAGAAAAAAAGCGTGGGGAGAGAGAGGACAAATCGGGATCCACTTTTCCTTTCAACAGTAGCAGAGATCCACATCAGATTACAGTGATTTGTAGAAATATGGCTTTACTGTTCTGATCCTGTAAATAAGATTCATGCAAATGGTTCGTGTGAGCAGATGAATCTGACTCTGACCTTGACTGAATTCATCAGATCTCCACACAAACAAGATCATTTACTGAATAGAGCATTAAATCATGTTTTGATATCAAAGATGGGTGAAGACACAACCAAACACTGAGAAATACTGAATTCCTAAAACTTCCCATTACTTCTCAGCATAGTTAGAAAAACAAACTCAGAAAACCAACAAAACCCAAAAGAAAACAAACAAAAAACCCCCACAAACAAAAACACAAAACCCCACCACACAAGTTGGGAAGTACTTTCCCTTGTTTATTTGCTCCTGAAAAAGTCAACTAGCAGTTTCAAAGCATGTTTCTGAATACTTGCCTCAAACTACTGGTTTAGAGTTAAGAAAGTAGCAGAGAGTTACATTTATTTTCTATTGGTGCAACCTCTCACATACGCTTTTTGTAGTGCAGTATCTGCTGAGTACTGGAAAACTTCTGGCAGTTTTTTAAATAGTTGCAGAAAATGTGCTTCAGTGTAGACCTGTTTATCTCTACCTGCCAGAACAACTTCTTACTGATACCTCACATTCGCTATGAAGCAACAGGACATGATGCAGAGAACGGAATTTCATGCAGGAAAATATTGTAACTCATTCTTACCTGCTGTAAGCTAAGAATAAGTGTTTTAGCACACTGGATTTTGTCTATCTGTCTTGTTTTACTCATCGTTTCTTTGATAATGTCACCATAGTCATTGTAATACTAGAAAAATAAGGAGAAAAAAAAGGTTAATGTTCAATTAACTGGATTCTTCAGAAAACATCATCTAGGATTTGCTATTTTAAAAAAATATGTGAACACTTTCANTGGGCTGCCCAGGGAGGTGGTGGAGTCACCATCCCTGACTGTGTTTAAGAGTAGATTAGATGTGGTGTTGAGGGATCTGGTGTAGGAGAGAACTTGTAGAGTAGGGCTGATGGTTGGACTCAATGATCCCAAGGATCTCTTCCAACCTTAATGATTCTATGAAAACAAAAAAGCCTAACATGCTTAAGATTACATCATCAAAATTATTCCCCAAACAAGGACCAAAATCATAAAAAAAAAAAAAAAATCATCCTCAAATCACAAGGAGTATATCCACTTTTCGTTCTTGTTGTTAGTACTACTTTAGAGGCAGAATGACCTATTTATCTTCAAGGCCGTGACACATTTGTTAGCAACACGTGTTTCCCCCCTTCAGGGTAGATTAGAACCTAATCTTTTTAGTAACTCCTGTAACACTGGGGGGAGGCTTTCTATTTTCTCTGCTGAAAGGAGGCATTTATGGACAGAATCACAGTCATATTTTTTCTAGGGAAGACAGCTGCCTGTTGAGTTCTTTAAGTACTTCAGGTACAACAAAGACCCAGCTAGTTATTTAGAGATTCAAAATGTATGTAAAGCACTCAGACAAAAGCAAGGTGCCCAAATTTAAGGTAACCACCAAGGAGCAACCCTTTATCATGGTCACAAAACACAAACTGGTATCAAGACAAAAGGGGGTCGTGGGTGACACACCACAACACAGACACGTGTGCAGGCAACTGGGTGGAACTCACAATACGTTTTTTTTTTCTACAAAATTTAAACTGAAATTATTTGATGAGGCATCAAATTGATCTTTATGAAAAGATTCTCAAGAGGCCTACTACACTCCTCACTGAATTAGAAATATACCATTGACCAGGATAAGAAGATAAACCTACTAAAAACAATGTAAAAACCATTCTATCAGGTTTCCTTCCTCCCTCCCCATTACCCATACACTGGAACTGTGAAACCAATCTCAGTAATTTTTTCCCTTATTGCGGAAAAATAACTTTTAAGGGCCTAGAGAGTTTTGACTTCTTCGCATTTTGAATCTGTTATCTTGTAAGGTAAAAAAAATAAATTACAAAATCCACAACTACTGTATTCTAGTCATTTTATGAAGTATCACTACACTAGGCTTCAGGTTTACCTTCATGTATTGCTTGAAAATGTCTGCAGCTGTATTCATTTCCACCACAGTATATACAATGAGTTTACAGAAAGCTGCAAGTAGGTTTCTTCTTTTGTGCAATGCTTCAATTTTGCTAGCTTCATCATCTTGCTGCCCATCTAGAAAGAGTTCAGAGCATTAAAACCATTGTGTTTAAATGCTTCATACTTAACCAGTGTGTACACATATATCTATCTATATATATATGAAGTCATGTGGGTTAACGGTCATGATTCAGAAAATCAAATCTCAATTCTGACAGCAGGGCACTTCATTGCCCACTGACAAGTCTTTTTTCCTAGTAAACAGACATATATATTCATGCCCATTAAACCAAACCTTTACCACAACTGTTCTACATGCCCCCAAAACATAGAATACTTTCATCAACTGCTGACTTTTAGAAGACAAACCTACCCCTGTGCCCATGCACACCTCCCAAAGACAGAAAAAAAGACAAAAAATACAAAAAACCCATAAGCAAACAAATGTGTTAGAAGGCAAATAAAAAGGAAGCATAAGTTTTGTACAAACCTGCACTATTATTATCATCATCCTGATCAATGAAGACATGATCTAAAATAAAACTGAGTAGTTCAGATTGCAACGAAGAATCAGGAGTGTAAACAAGTGGCTCCAACATGTCACGTCCTCCTGTCATAATCTGATGACTGAAGATCATCAACACATCGCACAGAATTGTGAAAGCCTATTCAAAAGAAACTTTAGTAAATACTCGCTTGGAAACTGGATTGTATTTAGAATAATGTCCTTGAAACCCAATGGTGTACACAGGTCATTTAACTCCTAAACAACTACACAGGCCAACTGGAAGTCAAAACACCTACAGTTTCTTACAGAAGGTTGCTGCATGAAGACTGAGTCTCCAAATAAAATTATTGCACAGGTGAAGCCAACTAAATACCAAAAACAGTATGAGATTTAAACATGAGGAGCCTCAAACTACTAAATTCTGCCTGACAGATACTATATTAGGTCACTAGAGAACTTTGTGGACACCAACCATACTGTACTCTCCTTTTATTTATTTTTTAAATCATTTTAATCATACTTGTACATCGCACAGCTGAAGTCATTCAACCCCTTT
>VZTM01025938.1:20076-36622 GCA_013400555.1 Jacana jacana | reverse complement strand
TCTGTGACTATAAACTTCAGTCAACACAGATAAGAACTTCTTCCTCTGTGGATTTTCTGTGGTCTGAAACAGTACAAGTTTCCATTGCATTGTTTCCCTTGCTGGTAGGGCTCATTGGATATTTCTGCTTTACTCAAGTGTATTTTTTTTAAAGAAATCTGTGGGAACCTCAGAGATCTCACCTGTGCTGAAATCACTTTTAGACTCTGAAGTTACCTGGGGGAGAGGCAAAAGCAGGAGAAAGAAGCAAGAAGCTTAGGAGAAGAGAAAGCCGAAAGCAAAGATTGTGTCAGCCTCATTTCCATGGCAAGGCAAGTTAGCTGAAGGAAAAAAGAAAAAAAAAAAAAAAACCAAAAGGAAAAAAAAAAACACACACACACAAAAAAAAAAAAACCCAAACAAAAACCCAACAAACAAACAAAAAACCCAAACAAAACAAAACAACAACAAAAAACAACAATGAAAAAAAAACCCCACAAGACAACAAAACAAACACAAAAACCAAACCCAACAGCTCTAGGGTTTTTTTTGCCCTGGGTCTCCATCACTGTTGGAAAGAACTGCTTAAGTGTTTTCACACACCTGTTGTTTTCTCCTTGGAGATTCAGTACTGAGCCTCTGTGGCTTTGAGGGAGTTAGCAGGAAATAGATTTCTTGTGCTGAAGCTCTGGAAAGCAGTGACTAAATCAAGAGGTGGCCTCTAGTGAGGGACTCCTTTTTTACTTATCAGCAAATAGAAGCATATGCACTGCAGTTGAGATAACCTTAAGTAGTGCTTTCAGAGCCATCCATCTCTTACTGCCCAGAGCTGAACACAAAGAGCAAACTGCAACTGTGACAGCAGAGAATGAGGGATATGGCCCGTGCTAGTGCTGAAACATTGGTTCAATAGCCACTAACAGCTGCGAGAGAAAAGCTGAAGTTAGACGCATTGCCAGGAGAGCCCGGGGATGGGAGTGCCTTACCTAGAAGATATTATTGATTTATTGCTCATTGGCTTTCTCAAGTTTATTTTGTTTCTCACTCATACTCTTTTCTCCCTCACCTAAAGCATGTTTTTGCTTTCCTCCCTTGAAATTGAAGGAGTGTTGCTGGTGAAGAGTCTTAATGAAAGTAGTTAAATCTCTCCAGGTGTCTGCATGGGACTCAAACCATATGCTCAAATCATAAGAGGAATTCTCAGATATGTGAACTTGGGCCATTATGCTGCTGACAGCACTTGGCTAAGAGTTGGTTTTTTTTTATTCTTAGCAAGTTCATCTTACCAAGAAATTTGAAAATTAGTTTTTGAAAAAGTTCTTGTTTTACTGTACTGAGAATCAGACAGGTTCCAACCACCTTTTTCTTTTAGAGCTTTCTTTCTAAAGAAGGTCATAAATTAGATCCCCATATTTGTTTCTGCATAGTGAAATTATATGGTGGATGCCTTAGTGCACCTCACTAGCAGGTACTCTCCTGTCTTCTTCTCTAGGGCATACTTTCTTAATGCTTAGAGGAAATTTTGGGAAAGGAGAAATGGCATTTAGAGAAACCAGAAGAAGGAGCAGGAATAAATTATCTTCAAAAAAACATGCTAGCAGTGAGAGAAATAATTATACCATACCCCTTTTAAGGGAAGAGACAAATATTGGCCTAGTCTGTTTCCTGTGGCTCTGCTATGCCTTGGTAAATAGTGGAGTGGACCTGGAGAGGAAAGGATGATGATCCCATCTAGGAAGGTGCATCACAGAGAGGCTTCTGTTGTTTCTATTTCAGTGACTTCAGTAGACATGCGTGGGGTTCAAGTCTGCTGCCCATCCTCTTTTTAAATAGTGCTCTGTTGGATTTTTCTGTAGTACTGTATGTCTGCTGGTGACACTGATCTTGTTTCCATACAGTTCCTACTGGTGGGACTTTTCTGTTGCAGCATAAGGTTCAACCAGCACTAGAGTTTTCCTGACAAATGCTGTAGTAAAATCTTTGAAGACAACCCAAACTGTACAGGGTATTTGTCACCTTTTGCATGTATTGTTTTGTGGCACAAAAGTGCCAGTAGGTGCCATTTAAGATGCTAGTCTATCAGACAATGCTTTTTTAATAGCTGTGGAGTGATTGCTGCTGCCCTCACATAGCCAAGCCAGCAGTTTACATGTATCCCAGGGCTGTGACTCCACTGGCAACTGTTAAATTAAAACCCCCAAACTGGTGTAAGTTCGCAAAAGGGTAAAGCAGTGAGTGCAGGGACTGCTATCATGGGGCAAGGCTGGAGCATAGATACAGATTTTTTTATTTTTTTTTCCAGCCAGCTCCTGAAGGTATCTTGTTCATTGGCCAATTTGTTGTTACAGCCTGAGAATGGGCACCCAGCCATTCTCACAGATGGACAGAAGAGCAGTCTGGAGAGAGATTGGCATTGCATGTCAAATGTTTCTGTTAGTGGACTGCAACCTGGGATCTTCAGATAACAGCACTTACACCAATGGCCTGTAGTTGTATGCTAGCTATGGTGTAGATGAGCATGTTATAAAAAGCTGAAGCAAGTGTTTATTCTAATGTGGTACCCAGATCTAATAAATCCTGACATACAGCCAAGCAACAGGAGGATCTGAAACTGAATATCAAAAGATCTGGGTTACTAAATTACTTCAGAGAATTTCTTCAATATGTGTCTCTCCACCCACACCCCATCTTCCTCCTTCAGTGCCCTTACAGGCATAAACTCAAAGGCAAGGCAAGCGACACTTAGAAGCCTGTTTAGTTGAGAATTGCATTTGTGAGACACATTTTTTCTGTGGAAGGCCTATAGTATTTCAGTGAAATAAAAAGCCAAGTTAATAAAATGGGCTATATTTTCTTTAAATTCATTACAATCCAGAAAATTAGTTCTGATCTGGAATAGATATTCCTGGCTGTAATGAGATTTGGGATGGGCTTTTACAAGTTCAGCTTCTAGCTTTTCACTCTCCGCCTCTTGCACAAACCCTGTCCCAACTCATGTCCAGGCAGAGCTACATTGTTTTCTTCAGCCTAAACTGCTTCACTCACACTCTATTATGGGAATGGATTGCAGGTTCTTCCAATAAATTCTTTGTCTTAGTATAAAAACAGTCTTTGGGGAGGGAGGGTAAAAACGTCTTGCTTCGTTTGCGTCCAAGCCATTTGACTGTATTTGACTTAGCCCTTTATGCTGTGAATGGCACCAGAACTGTTAGGGTGGTGCTGTTTTTCTGGCAGAACTTGACCCAACAAGAGAGCAAACACTCTTCTGATTGTGATTTGCCCCTCGTGAACTGGTACTGGGCTGTTTTGTTGAGCTTGCAGAAAGACAGAGATTATATCTCCCCATGAGTTACGTCTTCATTGGGCATTAACTCTGATGCCTGATTTTCTCCAAAGTGCTGACTACTTAAATGCAGCCTCCTGTAGGTTTGGAGGACTTTGTCTAAGTTTTGGTACGGTATTAAAAAAGCAGATCGGTTTTTCTGATTGTTTGTTTTTTGGTTGTTTTGGTTTTCATAGAATCATAGAATCATTTAGGTTGGAAGAGACCCCTGGGATCATCAAGTCCAACCATCAGCCCTACTCTACAAGTTCCCCCCTACACTAGATCTCTCAACACCACATCTAATCTGCTCTTAAACACAGTCAGGGAGGGTGACNTGCCCCTCGTGAACTGGTACTGGGCTGTTTTGTTGAGCTTGCAGAAAGACAGAGATTATATCTCCCCATGAGTTACGTCTTCATTGGGCATTAACTCTGATGCCTGATTTTCTCCAAAGTGCTGACTACTTAAATGCAGCCTCCTGTAGGTTTGGAGGTCTTTGTCTAAGTTTTGGTGCGGTATTAAAAAAGCAGATGGGTTTTTCTGATTGTTTGTTTTTTGGTTGTTTTGGTTTTTGTTTTGTTTTGTTTTGTTTTTTATGATGAGATCAGTCTTCTCGCTGTATTTACCACTCTAGTATTAATTAGATTTTTGTATAATAGGAACACTGGATGTTCCTGTGCTGTGGAGCATTGTTCAGGCTGTCCTGAATGAGCTGGCTCTCGAGTCAGATGCAGGTGGTGGTTGAACGGTACCTGTGTGGATGGTATTCCACCTGCATCCTGCCCAGATCAGGGAGTTTTTGGGTTGTGTCATCTGTGTCATGTCTGACATCCCTGGGCTATTGCAGGCTGCAAAAGCAGCAGCAGCAGCAAGATCTAGGATATCCCATATTTCTGGAATGCAAAAGTTAGGCAGAGTTAAGTTAGTTAAAGTAACCATTTTGGGACCTTTGGGACCAAAAACCTGGGCACCTTGCCATGATTATTTGAAGCATCTGCTTACTGGGAATGAGGACACCAATTGGCTTGATCCTGATTGCCATTACTTATTTCTCTGGTGGGTGTGCTACATTGTGTATTTCGGGTTATGGGTTAGCTGGGTGTGTTTCAGATGCCTGTATATGCGACACTGAGACCCATTTCCCAGCCTGAGTTGCAATCTGCGCTGCACTGTGCCCCAATGCTTGTTGAAAAAGCAATGAAATTAAGTGCTTCTGCTGCCTGGCAGCACTGTAAGTGTGAAATCCTCAAGTAATTTTGTGCCACAGCTGTTTTGCAGGCGTAGCATTTGTAGACTGAACATGGGGATGTGCCACTCTGATGTTCCTTATATTTCAATGCTGCAGGGTCAGCGTGAGCCTTGGAGGTATAGTCCTGACCAAACCCTGCTGCAATTACAGGGCTGAAGTTCAGCTCTTGTTGAGGTGTTCCCACCGTATTGTTTCCTGAGATTCATGCTGAAGTTTAAGAGCCTGGATCTCCCTGGTAATTACTTGATATATATTTGTGAAAGAATTAAATCTCCAAATTGCTTTCTACTCTTTCACTTTTGCCTCTTAAAATGCTGCCTTTATAACAGAGTAGTTTCATGGCATTTTGAGGCAATTACAAGTTCAGAAATTGAACTCCTAGAGGTGATCATTTTTTAGTTTACTGTTAGGTAGATTTAGCAGCGTTATATCCCAGGCTCTGCTGAACAGCTTTGCTCTGCAGTCATTTCCCAGAGAAGGTTCCAGCTGAACTTTCACAGGAGCGTGGGGGACAGGCAGGTCCTGGTGGATCTTGGCACACCAGCTGAGCTCATTCACCACCTCAAGCCTACATAAGCCCTACCATTCTCATTTCATGGGCTTCTTGGCATGCTTCTTAGGCACTATGCTCTCTGTTCACCGTCTGTACATGCAAATGGATTAATGATACAGCTGCCTTCCTGCCTCCCCAGCCCTGTGCAGATTGCAGAACCACAGTTCCTTTGGTTAACATGCCAGCTCCTGAGCTTGGTGTAATGTAGAAGTGGAAACAAAAAGAGGCTTTGTGAAGGATTCCCAAACCATCCAGTTTCTACCTGAGCTGCTGCAAGAACTGTGCAGTTGTGCACAAAGCAATAAAAAATGCTGCCTAAGCCTGTCCCTCACTGGGAAATATTAACTGACAGCAGGCACAAGTTTTACAGGATTCAGATTCCCTTCTGTGTCTCGTCTTATCTGAATTGCAGTGTTTGCTGACAGCTTAGTTCTACCTCACCTGCTGTTGTAGGCAAACAGTCACCTTTCAATTTTTTCCTGTGTTCCTCAACTTTCCATCTCTTTTCTTTAAGTATTGACCTCCTCCTTGTTCCCCCCCCAGATTCCAACTCTTTAAAAACTCCATGGTCTCCAAGCCAGACACCTGAGCTTTTTTTCTGCTTCTGTGGAAACTTCATTCTTTCAGCTCCCTACAGAGAAGTTAGGGAAAACCAGCTTTATCATTATCTTTAACATTGCCACTTGTTTGTTTTCCCCCGATAAGATTGGTTCAGGTAGTGATAATTTTTAATAATCAGTGTGTTTTAAGACAGATCTTTCAACACTCTTCCAATTTCTCTGAAGTATGCGGAGTAGCAGATAGAGCACAGGAGAAGAGTTAAGAATAGAGATGGTTCATAAAATCAAATTGAAATTCATGAATCATACATAGGTAGATTCCCAAAACTGTCTTTCATGTACTTTAATTATGGAAAAAAAATGGGCACGTTTATACACAGTGTGTCTCCATAAGTTGTAAGTTTCCAGCAAGTCATAATGAGCTTTTAATTGAAGTTGTTTATATTTCAAGTTATTATTAATCTGATAAAATTAATAGTTCCAAAAAAGAAAAAAAAAATTACACTTGATTGATCTTGAGACGGATTTAAAAAGGATACTTTTAATAATTTTGTGTAATTGTTACCCTGTGGCTATTTCCTACAGCTATACTATTGTATCTGTGGAAAAGATTCATAGTCTTATTACCAAGAGTTAGAAAAAAATGAAAATTCCGTATGCTTATTATGTCTTCTAGCTCAAAACTAAATCCTACAGAAATAAAATCCCAGGAGAGATGAATTATATTATGTAAATGAAACAGCCACAGTTAGAAATGGAAGAAACACTAACACGGTAAAGCTATGAAAACACATTATCAGTGTGAACAATTGTAATGCAAGTAGAAGTTGCAGAAAAAGAATTGGGCACAATGAATCAAAACAATGCTAAAAGTAATTAATAACATGACCTGTGATGACATTTATTTATATATATATATATAAACTTCTTTCAAAATCTCAGGGTTTGAAAAGGCAGCTTGTGACTTTGCAGATGCAAATAGGTTTGTGTTCTCTGCAGAAGTGAAACGACTGGTAGAATATGGGATCTGTTTCCTGTACCTGCTGTGGGTGAGTTCCCACGGAAAGGGCGGTTGGCTGAGGAGATGTGCCCTGCCAGGCCCGCTGTAGTCTTAGTTCACTATGCTTTACATGGCATGTAAGCCCAACCGGAGTTGGGAGGGAGGCTCATACCCTGAGCCAAGTATCTTCCCATGTGAGGGAACGTTCATTTTGTTGGATGAGGAATGGAGCAGGATGGGAAGGCCCACTCTTGGAGTTCAAGACCTGCAGGTACTAATGTGTGATTTATGTGCAATTCACAGGGCTGCAGTCCCAAAGTAAGTAGCATTGCTAGCAGTGGGATCTACTGCATAAATAAAAGAAGTGGTAGAGATTTTTCTCTGATTGCACGCTACAGCTAGATTCAGACCAAAAGCTGCTGGCAGTAATACAGGGACCAGTTGTGACTGTGGAGGGAGACTGGGAGAAAAAAATGAACCAAATGGACTTTTCGTTTTCCTAGAATCTGTAATTTTTCAGATAAATAAAGTGACTTTGCAGGTAAAAATGGCCACAGAGACTTAGAGAGCAAAAGAAAATTAATTCCTGAGGGAGCAGGAAAAATCAGCAGTACTGGTTTTTCTGCTTGAAATACTGATTTTAATGACAGACTGTTGGATTAGTATGCTGCCATCATATGTTTCTGGTACTAATCCAAACCTCTGTGTGTTTTGTGTTATCAAAGGTTTACTGCCCAAGTCTGAAGCTGGAATCTGCTGGCATATGTCCCTTTTTGAGAATCACTACAGGGATTAAAAGAGAATCTAAGGAAATTGTCTTAATCCTTCTCTGTGTACATCCATCACTGAAGACAAACATTGCTCTTCCTCCTCTCCAGTTCTGTTCTCTGCCTCTCATCAACACCCACAGGGTCACCCTTCTCCTTCACACCCTTCAGATCCCTCACTGCTCTGGAGCTGGGAAGCTTTCCTGGCTTCCCCCTGAAACCTGGCTTTGGCAAAGTGCTCTTTCCTTCCTTCTGATTAGTGGGAATGGCTGCCCTCAGCGAACTCGTGGGTATCCTTTCTCTCCTCTCCACTCCCTTGAGGTCCCCTGTAGTGCTTCTGGTCCCTTTAAATTGGAGAACATTAGGGTGGTAAGGACGAGGAATTTTTTTTAATCAACTCTGCAAAATGCTAATAGCAGGTAATTTTTTTTTTTTTTCACTGCAACTTACTCTTCACAAAGTTCAGCCAAAAACGTTTGAATTCTAAAGTGTTGTTGACTGTGAGGATGTAGTGAAGAAGTAAATTCCTAGTCCTTTTGGTACATGAGCTGGATTTACACCTTGCAGATGAAGAAGATTATTTTTTCAGCATTTTTTTTTTCCTGTGTGCTTTAAAATAAGCAATGAGGAAAGGTTTCTAACTGGTGTTTGTGCCATGGTTCTAAACAGGTTTACTGTTGTTTCGTGTTGGGGGTTGGCTTGAACATTGCATATACACCAAGGTGACTTAGTAGAATGTACTTCATTCATCATGGCCCATCGTAATGGAGCAGTGCATATATTTTTTTTTTTTTAAGTGCATTACAGTCTCCTTGTAGGTTATATAAAAAAAAAATTTGGTCTGATTATGATTCTTGGAGTTTCATCAGAGGTACTTACATAGACATCAGTGTAAGGAGAATAAGCAGACCTTTACAGAAAACTGCTGTGAAGTGGTAATGCTGGCCTTTTCTTTGAGAGAATTTTATGGGACATATTGTGTCCATCTTGTACTATTTTTAGAGGGTAGGCAGTCCTACAATTTTATTTCTGTAAATAACCTGACCTTCAAAGCTGGGAGGCTCAGAGGCTTCCTGAGGCCACCTGAGCACTTGGTCTGTCTGCCTCTGAGTGCAAGTTCCCTGCTCCATTCAAAATGGTCCCAGCTGCAGTGTTTCAGCGTGGGTCAGGCTCAGATCATTTCACAATCACTTGTCTGTGGATTTGCTCCCTGTCTTCAAATTTCCATATCAGAAAGACATTGGCATTACCTTAGTGGCTCAGTCAGTATATGGGGAGGTCTTTGCCTGTGACAGCAAAGACCTCCCCATATGCCTTCCTCCTTCTTTCCTTGTTAGTTATACTGTCTGTTAAGGAGAAGTCTAGAACTTGCTGAGATACACATGATTAAAAAAGCTGTGGCAGTAAGAGATTAAACTATAAGGTTCTGAGGAAAAAAATAAGTAGTGGGATTTAGTGTCATGGAGTGTGGCAGCTCATGTTTATTCTACCAAAATTAAACTATAAACTTAAATGAGCTTCAGTCATCATGTTTACTTTCCAAATTCCTTGTTTCACAGGAGGCTGTTTCTGCAGCATGGAGGTGATGCAGAGGTTAGTGTGGAAGTGCCTCCTCAGCCCTGGCTTATTGTCAGTGTTGCAGAGCATGAGCCTGCTTCAGGCCTCAGCACCCTCCTTTGAAAGGAGGGACCAAAGAGCAGAGTGTTGTGGGTCCCAGATGTCTCTTTACCAGAGAGACATGGAAGTTGTTGTCCTCAGGATACACACTGAGCTTATGCCGAGTCTGATCACCTTTGAAGTGATATTTCATAATAGGAATGTGATAACAAGTATCACTAGGTAATATCTTTTTACTTGACAAGTTTTCCGATTGTAAGGGACCCTGATGTCATTAATAGGTGATTCTGGAGGAGCAAAAGAGAAAGGAAGCAGGTTTCTCGTGGCAGAATTCAGGCAAATTGGTGTAGGCCTAAGATTTACAGTGGACTGTCTAGTTGATGACTTGGGTGTTTTTTCATTGATTATTTTTATATGATACTTGATTTAAAGAAAATTTGAAGAAAATTACGCTAGCCATTTCCTTTACAGTAGCACCAGCCATATTCAACTTTCTAAAGCCAGCAATAGGCTATTTTGCTCTTTTAACTTTCATCACCTTCAGCAGGCGCCTGTTCTTGAAAACTGCCTGCTTTGCATATCTCTGCAGATGACCCTGATCTGAAAGTAGATGTGCAAGCGGTCCTGTATGTATGTGCACATGTATGCACACCCACACACCATTTGTGCTCAGAAATTTCTGCACACGGATTTGCTGGAGTGAGCATTTGTGAGTCTGGAGTTGCAGACCCCACCGTATATGCTGTTCAGATTGATGTCCAGTTTTGAAAACTTAACTCTGAGACTTCAGAATTTTACAGGAATATGAAATAATGATTTGTGACAGTCCTGGTTTGTGGTTTTCTAGCTTCTTTCTTAAACTTCTTTCACTTGTGATGCTTATTCTAAAGTAGAATACTTATTTTCTTTCATACTTTATTATGGTTTGTTTTCTTGACTTTTCACAGCAAAAAAAATACCTATGAATTTCTATTTTCTCTGTCATTATCCTGTGTTTTTATTTTCACTTCTTTTTCCTGTGTCTGGCTTCCTACACTTTTTACCTGGTAGGAATGCAAGGGCAGGAACCCTGTTAGCCTTTGTTGCCTCAGCAATTAAAAGCCATTAGGTCATGCTGCAGTCTTGGGCCTCTTTGGTCTGCAGTGTGACTGAGTTATTTCCAGATGTTGTGGGAGAGATGTATTCATTGTGACAGCCCTGTGCTTTCTTCTTAATAATGAGTAGATTTTAAATAATTCATGGACATAAACATGCTCCCCTGAAATTTCTGGCTGTACCTGTCTCCTCAATCTCTTAACGAACTTTTGATTAGCTCTGGATGTGTTAAATGTGAGCCAGGAAATGTCAGAGCCGAAAATCAAGACGGAGAAAGAGAACAACATTATAATACTGAATAAGACATTTAACTGCTTTATTTTTCCCAGTGTTTGCAGGAAGCAAAGTTAGCACATACCCTGAACAGACCCTTATTAGGAGTATACATGCAGGGCAAGACAACCTTTTCCTGCATGTTTTGCACCAAATCCTTATCCTGTGTACTCACCCATGGTGGCAGAAGCAATAGAGTTGAGTTCTATGAGTTGCTCCGTATGACAGTTGTTGATCTACATCCTACTGTTCCTGCCTGAAAATTCAGATTTGTGCATATACTTTTATTTATTTATATATTTATTTATTTACCATTTAGTTCTATAAAGCACTCTGGGATTGGTTTTCCCTGGTATGTAAAACTCTTCTGGCATTCAATTCAATTTAAATCCATTATAAAATCTCCCTGTTGTGAAACAGTCCCTGGATTGCCTTCATCAGCTCTACATGATCATACAAGACTGAGAATATCATTACTTTTAGGCATCCATTCTGCTTTTGGTGAGTGCTTAACATCCTCTTAACATCCTCTAGTCGATTACTGGTTGCCTTTTGTGTTTCAGGCATTCTTACCTTCTCAGGAAAGAGAATTTGATCTGATTAGGGAGTGTCCTAATGGGCCCTGCTGGTGAGATAATGAAACTGAGGATGGTTTTCTAGAGATGACATATCAACGAAAGACTTGCCTTGACATTGCCAAAGAATATGGTCACAAAGCTGTATGCAAGTGTTCATCTGGGTCCAAAAACGTGTTTTTCACTGAGTCAGTCCGTAAGTGATTACTTCTCAGGATCTCATGTTTCAAAAATTTTCTTTTGGAACCCCCAGCAAGTCTGAAACTGTCTGATGTCCTTTGTAGTAGCCAATAACTGGCTGCTTGAGAAGCAACTTGTCAATGGGTAAGGTGAGAAGCTGCTTCCAGTATCGGCTCTTTGTGAGAGGGGCTGCCCAGGTCTCTGTGGCCACCCCAGGACTTTTTGAATTGTGCAGAAGGTAGGCCGAGAGGCCTGTTTTGGACCATGGCTTTGAGGTTTTCTTGATCCCAGTTTTGGAGTCAGGATTCCCTGAGCTGAAAACTGGTCTAGGATGGTGAAAGTACTGCAACTTTATCAAATCCACAAAGTTCTGTGAGCTCCCAGGCTTTACCAGAACAAAGGGAAATGAGTTGTTAGTGTAATCAAAACTATTTTGGAATGCCAGCTTCCCCGTCAGGGCTTCTTATACTCCATAGGATTTTTCTCTATGACTTTTCCATATGACTAAGCTAGTACTTTTCTGTAAAAATACTCTTTTTATTGTCAGTTAAGACATGTTCCTTTTTCCCTTGTAGGAAAGCTGTCATCATCCAAAACACGATGGTTATTTTAGTTTTACTGTCTAGATCTGATCAGTCAAAAATTCTCACACTGGGCAGGTACCTTACGGGGGAGGTACAGCAGTACACAGACAGAAGCATTACACACTGCTCAAGAAATTCCTCACAAATACACAGGTAGTTTCACTCTGTTCCCATAACTGACCAATTTCCTTGAAGGATATACTTCTTTCTCCTTACAGTGTCCTTGAATCATGTCAGTGAATCACATCCTGAGCCCATGCTGCCCAGCATACTTCATGCAGGTCTCTGATACATTTTTTGTTAGTTCTTGGGACAGCTGAGTGTGCTGGTGCTTTCATAGAAGTTTGGTGTCACTGGTGACCTGCACAAACTGGTGTCTTAAGTTAGAGACTTGATATTCTTAGAGAAGAAAGAAATGAACGGGGTTTTGTCTACCTCCCTGTGAAATGTTTGCAGTGAAAAGGCCAAACCTTGCTCATGCAGATGGAGAATACTAACTTAATGTGTGTTAAGCAGTTCAGCTAAGAGTAAGAATGAATATGAGTACTTATTCTTGTTTAAATGCTAGTTGGCTCAGCTTGAAGGTAACTTCTCACTTGTTTTGCTTAATATGGTGTTAGAGATACACATAGTTTATTGAAATGGAAAGTAATGGCTTTGTCCTTGTGGATTTCTAATCTATACAGCCCTCAGATGTCAGGTTTGCTTTGTCATGACTTTTAGCTTTTTAGTGCTTTCTAGCTCTACAAAGAGGAATGGAAAAGCTCCATACACTCAAGAATCTTTGAGCATTCATCCTGGGGAGCTTTTTAAGAGGTGGTGAAGAAGAAGAAACATTGGACACCCTCCCTCAGAAGAGTCTTTCAGTAGGTTTATAAGTATTTCAGAATGCATTGCATCTTAAGCTATGCTCCAGAGAAGTTAGGCTGTGGTAAGGAGGATGGCAGAGTGTTCAGTATGTTTCCTGCTAACCTACCACCTTTCCAGGCTGCTGTCTCCAGGGCTTCTACTTGTTGAAGTCTGCCACAACCTACAGACGGTTGTAGATGTTCCATTTACACATTCATAGAATCATAGAATCATAGAATCATTCAGGTTGGAAGAGACCCCTGGGATCATCAAGTCCAACCATCAGCCCTACTCTACAAGTTCCCCCCTACACTAGATCTCTCAACACCACATCTAATCTGCTCTTAAACACAGTCAGGGAGGGTGACTCCACCACCTCCCTGGGCAGCTGATTCCACTGACTGACCACTCTCTCCGTGAAAAATTTTTTCCTAATGTCTAGCCTAACCCTACCCTGCTGCAGCTTGCAGCCATTCCCTCTTGTCCTGTCGCTCATTGCCCGTGAGAAGAGACCAGCACCAATATCTCTACAGTGCCCTTTCAAGCAGTTGTAGAGAGTGATGAGGTCTCCCCTCAGCCTCCTCTTCCTCAGACTAAACAACCCCAACTCCCTCAATCGATCCTCATAAGCCTTGTTTTCCAGTCCTCTCACCAGCTTTGTTGCCCTCCTCTGTACTCGCTCCAGCACCTCGATAGCTCTCTTGTGCTGAGGTGCCCAGAACTGGACACAATACTCAAGGTGTGGCCTAACCAGTGCTGAGTACAGGGGGACAATCACCTCCCTACTTCTGCTGGTCACACTATTCTTTATGCAAGCCAGGATGCCATTGGCCTTCTTGGCCACCTGGGCACACTGCTGGCTCATGTTCAGCCTCCTGTCTACCAGCACCCCCAGGTCCTTTTCTGCCAGGCAGCTCTCCAGCCACACTGCCCCAAGCCTGTAGCGATGCAATTCAGACTGTAGCGATTCAGACCCATTTGTGCCAGAAATGGGAGTGCTATTTTTTCTACTTTGGAATAACTTTGCCATTTGGTATAAAAATATAACAGTTCTCCAAAATACCTTACATTTTTTCTGGAAACATTGTAGTATTAAGTACTCTGTATTTGCTCATGAAGGGTCATTGTTTTACAGGTGACTAAAGTTCTCTTGACCTCAAACACAGGGTAAAGAAGCCTCTAATCCCTCATAGTCTTACATTGACTCAAAACATTAGCTTAGGTTAAGTGTCTTGCCTCTTTTTTAAAAGTAATATGGATCAGTCCCAGCCAACTGAATTAGATTCCAGTGAATTTATCTAGCTAATAAAATGGGATATTGTGACCTGGGTATTTCTGCAAAGGCAAGGTACTGGATGTCTGACTCCATCAGCTGTTTTTGTTGATGAGCTGTAGTATATTTCCCATTATGAAGCCATTCCACTCTTTTTTTTGCAGACTTCTATTCAGCTGTTGTCTTTGAGAAAGAGGGCTGCACTTCATCTTTAGATACAATCTCTTTCCCAGGACAGGGAACGCAAGAGATGCTGTCTGTAACTATGAAAATGTCCATTCTGATTTGCTTTGTAGAAGGCTGGTTTCTTTAGGGAGCCATGGGAAGGGTGCTGTGGATACTGGAGCTTCTCAAACTATTATGAACTTAGAGCTTTGAAAAGAAAGGTGTGTCATTATGTTTTGTAAATGTTTACCACGTAGACTTTCACAGCGAGTAGCTATTCTATTACTATAGAAGCCAAAAATAACAACTTGTTTTCTCTTTCAAACAGCATCCTTGAGTATACACTGCTTCAATATCTTGCTAACATTTATTGTCTTCAAAGGCAACAGTATAACATGAAGAGGGAAGAAGATCCTTTTGACATTTTGCGAATGTTAGAGGAGTGTAGTTGCAAGGTGAGGTTTGCAAAATTTCAAAGCCTTATTTGTTCTTCAGTGTCTATTTGTCTCGTGCCTTTGCACAAAAAGGCAATGTCAGGGGAAAAAATAAGCCTTTAAATATTTTAAAGTGCCCATTTAGGATTCGTTCCTAAAAGAAATGAATCCTAAATGTCAGACAGTGTGTGGCAGTTCTATGTAAAATTATCATATTAAGAATTAGCCTCATTTAACATTTTTAAGCACTTAGACCTATCCAAAGAAAGAAGAGATGAATTACCTAGATTTCATGTTCTATAAGTTTATCTGTAAAAAATGTCAAGTGAAGCATTATGCTATTGCTGACTGCCTTTATGCAGGCTGCTCTGAACATTAGTATATCCAAAGCACAGAAAAGCTTTACTTTGCCTGCTTTTTTTCTGAATGTTTTAAGAAACTCTCAGTTATCATACCACATCAGTTAAATTCTGCTGCTGTCTCAGTAGTGACCAACCACTCCAAGCGAGTTACTGATGCCTTAAACTGTGCTGTCTAGCACTATTTGGTACCATAGCCAAGATATGTCTGCAGCGTGCTGAGAAGCAGAGAACCATGTACCTAAATTTTCTGTCTCTGCTGGGTTCCTGGATCATGGGTTGGCTTTTACAGAGGTGCATTTCAGAAAGTCATGTCCAGCCTCATCTGTATGGCATGGTCTGAATGAGATTCAGATCTCCATCAGCACGCTGTCCTTCCAGATGTCTGTAGTCAACACAGGGAATTTGAACAGGAACTTCCAGAGATTAAGAAGAATAACTACTAACATTCCCTCAACAAACCTGAATCCACACACTGCCATCAACTTTCTGCAGCTCAAATTAAGAGCCTACATATTCTAGTGCATGACATTTCATGTGTTCTGGGCGTTGTGCACAGAAGTTGATTAGTAGTACTTTCCCATGGATGGCTGTGCTCTGTTCAGCAGCTCTGCAGATGAAAGATGTAGAACAAAAAAATTAGCACAGGTAATGGCTTAGTCAGGCCATGTTGCTCCAGGAACTGTGAGGAAGAGGAGATGATAAAAAAAAAATTTGTTTTTTCTCTCTCATTTTCGAAACAAGCAGTGTGATTGTGAAGGCTTCTCTTTTTGCATATGTTATAGAAGAACTTCATTAGGTGCAAAGATTTCATTTTGGAGTGTTTTAAATCTTTGTGTTACAGGGGCTGTGTATATGTGCTGAGATAGGATGACTTGTTAGTGATATTATTATCTGGTCATATCAGAGGTTATAGATGTGGAGGGGGTTTGTTTGGTTGGTTTGGAGTTTTGTTTTGCTTTAGTCTGTGCTTTAGCAGCATTTTTTAATGGTGAAATGCCTTCAAGAAACCCAATTCCTATTTCCTACTACAGTGATTAGGAGAAGTAAAAAGATTTGGCAACCTGTTGTTGTCCTCTTCTCTGACAGTGGTTTTGTTTCTTGAAGGAAGTACCTTGCAAATAATATCACATTTAAATCAGATCATGTAAAACTTGGTGATAGGTGCTCAAATGAAAGCAGATGGCTTTTGAAGTACAGCTAGGGTTCATATCTTCTTCTAGTACCATGAGTGATAGATGTATAGTGAGGGTGTCTAGTTCGATAATGGTGTGTGCTGTGTTCTCACTTTGCTCAGAATTGATACTGTAAGGCCAAACAGCTGAGGTAGGAGAGGAAAAGGATTCAATAGTGAGCTGGGAAGTTGTCTGTCTGGGTTTTTTTGTTGTTGGTTTTTTTTTTAACTGTGGAATGTGTCTGTGCTCCTTCCATAATCAGTATCAGCTTCCTTCCAGCTACATTAGAAGTCAGAAGGAGGGTTGCAAATGGCTTCTGCTGGTGCAGAGATTGGGCTGTAGACCAGGTGCAGTTGCGAGCTGCAGCTGGAAAAAAAGGAAGCTAAATGTAACCATAAGCTATAACTCTTGCTACTTGTGCTCTTCATTGCAGAATTCTTCTGTACACACTCAGTTCTTCTGTCTTTCCACTCAGTACCCCTCCTGTGCCTCCTTATGCATGCAATAGTCTTGCCACCATAGCTCAAACTTTTG
>VZTM01025938.1:0-11934 GCA_013400555.1 Jacana jacana | reverse complement strand
TGCTGCAACTTCAGACCCTTTCCTCTGGTCCTTTAATTATTCCCTTGGGAGAAGAGGCCAGAATCCACCTCTCTACAACCTCCTTTCAAGTAGTTGTAGAGGGCAATGAGGTCTCCCCTCAGACTCCTCCAAACTAAACATGCCCAGTATTTTGCTTGCAAGTACTGCTTAGGTCCCAGGACAGTGTTCAGAGGAATGAGAAGATAGTGTAGGTAGGTAGCTTATCCATAAGCATTACTCTGTGATATTTCCTGTTTGAAGGAAGTTGTGTGAGCAGCTCACAAACTTGTGGCTGAGGCTAAATTCCTTTAGAGTACCATAAATGTTGAACATTGGGAAAATAAAGAATATCACATAAAACATTTTAGGGAAGTTGCTCTGTATCCCATGCTAATGTGAGATCAAAACCAGTCCCTTTACATGACTTGCAGCAGGATGTCCCCCTTTCAAGGCTTTGTACCTGGGGAATTGTGTCACCTAAACAGCCCATCAGTGCTTCTGTGACAGATTTTCAGGACATACCGGAAGGCTCTCTTCACCTGCTTGCCATTTTCTTCAGCTGTTTTGCTTTGGTTTTAATTATGATTTTTTTTCCCAGCATTGTTGTTTGTTGTTTACATTACTGTCTCTAATAAAGAGCCATGGCAACAGGTGTTGTGCAGATTAGTCAGATGAATAAATGGTATGTTTAGTGTTCATTTTTATGCACAATCCTATTAAAATGAATAACTCTAATAAGCACCTGGCAGGCGTGTTTCAGTCTTCGGGTAACATGCCAGAAGTCCAATGCTTTGGTAGAGGACAGTGCATTTCAAGCTCAGGTGATTAATTCTTGTTTTTTCACTTTTTGAAAGACTTCACTGTTTCCCTGCCATTTGCTATTTTCAATCCCCTGAAATATAGACTTTAAGTGTGGTTTTGTGTAAATTCTTCTGCAGCCTTTCCTACAATAATTTGAGTACCTTGGAATTGTCCATTAAAAGGATATGACTTGGAGCTGTCATGGGAGATTCTGCCTCTCTTGCATCCAGTTTGGCTCAGGAGAAGGAAGTACACAGTGTGGGTTTTGTCTGGGTTTAGATAAATAATTGTTTTTGTAATGGAAGATATTTTCACAGGAGTGTCCATCTGTGTTGTCAAGGTACAGTGGAAGTAGTACTTTGCCCTCCAGTCATTAGGGGTTGTGTTTTTAGGGTCAGATGGTTGCATCAGCAATGTCTTCTGATGGTTTCATTGAAGGTGAGCTGCAGGCTGTCCTGATTTGCGTATGCAGCTGAAGATTTTTGAGGCTTCAATATTAAGTTCTCTATTTTTCCTTCTATCTGCAAATAGTTGATTAACATAGGGCTCTATTTTGTTTGATAAATATAGTATTGAAGAAGACATCTGTTGCCAACACCCCCATAGTAAAAATATTCTTGTAGCCTCTTTTCTCTGTTTCATGGCTGCACTACCGCCAATGGTTTCCCTTTCCCACTTTAATTCGTGTGGCTAAAGATATGAGGATTGACATTGATGGTTATTCATACTATTATTCTGTGATTACTGAAACTCTGAAGGAGGGGTGGCTGCTCATGTCAATGTACTTTATAGCTTCATTTCATAGCATATAATCTCATCCCCTTGATGTTAATATTCAGCTAGTGCTTTGCTACACCCAACCTTTCAAGCGGCTCACAACAGAATTACTTTGATTTCATTTAACAAAGACAAACATATCTGTCATTAGTCCTTGAGGTACATAGGTTTGTGCGCTGTTTTTCTTAAATAATTGAATTTTGTGACTTTCTTGGCCATTTAGCTTTCATTTTTTAATGGTTATTGATACAAAGATTGACTTTATTAAGAAAAGTTTCTTCTTGTGAGCCCTATGCTTACTCTGAAGCAAGGAAACAGTTTTTCTAACATTTGATATTCTGAGGTAATCTGGGAGACGTTTCATTCCAAACGTGTGTGCGTATGTGTGTGCCTGCACGAACACTCGGTTTTAACTGAGTTACTAACTGAAATTGCCTCATGCTGAATTTAGAAATAAGCTTTTTAGAACATCTAGAACTTGCTCAAATACAATGTTGAATTTGGATGCAGAGAAAGTACTTCCAGTAGGTTCCTGGTATTGATCTGATGATCTGGACCTAAGATTCTTAAGGAGGATATAGAAGATTATGACCAGGTTTAAAAAAGATACAAAGAAAACCAAGACCTCTATTCTATTTATTAGGGATGAGAATATCTTCATGATGATTTTCTTTTGGTACAGTTAATTTTAATTAGATGTTTCATATCAGTATTTTTTGTAGTATATACATTTTACAGAGGTTACCTAGGGTCCTTTCACACTGAGCCCTGAAGCCTGGTAGATCGTGGGAGAGTCTCCTCCTTCATTACCCTTCAAAGGGTAATGAGCAATATGGTTACTGGAGAGAGAAAGGCAACAATATATTTGTCTGTGGGAAAGAAGTACTCCTAAATGAATATCTTCCTGTCCACCTCAGACCTGCCTTCCCTGTTACGATAAGGACTCTGTGTGGAAGAGGCTGCTGCCTGTTGTATGCGTGGGTGTCACCTCACCTCACGCAGCAAGAAGCTCATTCCTCATAGCTCCCAGGCACAGATGAGATCTTAATACAGTGAAACTTCACTGCTGTTTTTTTTAAAGTATTTAACAAAAATGGGAAGACATCAAAAGAGACTGTTCAATTTAGTGCTCACATCAGACCTGCTGGCCAAGACCTTTAAAAAAAAAAAAAAAAGAAAAAAGATTCTATTTCAGATGCTGAAGTTCTTCTATGCTGTGGTTAAAGGATTAGTTTTTTGACAGGTAGGGTAACTAAGCATTGGAACAAATTAGCATGGGAAATGAAGTCTGTAAGTCAAGACTTGATATCTGACAAAAGATACATTAATTTTCAGAAATTGGCTGTGGTGCTGCTTCAGAAATTTAGGAAAAATATGTTGTGGACTGAAGAAGTGGCAAGCCAGATACAGGTGCTCACAGTGCCACTATCAGTACACATGGGTAAAGCTGGTGGTTGCTTGTGGAAGGGGCTTATCTGAGGTTTCCACAGCTTGCACTTACCCCAACACTTTGGCCATAAATCCAAAACTGTACAAAGAAACTCAGAAATCCTGAGTGACTTGTGACAGCCATTTAACAACATTATAATTTTTTCATTGCTTTTGTGCAGATGCAGCCGCTAGTGCAGTAATATTTTACAAATAGATTCCAATGAAGTGTTCTTTTCTGTAACACTGTGTGAATTTGGGATGAATTTGCAGATGGTTTTGTTTCATGTAGTTATTACAGCTGGCCAGGGAGAAGGCTATTCCTGCAGGTTTCTGTAGCCAAGAATGTTATGTAAAATACAGCCAGTTGATGATAATGTTTGGAGAACCTAGCTGTAGGAGGTCACTGAATATATGAAACTTGAGTTTTGAGCCCAATTTGGTAAGTTAACCTTTAATACACAGAGCTAAAGACCTATGGTCAGCCTAAATGAGAGGAGCTGCATGTTTCTGTCAGTTCAGATGCTTTTATATTCATTCAAGCTGGGGTGGCTTTCAATAGGTTTCAATTGCCTAACTGGAAATGTTTGCAAATAGGCGTGCTGTTGGAGTGATCAGCTAATGAGGTGAATATAAATTCCAACCAAATTTTCACATATTAATTTATTTTCTGCTTGCAGCTAAATGTTCTATATCTATTCCTTATTATTTATAAAACCTACCCATGTCTTAAGCAGCTCAATGAAGAGTGAAGTGCAATAGAGGCACAAGCTATCAAACTGATAACATAAATTGGCAGAGGATAGATATATCATACCATGACATGGTCGTTACGGGCTACAGGGCTTGACTTAATTCACATAAAAGTCATAAATATCCCTGGATTTTCTGAAGGCTCGGATTAGGGACTGCAATGTGACTTAGACCTGTGGGGATTTAACAGCTTTTTGAGTAGCATTAATATATGGCATCTCTTGGGGGAGAGTGAACGCAGCGAAACGCTTTCCTTAATGGTAGCAATTATGAGCATTGCAAGGCGTGGAAAGCCTTATGTCCCTAAGTAAACTGCAAAAGTCATTCTTGTTAAAAGCATGCCTTATTACCAAGCATAATATATTGTGGAAATGGAAATCTGTGTGTGGATTAGACAGCTGATTGGTACAATGCAATGGACCCACTGGAGAATTTAGTGAAGATTTCATGCTATTTGCAGAATATGAAGGGTATTTGATGGAATTTGGCTCTGATTTCTATAGTTTGTACAATTATTGGTATAAGCACCATGCTCTTTCTCTGGTGTAATGTAATCTGTTTTTCAAATGTTTAGTTGTGTATACTTGTATCTCTTACATATCGTTTCCTCTCCTTTCTTGCCTGGCAAAATTAATTTATTTGAACTAGAGTGAACACACTGTAGATTATTCTCCTAGAACGTGATTCAGGCTATTTTAGAGGGAAACATAATTTGCCTCACACCCTTACAAAAATACCTAAAAATAAAATAAGAAGATAGAAAGCACCTCCCGGCCAAACAGAGACAAGAATTGATTCATCTAGCTGCAGCCAGCCTCTGCAAGATATATGGGTGCTATGCCACTTCCAAACTGTATGAGAGGTGATCTTGGTAACGTATCTTCCTACAATGTATTTTAATTGCAAAACTTTTCTCCCTACCAGATATTGTTCAGGCTAAACCTAAGACAACCAAACACCTTGGCATCTTCTGATATAGCAGGCTTTGAACCTGGATGTGCCCACATCCTGTATCAGCCATGTGTTGGTGGCATACTCCTTATAACAGATGTTTGACAACACTGAAGGAGTTAATAAATTGCAGAGCCTTTATCTCAGGGAATGACTAGCCCCTAAGAAATCAGCTTTCATTGGAAGTGGGGAATGCAGAACAGGTATTTCAAGAAGAGAGAATTAGTATTTGGTCTACATTTGAGTCCAAAACATGCATTATAACAAAGCCCCATTCAGAAGACATATTGCTGGCACAAGTGAGTGTAACTTTTAAAACTATGTATATTTTCATGTGACACTGTAATTCCCCCAGAAATTTTAGGAGTCCAGGAGGTATGGAGATGATAAGGCTGATTCACATTTATTTTTCCATCAGAAATTGTAATAAGTCTTCTTTCTATTCTTACAGATCAGAAAAGATTTATATGAATTTATAATGATTTATATGAAAATATCAGGAAAGATTTATATGCAAACTGTATGTGTCACCTCACAACCCCCCACAATTACCTGTATCTTCATTGCAGTTATTTTATTTTATTTTTTTTGTTGTTTCCATAATGTCCCAGTCACCCAGTCTTAGATGCAGTAACTATTTAAAAGGCTGACCTATGAATTCATGAGCCATAGATTTCCAGGGGTTCTACAGTGAAACAACCTCACTGTAGTTGTAGCTAAATTGATTACATCAGAATGGGCTTATGGACAACAGAGTTGCAGCAAACTGCTTGCTTGATCACCCTGTGCTGTCCTTATAATGAAGACATGAAAATCCTGCTCTGAAGGGTACTAAAAATTGCTATAAGAACATTGCAAACAGAAAATGAATGACTTCATAAACAGATTTATAGTGTAAGGAGAATTTCCGGGCCATATAATCAACACTTAGCAAAACTTTGAACTTGCAGATGCATTTCAGAGTACAAACACTTTGGGTAGAGTACCATAGTATAAAATTATATTTTTTTCTGAAGCTACTCATACAAATCATTTCAATACCAAAATGAGCAGTGTCCATCAATCTTGCTATTCCTTTTCAAAGCACAATTTACTTTCACTATTCATTTTCGTTTACAAGTCCCTGGAGTTGCTCAGTTCCTTTGGCTTGACTGGTGTTAATGAGTTGTACCACAAGAGAAAAAATAGAAATTAGTTTTGTGAAAACTGAATTTAAGTAAATTGTGCTGCACAGTGTGGGAAAATGCAGGTAATTTGGCAGTATGATTGCCCCATTTGCGTCTTATAAGAGAATCTCACATGCCATCACCCAGTGGTATAACTTGTTGAATCACTTCAGCAGCAATGATGTCAGTAGTAGATCACTGGGAGAAGTATAAATCTTTCTGCAGAAAATCATAGAGTCATTTAGGTTGGAAAAGACCTTTAAGATCAAGTCCAGCTGTT
This sequence comes from Jacana jacana, assembly GCA_013400555.1. Lineage (NCBI taxonomy): Eukaryota > Metazoa > Chordata > Aves > Charadriiformes > Jacanidae > Jacana > Jacana jacana. The sequence goes on along the minus strand of VZTM01025938.1, from coordinate 5,778 downwards.
AACCTAATACTGCCAAGTCCACCACTAAACTATGTGACTAAGTGCCACATGTGTACATCTTTTAAATACCTCCAGGGATGGTGACTCAGCCACTTCCCTGGGCAGTCTGTTCTAATAGATGACAACCCTTTTGGTGAAGAAATTCTTCCCAATATCCAATTTTTACTTCCTCTGGCACAACTTGAGACCATTTGCTCTCATCCTATCACTTGTTATTTGGGAGAAGAGACCGGCCCCCACCTTGCTACAATCAGGTAGTTCTAGAGAGGAGTATGGTCTCCCTTGAGCCTCCTTATTTCCAGGCTAAACAACCCCAGTTCCCTCAGATGCTCCCCATAGGATTTGTGCTCTTGACAGAGCTTGAGTCCTGTCCCCCTTTTTGATGGAATTAACTAGAAACAAGGGAAAAAATAATGCTCAATTTGTAATTCCATTATTTTCATCAGTTTATAGCTGTTAGGTCAGTGAAGGTATTTAGAGTGGAGCAGGGGATGTGAAGAAGCCTAGAGCCAAGTCCACCACTAAACTATGTGACTAAGTGCCACATGTGTACATCTTTTAAATACCTCCAGGGATGGTGACTCAGCCACTTCCCTGGGCAGTCTGTTCTAATAGATGACAACCCTTTTGGTGAAGAAATTCTTCCCAATATCCAATTTTTACTTCCTCTGGCACAACTTGAGACCATTTGCTCTCATCCTATCACTTGTTATTTGGGAGAAGAGACCGGCCCCCACCTTGCTACAATCAGGTAGTTGTAGAGAGGAGTATGGTCTCCCTTGAGCCTCCTTATTTCCAGGCTAAACAACCCCAGTTCCCTCAGATGCTCCCCATAGGATTTGTGCTCTTGACAGAGCTTGAGTCCTGTCCCCCTTTTTGATGGAATTAACTAGAAACAAGGGAAAAAATAATGCTCAATTTGTAATTCCATTATTTTCATCAGTTTATAGCTGTTAGGTCAGTGAAGGTATTTAGAGTGGAGCAGGGGATGTGAAGAAGCCTAGACAAGTTCCTGTGCAACCTGCTGTAGGAGCACCTGCTTTGGCAGGGGGGTTGGACTGGATCTCCAGATGTCCCTTGCAACCCCTTATCATTCTGTGATTCTATGAAGTAAGAATATAGCTAGCAATATTTTGATAACTAGCACTATTAGAGATATGGCAAGGCGGTGTTGTGTTTCACAGTGCTTGGCTACAGAAGTCAAAGAATGCCATTTATTAACATCATACAATGAGAAGCAGTAAGAGCTGCAGCATGGGGAGTACAAGCAAGGAACCTGAGGAAGGAGACCTCCCCAGAGTTGGCAACATGCAGAATCATAGAATCATAGAATGGTTAGAGTTGGAAGGGACCATAAAGATCATAGAGTTGCAACTCCCCAGTCATGGGCAGGGACACTTTCCACTAGACCAGGTTGTTCAAAGCCCCATCCAGCCTGGCCTTGAATGGTCCCAGGGATAGGGCTTCCACAACTTCTTTGATCAACCTGTTCCACTGTCTCGCCACCCTCACGGTAAAGAATTTCTTTGAGGGTGGCTTGTTAGCATGAAGAGGAGGAAATGGAAATGCTGAGAAGTTGTTCTTTGAGCCTGAGCTGGTCTGAGGGATTGGGAGGTGGAATGTGAGGCTGTGGGCTGGAAATTTGGAGTCAGGTTTAGCTCCAAGGGAGGTGCAAAAATCCCAACTAGTGCAAGGAAGAGAAAACAGATGGTTTGGGAGAAAGATGATGACTGGAAAAGGACATGGAAGAGTAGCTGCAGAAGGAAATGATGTACTGGTGTTTTTCCTGGCTTTGAATGAATTTGGCTTGGAAACAATAGAACTGATGCCAAAAACTCTTCAGATCTTCCTCTCTGTAGGAGGCACAACACAAGAGTTTGTAACAGACCTGGATCTTTTGTATCTTTACTTGAAATTCCATGACTTTAAAAACCAACCAAACAAAAGCCCTCAAGAAACCCCCAAACAAGCCAAACCCAAGCATTTATGTAAAAATTTGTGGCTGTCATCTTAAGAGAAAGAAATAAAACCCAATAGTGGCCTCTTAGGGAAAAAAGTGCAGAGAAGAGACTTGCCTTGTCATGAAAAAGGCTCTCTGGGTGATTGTGGGTTTTTGTTTTGCGCTTTTAATCACCTTTCTCTAACAGACACTTTCAGTTCCTTTCTTCCCCCAAGTAAGAGTCGGATCATTCAGGGAAGGAATATCTAGTACCTACTGAATGAAGGAAATTATTAAATCTCTGGGACAGTTGAAATACTTTGGTTTAGTAAAGCAGCTATCACAGAATTTTCTCTGATTCATCTGTCTTATATGGGCTCCAAATCACTAATGATAGTTATCTAAATGTCTTCACTTGTTTCTAATGCAATTACACTGCCCCAATGGAGAAATGCAGTACTTATGCAAAAAGTTTTATTTGCTTCTAGTTCTTTTATTTTTAACAGTGCATGTAGATAAGATGCTGTTTTCATAGCTTACTTGAATTTGCTCTCAAATTCCATGTGTCATCAGTAAAAAGCTGCTTGTAGTAAATAATAATGAATCACGAGGTTTGGCTAGCCCCATTATCACTTACAGAGGATCATGATAATGTTGTTACATTCTAAGTCTGTCACATAATTGCTTCAGTAATTTTTTGTCACAGGATCAGATGTGTTAGCTATCAATAGCAGTGTCATATCTGTTATCTGACTACATTTAAGACAGATGAGTTATGTCTAGATCTTAGTGATTTGAAAAAGGCTTGATTACTAGACTGAAGCTTTGGTCACTATTGAGGCTCTCTTATTCATCTGCAGAATCTCTTTCCAAACCCCAGTTTATGGCAGGTATGAAAAACAAAAGTCCTAGCAAGTACTTCTCACATCCAATCATTTAAAAATAAAATTTAAATCTTTTCAGTGAAGTATATTTGACAAATAAGGATTCTCTAATTGTTTGTTTGTTGTTTTGTGTTTTTTTAGTATCTTGTTTCTAAATCCCCAATTCTAACAGGAATATGATTAGGGAAAGTAAATTCAAACTTCATTGCCAGTGTTTCTGTTAGTATTTTGCACATATTAGGAATCATTGAAATAAGCTCATAGTTGTTGCCATTTCCTGTATCTGTTCCTGGATTCCAAATACAGAGATCTAATAGCATTCCTAAGTGGTCCTGGCAAATTATCATTCCTGGAGACAGTACTGTGTAGTGTAATGCATAGAAGATTTAAGCCAAATTATTTTTACTTTAACCTGAGTTAATGTTAGTCACTGTAGCACAAGTTAATACAATTAAATTCTAATAACTCGCTTAAGAAGTGCCAGTGTTTTACCAATCTAAACACAAGTTACTGCTAGGGCTTCCACTATATTAACTCACCTTTCAAAAATTCCCTTTTATGAAGCGTTTTGGAAAATCCTGTAGTAGATATACTGTCCATCAGGATACTGCTAGGAAGACTAATTACTGTACAGCTATCTTAACTGCAGACATGAATAATTAATAGACAAAATATTCAGTAGTTTGTTACTTAAAACTTAATTAAAATGGTCACTCCAGCTTCCTGTATTTTGAGGACTTTTTAAAAATATGATGTTGAATTCCACCATCACCATGTGACGAATAAGCACTAGCCAAATATTCCTAACTTCTACTTTTGGAGTAATACACATTTGAAACAGACATATCCCTTCTTGACATCATCAGTGAAGGTCAATTAACAGTAACAAAAACACTTTGGCAAACACTTGCAACAGGAAATCCTTGAGGGGTAAAGAATACGCTCACACAGGTCACAGTAAAACTCATTATAAACACGTATCTACACATCAGTTGCCTGATGTAATGCCACTGTTCTTTGGCTTCAATACTTGGCCAGTACCTGGGACTTCAGTAGACTGTTTCCCTCAGAAAAATAGAAATGAGTGCAAGCTAGACATCAACTTAATTGGCATTCTTTTTTGTTTTCTTAGTAAGTACTTATTTTCCTCCATCAGGACACAGGAGGGAATGATACAGTCAGTCTCTAAGGCTCACAAACCTTACATTTCTACATCAAGTGTCCCATTTTCCAATGAGCATTATGACAGATGCTCAGATGATTTCACTGCTCCCTGGAAATTTTGTTTCTGGTGCATATGCAAGCTATAACAAAATTTCACATCTTCCAACTAGGTTTCTTATTTCTCACCTGGATCTACCATGTGGTAGGCACTTGTTACAAAGTGGTGGTGGTAGCCCTCTTTTCTCCAAGCCAAATGTATGCATCTTTTGGTTCCTACTTTGTATGACTTTTGAGGACGAAGCTCATTTCCTCTAACTCCAGCTGAGCTGGTCATTGGGACTGCCTTTTTAAAATCTGCAGAGAGAATTGCCTGCTTCTCTCCATTGTCTGCAAAGAGAGGTTATACAGTTATGTCAATAGTCTTCTGCCATGTAGAACTCTGAAACCGGGTGTCGTAGCCTCATTCCTACATTATTACAAAGGTCTGTGATTACCGTTGGTTTAGAGTCACTAGGGGGCAGGCGTTGCCACTTTCCAGTTTAACTAAAATCTAAAATTGTGCTGTTCTAATCTCTTTCTTCACTGCTTTTCAGTGGTGACAGTTGTGAAACTTTGGCAGCATCCCTATCCCATGGAGGTCTTTGCCTCTAGCAGTGGTTCAAGCTTCAGACCATCCAGCTTCAGTCCTTTCTGATACTGGATTCTAGGACTGTCTGAATGCTTCTGCCTTCTTGACTCAGTCTCTAGTAACCTCATTCTTCATCCTTCTATAGTTCATTGTGATAGCATCATTTGAGCCTGGCCATGGCCAACTGGGGTCAGTCTTATTGGCATTGTATTTCTTTTTCTTCTCTGGTGAACAGTTCATGAAGGACTGAACCAAAAATTGTCACTTGCTTGTCCCTGCACTGCTTCCAGCCTCTGGGCAACTTCACCAAGGTATACAGATCTGGAACCTCTATCTAGTTGTCTGGTATTCAGTGTGGTAATAAAGCCATTCATATTCATTATCTTCAACCATGACTGTCATCCAGTCTCACAGTTGTGTTCATGTTGCTGCATCTCTTCTATCTCCTAACTTATGTGGACTTGGTTGGGTTTTTTTTTTCACGTTCACCACGTCCTTCAGTTCTGTTTCTATCATTTCAGCACAGTACCCTTTAGACAAGTTTTTTAGCCAATCTGTCTAACATCATAGTGCTTCAGTAGGTCTTCATCTTTGCATCTTGCTGACTCACCATATTTGACAGGGTTGGCTGCTGAAAATGTCATTTATCACATGCCATTGGAGTGGAGCTGATACAAGACAGGGTGCCATTTTTTCAGACAGAGTAAAGTCTATGCTTTGCCTGGTGATTNATCCTAAACTGACCGTGTCTTTTACAGTCTATCTACGTAAGCGCTTCCTAATGTATGGTCTGTATAAGAAAAATGCTACACTGGCAAAAATTGCAGTTGTATCACCCTCTGAGATAAGTTCAAAACACTTATTTTAAGGCCTGCTTAATTATTCATTGAATTCACTTAAGGATTTCATATTTATGTATCCTTGTGTTGGCTACTGGAGAAGACCCTAAAGCCTTACAGCACTGGTCTGTTTGGGGGGGGCAGAATAAACACGACTGGAAGGGGTTGGATAGAAGTATGCTACTTGGTATTTTAGCTCATTTTGGGATGAATGTTTTGCAAAGAGGAAACTTAAGGTTATTACAATACTAAGCAGGTGGTTCAATGCATCTTACCTGAGAGACAGCAGAAGCCCACTGTTTGTGCTGCTGGTTTTGTTTTATT
>VZTM01025937.1:43490-59758 GCA_013400555.1 Jacana jacana | reverse complement strand
ATCTCTGTGGCCTCCTCCAGCCCCACACGTTCCCACGTAAGAATGGGATTTTCCCACCATATCCCAGTTAAGAGCTACCTCACTTACCAGTATGCACTTTTTGTTTGCATTATCCCAGGATTCTCCTTAAAAGAAGCAGGAATGGCAAGAATTAATGGTCTAAACACACGGTAGAAAAGCTGGGGTTCCTTGTCCTCAGGAAGATGAAGAGGAGGCTGGTTCCTCTCTGCAGGAGTTACAGGGAACAGTCCACCACTGATAAAACTCAGGCTGGGCCATGGCAGCTCATTGGCACAGAGGTCACTCCAGGATTCTTCATAGGAGACACCCAGGGGGAGTTGGACTGGACTTGGGGTGCTGCTGCCAGAACCACAAAAGAACCCCCAAACAGATCTCGTGTCAAAAACGTCCCCACCAGAGCACCTGAAGGCCACCTCATCTCCACATCCTACACACATTACAGGAGTACAAAAAGGGGTAACTGCCAAAACCAGTGACTCAAAAACTGTGCACATCCCAGTTCCAGTCTGCAGCAGATGAAAAGCTCCAGAGCTAATGCTTTTTGGGTCAAATCAGTTGTTTCAATCACTTTGGCTCTTGCATAAATAAGCCCAGGTTCATGTTTTACGCCGAGGTCTGGAGGTGATGCAGAGGGTGGGTGTGTGGAGGAGGAAGGTATGTGGCTATCTGAGGTCCTGTAAAAGAGGCTCTTAGTGGTCTTCATTAATTATTATCAATGCCCAGCCCACAGCAAAGGGCTACCGCAGAGGAACCCACCCCCCCAGCGCAGCAAAGACCCCCCCAGGACCCAGCAAGATGTGGAGGAACCACACCATGGGCTCCTTCGTGGCCTCTTGGCCACCGCTGGTTGTCAGGGAGGATCGGTGACACTTTATGGCTTTACAAACTCGCAGCAGCTTTGATTTCTCTCCCACGCCCCTGGGTGATGCCTGCAGGAACCCTCTCTGTGGAGAGAGGGCATTCTCAGTTTGAAAAGGTGCTTTGGGGAGCTGCGTGGCCGTATTACGTTAAGATGTTCTTAAGAAACTAATCGTTCTCCTCCTGGCTTTGCTTCTCCAGACATGTTTTACAGGAGCCTGGGTGAGAAATAAGATACTGGAAGTTCTTATGATGACTTGTCTATCAAGTTCAAGCCTTTCCTTCATCTGCCAGCAGCAACCCGTACTCGGATGTGTCATCAAATATATTTAAAGCCTTTTCATAGAATCAGAATCATTTAGGTTGGAAGAGACCCTTGGGATCATCCAGTCCAACCATCAGCCCTACTCTACAAGTTCTCCCCTACACCAGATCCCTCAACACCACATCTCATCTACTCTGAAACACAGTCAGAATCTACCCTTAAACACAGTCAGGAGTTCTGACGGGAATAAGAAATTCTCAAGCACCAAAGCACCTGGGTTATTTGTTGCTGGGTGCACTGCATGCTGCATTTTCAAAGAGCACCAGAAAAATCGTATGGCAGCAGTAGGAGAAGATTAGTGACCTGCAAGGCACCCCCTGTTGGAGTGGCCACTCTCCCTCCAGGAGAAGGCCAACCATACGCCCAGGCAACCATCACCCATGGGCTCTAAAATGATGCTCACGTACCCCTGTGAACGGTAGTGCCTACCTATTGTGCTCAGCTAATCCAAAATGATTATAATATGCATTTAGAACCATAAAAGCATAAGACTGTCCAGGTTGGAAGGGACCTTTAAGATCATCTAGTCCAACCATCAACCTGACTCTGATAAAAACCATCACTAAACTTGAAAAACGAGTCATCCAGCTTACTCTGAGAATGGCTGGGTGAGCCTCAAATGAAGAAATTATCTGGCCAACTTCATACAAGCAGTTTGGTTTATGAGTTGTTCACAGGGCTCTACTTCCCCTCTGTTCATCCACGTTCCCAAGCCCTACCCACGGGTAAGAACGGGGCCTCTCCCCGGATTCACCAGGCCAAGGACCCCAGCAGCGAGTCTTCCACACTAACAGCATTTACACTGCAGCTTCATTTCTGTACCCAAGAGTTGGGCAATCTTCATCTTAACTACTCCATGACCTGCATCTCTCCCCATCACCCCAACAGTTTGCCTACACATATACCTATGTGTGTATAGATATATATATATACATATTTGGAGTATACAAATATTTGGAGGGGAAAAACAAAAAGAGCCCTCCAATTCTGAAGGATCAGGGGCAAAAAGCAAGTCAGAACACGAAGTTAAGACCAAAAATTAACTCTGAAGTCGGGGACTGTTCCGTAGTTTTGCATCTAATTCATGCTCTTTAATAAGAGCCAGATTCAGAGGGAATAGATCACTGCAGCCTGGGCTGCAAAGGAGTAACAACACAGTCTGTAGTTTAAAAAGCAGTAATAGGATCCAAAAAAAAGTACCAGATTATGTTTTAATTTAAAAAACCAACCAACCAACCAACCAGCTAAACAAAGAAGCCCAATGAAGAGAACGCAGCCGTCTGTAACTTTTGTACCGTCACCAAAAACCAAACAACAAACAAAAAAGAGAAACTCCCAAAGTTACAGCATTTTAACTGAAAAGCTCTATTTCCAGATTCCCAGAGGGCCTGAAATCACCCACACAAGGTGCTGCCCTGGTGGATGCAGAAGCCAGACGGGCCGAGTTCAGCCAACACTTCTTTGGTCAGTCAGTGGAATCAGCTGCCCAGGGAGGTGGTGGAGTCACCCTCCCTGACTGTGTTTAAGAGCAGATTAGATGTGGTGTTGAGGGATCTGGTGTAGGGGAGAACTTGTAGAGTGGGGCTGATGGTTGGACTTGATGATCCCAAGGGTCTCTTCCAGCCTAAATGATTCTATGATTCTATGATTCTCTTGTGCGCAGCTGAAAAGAGTAAAGGTATTTAAGGCTAAAACCATCCAAGAATACAAACACAGTTCCCCACTGATTTTAATTTCCCTTCCAATTGAAACCAGCCAGCACACAGGTATTATACCAAAGGCCAACCTCCCAGAACAAAACCTGTCACCCCTGGTTTGGCAGAACAGCAGGTTTCACCCCAAAAACACCCAGACAGCCCCACATTCCAGGGCAGAAACCAGGTCTTTGCTTGAAAAGTTCCACCACAACACACACCCCCCTAAAATTTAATGCAAACAGTGCAGTTCTGGCAAGTGCTTTCATCTTAAAATGACAAACACTGGTGCTTTCTCAAGCACTGGCAGTTCTGAAGGTATCTCTGAACACGAACAGACCCTCGGTCACAGCCCCCCCCAACAATCCCACCCCAAATTCGTGTCCCACCTCTGCAACACGAGCACAAAGAACGGGAGGAGCTCCCTGCAGCTGAACAAAACCCACATTTTAAAAGCCAGAAAGAGGAACAGGGGGAAAACATTCAAGAAATGTTAGGATAAAAGGTCTCAGCAGGGCAGAGGGGCAGGAGAACCTCTCTTGACCTACTAACCACCCCAGTTCTAATCCACCCCAGGATGCCCTTGGCCTTCTTGGCCATGAGGGCACAGTGCTGGCTCATGGGCATCCTGCTGCCCACCAGGACCCCCAGGTCCCTTTCCCCTACGCTGCTCTCCAGCAGGTCATTTCCCAACCTATACTGGTACCTGGGGCTGTTCTTGCCCAGATGCCAGACTCTACATTTGTCCTTGTTCTAGTTCATCAAATTTCTCCCCACCCAACTCTCCAGCCTGTCCAGGTCTGGCTGAGTGGCAGCACGGCCAACATCAGGTGAGGTGCCTGGACGAGGCTGGTCACAACCACCCCATCACGAGGGCACAGACTTGTACCTTCCTCTAACAATCACCTCCTCAAGACCTGAGCAAACACTGGTTTCTCAGGAGGAATCTTTGGGCAAAGTCTCCTACAACAACTTCCACCGCAGCGTCGGATGAGGCTATTCCGCTTCTGCCGGGCAGGCTGAGGATCTGGAATCCCCACCTCTGCTTACAGGCAGCAACAAAGAGTTTCCCAACTACCACAGACCAAAACCACCTTCAGAGACTGCGATTCCAGCGCTTGGGAGGAAGGTGTGTCTTCCTCTGATCCCTCCACAGCGCTCCGAGATCGTAACACGGATGGAAACGACGACTCATCCTTAATAGGTGACGCGACACACACCTTATTCCTGTGACACACGCAAAGACGGAGCCAACCCTGCAGGATCTTAGAGGCCACAGAGGGTGGAGGCAGATGGGACATGCAGAGGGAAGAGGAGTAAACAATGTCTGGTTGCAACGCCAGCCCTACCTGACCCCCCCCCGACTTCCACTGTACAGCTGTCCCAAGTCCTGGCAAATTTCCTTGGAGGAGTTAAGCAGCAAATTCCAGGCAGAAGCAGGGTATCACGACACCCCTCCCTGATTTGTCTGCCCCATGACAGCCACGACGCCTCTCCTTAAAACCAGGCAACACCCCAGCACACACAACCCCAGGCAAAGGGCTGTGGCATTCCACAAAGCTCCAGGAAAACACTGGGAAGGGATGAAAGGGGAGACATAAGACTCAAAAACCAAAGGCTCGGGTTTATAAGCAAGTCTGCTTTTTCTTTGTTCTTTTTTAAGACTAGAAAACGTACAATTCCATTTCATATGCAAGTGTGCACAGAGCTCGTTTCTCGAAGATACTGTCAGATAAAACTGAGAAAGTCTTTGCATTAAATTGTTATTTCTTCAAACATTTATACATTTTGCAATACACCAGTTAAATACCGATATCTATGTGCATGCACTAGAAATATATGCATGTACACGTTAAAATGTTTACCAAAGACAGCAGATTCCCTAGCCAGTGAGCATCATAAAGAGATACCAAAAATATATTAAAAAGTTAAATTCTTTACCTGCCTTTGTTAAATACAGACTTTTGAAACTGCCTCCCTTCCTTTCCCCCCCCAGATTCACACCATGATCCCCGGAGAAGCAGGCAAACGGGAAGGCAGGTGTGCTGACGAGATTATCCCAGAACCAGAGAGAGAAGCACCTTACAAAGTTCAAACTGAGCTTTTTTCCTCTTTAAAATGTCTTTTCCAGCCTCACCAGGCGTGAAATAAAACGAGGTTTTATTTCACTTTGCTGTACTCCCCAACCGTCCATCTCCAAGGTCAAAGCCTGGGGTTAAGGCTCCGTTCACTTCCCCAGCACCGACGTCGTTTCAAACCTCCCAGCCCATCCCTCTGCAAAGCCCTGATCCTCAGAAAGCAGGGAATTCCAAACAGCCTCCATCCCGCTGGGTACCACGGGAAGAGAAAGCCACCCACCACGTAGTGTTCTGACACTTCTCACCTCACAGCTCCCCTGGGGACCACGGGAGGGAGTTAGGTTTCTCAAGAAGCGCTGCCCCTGGCACTTCTGTGGGGCCACGATCCAGGGGGCAGCGAGAGCCCTTCAAGTAGTGTCACCTGGTCTGTCCCCCACCCCAGGTCCAGCCCTCGCACACCGACAGATGTAGGCTCTTACTCTACCACCCAGAAGCGTGCCTTCCTCCGAACAACACCTAGTGAAGAGCATGACTTGCTTTGTAAGATTCCAGTGGGGGTTTCTGAACACTTTTGTGCCTCTTTGGTTAAGAAAAAAAAAAATATAATTAAAATAGATGCCTTTTTTTTCCCTTTATGACAGCTAAAGGTACTCGCTCTAGAGGTGAGCGGGACGTGGAGTGCTGCAAAGGAAGGAGAGCGCGACATGAGCTTTGTGGGATCACCCCATCCAATGATGACTACCATAGGAAAACCAGAAAAACAAAGAAAAAATGTTTCATTTTCAAGTCTTTGGCAAATTTTTTTTACAGTTTGCCAACGCTGCAATTCCAAGCTCAATGCCTAAGGGAGCCCGATCCGTGAGGGCCCCCTCCCCAACTGAAAAACCCGGTGAGAAGCACGCAGCCGCCTGCAGGGAGAGCTTGCTTTACACAGGTCTGGTGAGCCGAGTGCCTGAGGGATGCTACAGCCAGAGAGGGAACCGAGGAGGAGGCGGTGTGACACGTTGGCCGCGTCAAAGATCTGCCCCACGGCCAACAGAGCGACTCAGCTTTACACACCGCTCTCAACGGATTGCAATTAACCTAAAATTGAGGTATAAATATCCACAAATATGTACAGTACACAGAGAGGAAAATATTTCTGCATTTGTAACATCAGTAACCTTAAAAATACTGGAAAGTTGATACCTATGCCATTGATTGGTTTGCTAATTTACTGGAGTAATGAAGCCAACATCTTCAACTAGAGAGGACTACAATGGAATAATAAAAAAAAAAAAACACCTCAGAATTAAAAGCTCCTTCCTCTCCCTTCACCTTCACCTTCACCTCGCTCAAGGTCAGGCTGTTCCGAGTGGCTCTGTCTTGAAAAGAAGGTGGATCACAGCTTTTAAATGCATCCTCAGAGGAAACCAACCGGGGAACCAAACTGGAGCCTCAACTGCACCTTGCCTTCTGCTGAGCGGTCTGAATTTATATACACGTACGTGCGTGTGCATCTATGTAGAAAATAAAGTTGAAATCAGTTCAGTATAAATACATCTAACCCATTAATTCTGCCACTGTGAAGGTAATCATGGGTACAGCTCTTTCCCAGCAATGTCTGTGCAAAGAGGTCATTAAAAATCATCTGATCTTAAGTCTTGACATCATCCATTCGAGTCCTTGGCACAGCCTGCAAACGAAAGAGAGAATTTTTAAGGAATGCTCGCACTTCTCGGGATAACTTCAAAGATCATCCCCCAGCACCAATTTAATTTCTGCCTAAAACTCTGCAATTCCCACTGAAGGAATCGCTTCCAGCCCCAGTTCCCTCCGAGCGCAGCGTTTCCCAGATCTTAGCTCCAGGTGAGAGACCTCAGGTCCCGGGGCTTCAAGACAAACACTCAAGTGCTTTCTAATTATCATTATTCCTAATAAACCAGAAGAGATTTTAGGTCTTTCCCCACCCCCACCAGGCCCAAATCGTACAAAGCTGTATCGCTGTGAGGCGAGGCTGCGGATTTGCTCTTAAAAAGGTTTTCAGATGGCACCGACCCCAAGTCAGCACCTTCTGAGCTCAGAAATCTTTAAGTGTAAGACTACCACTGACAGGGGAGTGTTGTGTGAGAACCCAACACCGTGACAAAACCACCCAAACAATTCAAGATTGCCCTCCTAGAGACAAGAATGACTCTCACCCCTCTCCAGTTAGAGCACAGCACGCCTGAATGTGCCACTGGTGATCCTTAATTGAAGTCAGTTTCAGGAACTGAGATATTTCAGCTACTGTCATACACTCTTTAACATCCTGCTTGTTAGCAAAGATCAGCAAACCTGCTTTTTTTAAGTCCTAGGGAGAAAGAAAGAAAGAAAAAGAAGGTGGTTATAAATCAGCCCTCGGAGGCAAGAGCTGTGATACCAAACCAGAGAACTTTAAGTCTTAACAGAAAAAAAACCCTAAACTGTAAAATACTGCAGGCTGATCGACATAGAACTTGAGAACATCTTTTGGTCCAGCAGATCAAATGTTCAGTTTTTGCCTGGGATGACCTGTAACACTCCACAAGGTGCCTTGTGGTGCTCCCCGAGGATGGGAGGCGCCCTGTCTCCCTGCCCGCACAGCGGCAGTAACGCCACACGCCTCCCTGACAGCCCAGGCCACCCCTCTCACCCCCACCCCCCAGGTGTATCCAAATCACTGCACTCTTCTGGCTTTTCCACAGACCCACCCCCCCCGGCCCCCACTTTAATTCACTGCCATACCATTAAAACTGGTCTTAGCACCACACGAGTCGACTCAAGCGCAGCAATTCTTACCCGGGGCAAGAGTGGGTTACCCCACCAGAAATTTTTAAGCACCAGTACAACCCAGAAGGACACTCTGCCCACGCAGCAGCCCTGGGCCAGGGAAGTCTGACCCATTGATGAGCTTTAAGGCTGCCACTGAGAGTGTAAAGCAGCCTGTGGTGATATTTTACTTGGGGGACCCACAGAAAATCACTTACGCCGCTTCAGAATCAACGGACGGGCATCGACACAAACAAGCACCTTGCAATGAACTCCCTTATGAGACCTATGCAATACCTCAGTGCTAACAATTTAGGGAACAGCCACTCTAAGGGCAAAGCTTATTTTATCTCAGGCTGCTTGGAATTATGCTAGTACAGTGTCTTGGTTTGAGGTAAAACAACCCAATTTTCTGTCCAGTAGCTGTACTTTTTTAGCTGGGCCTCTTCTAACTCAAGTCTGCAATGAACAGCACCTTGTTCAGAGACTGTTTCGTCTCACAGGGATCAGACCTGATCACACCAAGGGATGGTGCAGAGAGGCCCTTGCTTATACTCATTGCTAGAACAGCCAAGGGCAGGGAATTCTGTCAGGTGACCCAAACCTGACCAACTGGGGTATTCCATCCCATCCCCATCATGCTCAGTAGAAAAGCTGAGGGATCAAAGGGTCAGGGGCTCCTTCCTTCAATGGCCAACGTCTGAGGAGGACCCTGTCTGTTCCTCTGCCTCTGATCCTGATCCGGAATCCAGCTCCTGCCGGTCACCCAGTCCAGCCTGGGACGTTTACTGGTGCTGCTGGTGACGTGATCGTCGTCCTGGGAGCCTGACATGGTTTTGTAGAGACTGTAGACTTTTTCTTTATCCTTTCTTTTATATTCTTTTTAATTTTTCTTTTTATTGTTTATTGTATTATTGTTATTGATATTTCATTAAAGTGGTTTAGTTTTTATCCTAACTCCTGAATCTCTTAATCCTTTCCTCTCCTCTTTCCCTTAGTTGGGAGGGCAGGAGGGGTCACCATCTGTCCGACTGGTCAAAACCACGACATACAGGCATGGATTATTGAAAATCTGTCCCTCTGAAAGTAAAAAGTTCTTCCCAGGAAGCCCAGACAACTCATTCAGTTAAATGCTTATCAGGAACACTAATTTTTACAAGCAGTAAAATTAATCCCCAAAGGATCTACTGGTCCAGAAAACAGCTGGCACTGAGCTGGGCAACTCCACTTTGCCTTAACAAGGGTTTCAAGGAGTGCAAGGAAAAGCTACTCTACATAAATATTTGGTTTCCATTTCAGCTTATGTGTATTGTTGTTCTCTTCAGAGGTCACAGTAAGTGGAGAGGTAGCAGAACACACTGAAAACATCCTGCTGTAAAACAATGGGCACACTGACTGTGGGACGGGGTCTTTGGGGGCGCAGACAGAGTCTCCCAAGGCCAAGCGAGGGCACCCGTGCTCCTTGGGGTTTCAGACCTCCCTCGTTTCAAAGTCAGCTCGTTAACAACTTCTGCACCTTCCTTTACAGGTTGTGAGACAGAAGATGCGGATTTTGTTCGGTGACTGCAACAGAGTGAAAAGCCCACCTCTGAAATTCTGACAGCAGCAGACCCAATGCAACAGCCCCGCCCCGTGCCACGTTTATCTCTCCACCACTGCCAACAAAGCCAGCCTTACTTCAATAAAATAAGTTCTAATAGAGTAAACACAACACATTTAAATACCAAAAATTATAAATTCAAGAAATTAGGCAAAGCACTTGCTTTCTCTCAAACGCTTCAGATTACCACGACTGCTGAAAGGAAACACACAGGCAGCCCTTGCCCTTCCTGCAGTCCCCTATTAACCAGTGGCTGCAGTTTAAATATAGATGTGGTATTTTGGGATATAATGCCATGGGTTTTTTGCACACCTTTGTATTCTGACACTTAAATTTGGAAGTTCGGTGTCATCTCATACAAACTGATCCAGTTTGCATGAAGCTTGTCTGCTGGGTCCCACTGGTAATCAAGCCTATATACAGACACCTTCAGTAAAATCCAGGACTGTGGGCCCGCGGCGCTGCCTGGATCGATTCAAGTCTTTGGGACATCCAGGTCATGGAATAGGTGTGTGTTCCTTGGCTTCTATGGCAGTTCCAGTATTCCCAAACCAGACCCAGAGAGCTCAGCTTTAGACCCGAGACGGGGCTCAGTTTTGAAGAGAGGGTGATTACAAGTTGGCAAACAGCACTCTCATTCTGTAATTGCAAACACAGACAGACCGAGGGCTGTTGTAGCCACGGGCAGCCTGTTTCTGCAGCTGGATAGCTGGTTGCTCTAAGGCATTATTAAGGCCGTGAAAAGAGAAAACACGGGGCAACCACAAAGCTATCAAAAATAGTAATTAAGTTGGAGGAAACAATGGGGTTTTTTAAATGACCTCATTCAGCTATTAGCACGGATTGAAGCACCAAACACACAGAAGTCATTTATAGGTCCTAACTTCTGTTGCACAGAGCATTCAGAAGTTGAAAAGCTACTTTTCCTACTTGTGTTCATTTTCAGCTTTATTAGGAGCCTCCCAAAAGATAGAGGCTCTAGCAGGAGCAAGAGAGCTCTGAATCCTACAGCTGGGAGAACAGGACTGGTGATGTTTGCCCTGGGCTTCACCAGAGAGACCTCTCCATTCTGGTGTGTCTCCAGCCAGCAGGAGTAAGCGAGAGCTCTCCCAAACACCCTGAGAATCCACTGCCCTCAACACCCATTGTCCAGGTCTTAGCCACAAGAAATATCAAATTGAGATAAAAACCCAGGGTCTACTCACCTCATGTGCCAACATTTTATACAGTTCTTCTTTAGTCACAGAAATCCTCTCTCTGTCTGTGCTGTCCACAACAACTATCACAAACTTCAAAAAGATGAAAGGTTGTTAGTCAGAGAACAACTTCTACCCCTTCTGGCCACACACTTGTCGGCAAATAATCTGTTGTGGCCTTGAAAAGGCAAACTGTGCCAGCTTTCTCCCCTACTGCAAATATTAACACGCAAATAGATAGTTGTTAGGGATTTTAAAAATCCATGAACTCCCTCCTTTAAGAGCACACATGCAGAAACACGTCCCAGCATCTTCTAGGGAAGCACAGGAGAACAAAGTTTATTATAACAATTAACTTTTTTTTAAAAGCACCACTGATATCACATAAGCAAACCTTGACTTAAAGCATTACTTTAATCAAGTTCAGTGTATGTGCTGCAACTTCATCCCTAAAAACCTCTTAAAATTCTTGGGGGTGCTTAAGTAAATTGATCACGGGAACTTCCAAGACAGGAGTAAAGAATTTCCTCCTCACACTGAGGTGAAATGTCCCGTGTTCCAGTTTGTGCCCGTTGCCCCTTGTCCTGTCCCCAGGCACCACTGAGAAGAGCCTGGCCCCATCCTCTTGCCACCAGCCCTTCAGCTCTTGCTCAGCATCAATGAGATCCCCTCTCCATCTGCTCTTCTCCAGCTGAACAGCCCCAGGTCCCTCAGCCTTTTCTCAGCACAGAGATGCCCCAGACCCTGAGAATCTTCTACTGAACTCTCTCCAGCAGTTCCTTGCCCTTCTTGAACTGGAGGACCCAGAACTGGACACAGTGGCCTCCCCAGAGGGGGAGGATGACCTCTCTTGACCTGCTGGCCATGCTCTTGTTAACACACCCCAGAAGACCATTGGCCTTCTTGGCCACCAGGGCACATGGCTGGCTCATGGGCATCCTGTTTTCCACCAAGACTCCCAGCTCTTTTTCCTCAGAGCTGCTCTCCAGCAGGTCAGCCCCCAGCTTCTACTGGTGCAGGGGGTTATCCTCCTCAGGTAGAGGACCCTACACTTGCCTTGCTGAATTTCCTCAGGTTGCTCTCCACCCAACTCTCTCAGGTACTCTCTATTCCCATCACCACCAATGGCTACACTATGACTTCCAGGGAAAAGGCCTTCAGTTCATCCTCACCTCGGTGTTCGTGTAGTAGGTGTTCCAGGAAGACCGGAGAGACTCCTGCCCTCCGATATCCCACATCAGGAAGCGCGTGTTGTTGACCACTATCTCTTCCACGTTGCTCCCGATGGTGGGCGAGGTATGCACCACTTTGTTCATGGAGCTGCAGGAGGAGGAAAACGCCTCATCAGACACCCCAAAAACTGTCTGAGAGCATCATTGAGCACTCCTGAGAGCATCATTGAGCCTCTCAGGACTCCAAACTGGCCCACTGCTGTAAAAACTACACTCCAGGCTCATTCTGAGCTAGAAAGCTTGGTGGGAGAATTACAGCAAGCAAATAGAGACAAGGTTTGACGGTGGAAGGCAAATAAAAGTAAAAATAAATAAGAACAGCAAACAAAAAAATGACTCAGTGAACTATACAATAATCAAATTATAAAGCTGAGAGAGCATTCATGAAGAAAACTATATTCTAATTAATTAAATCATAAAGCTGAGAGAATATCTGCTTCAGAAGCTGTTTCAAGCAGTCAGCTTTTCTCTCTCCCAGCTGATTTTGGCACGCATGGGAGAGAGCAGTTGTTTGCTTCAAGAATGTGGTCGAGCCACAAGAGTTCCAAGGTTGCAGAAAAAACACCTCAGCATCCAGCTCCACCACACACTGCACCTCACTCTCCTTCCAGTGCGGGCCACGAAGGGCACCCTTTCTTCACAACTCAGTTCCTTTATGCCCAAACCACCTCCCCTCTCCCTTCCAATAACTCCACTTCTTGGAGGCAAATGCAGACCTGAAGTGTTTCAAATACATTGCTCTAGAGATACTGAGTGCAACGTTGTCACTAAGGCCACCAGTTTCGCTCCAATAGCGATAAACTACTCCGGATACTCTCAAAGTTCAAGTTATTTAAACTACTGTGCAGGAATATGCAAAAAGGAAAAATAAAAAATTAAAGGCAGCTTCCAGGAAAACGTCAACCATTTTCAAAGAACTTAATTAGTTTTATTTCTGGTAATCCTGATAAATTTTTTCACTTTACATGAACAGTTTTTGAAGCTTTAGCAGAGCTGTTAGTTACAGTGACAGCGATTTGAGAGGTGTAACATTGGTGGAACATTTCCTGAAGAGGATACAGACAACTGAGGAGATAAAGGGGTTGACCACTATCTCTTCCACGTTGCTCCCGATGGTGGGCGAGGTATGCACCACTTTGTTCATGGAGCTGCAGGAGGAGGAAAATGCCTCATCAGACACCCCAAAAACTAGCATCATCGAGCCTCTCAGGACTCCAAACTGGCCCACTGCTGTAAAAACTACACTCCAGGCTCATTCTGAGCTAGAAAGCTTGGTGGGAGAATTACAGCAAGCAAATAGAGACAAGGTTTGACGGTGGAAGGCAAATAAAAGTAAAAATAAATAAGAACAGCAAACAGCAAACATTATTTCTGGTAATCTTGATAAATTTTTTCACTTTACATGAACAGTTTTTGAAGCTTTAGCAGAGCTGTTAGTTACAGTGACAGCGATTTGAGAGGTGTAACATTGGTGGAACATTTCCTGAAGAGGATACAGACAACTGAGGAGATAAAGGGGTGGTCCAGTGCTCTCCAAAGGAATCCCAGTTACCCAGTGCCTCAGCAGCCTAACGAGATACCTTCTCACCCCACACAGTTGAGGGCAACTGTGTAAGGGAAAGAGAAGGATGAGAAGAACCATAAAATCAAATTAAGGATAACAATGACATAATAAGATGCCTGTGGCTGGTTGCATATTTAACAAACAGGGTTCAGCAGAGTTCTTTGAACACTTGGAAGAGATCTATCAGGAATCCCCTTCCCCTGGGTGAGCCTGCAGAGCTTCACGTTCAGGCTGCTGCCATCTCACAGTTGGCAATAAGATAGGTGCATTTTTTCCCCCCTTCTCCACCGAAACACGGTGAGTGTGAAGCCTCATGGCATTTCTAGACACCTGATCACAAAATCCTAGGGCTGCCTGAGGGAAGGGATCTGAGTACAAAAATGGGAAGTGTCTGTGGAGCTGCAGCCTGTTAGAACCTCTCCAGTGTCTGCTCTGACCCTCCACAGCATCAAAGTAACAGCCAGTGCACTCCCCAACACCAGCTGTCCCGCTAGTTATCGCTTGTGAAAAAGAGTTAAGCGTATTAATTCGTGCTCAGAACACTTATCTGCCACAAAGAAACCGTGAGAGAAAAAATGGGATGTGCCCACATGGAGGTAAGGCTCAAGGAGGAGTCAAGCAGGAGGAACCGAGCTCCATCAAAGCGGCAGAGGGGAAGGGGAATACAAGCAGAGAGAAGGGGAAGTCCTGCAGAGCCCAAACGGGTGTAAAAGAAAAGGAGGCACAGGGAGACCCACAAAAGGGAAAGGAAAACACTGAGGCTGCAGAAATCAGAAGATGAGAACAATCATGAGATGTCTGTGGAGGAAGCGGAAAGACACCGGCAGCATTAGAATGCACCCGGGGCGGCCCTCAGCTGCAGCGGTTCCTGGCCTTAAAACATAGTCTTCATTCCGTTTACGCTGTTTAAAACCTCTCACTCTCCATTTAAAGCACAGCCACCACCTTCCTGTTTTCACTTGCTCTGCAGAGCGCGCCAGGGCACCCGTGGCTGGAAATGCTGCACGAGTTTCACCTTTCAGAGAGGCAAAAGCCCCCAGCATTTGAAGAAAGCCTACTTTAAATGTAAGCCTAGGCCAGCGTGGCCGTATCGCTTAGCAGGACTTTTTGCTGATACCGACCCAGGAATATTGCCTAATGCCAGACTGCTTGACGTGAGATCACAGATGTGTTTCTCTTACAAACAGACCTTGAGTCGCCTGTCCCACCTAGAGGACTCTGAGTCGTTGGACAAACGTGTACCTTTTTATCATAACACACTCGATGGCCACAGA
Source organism: Jacana jacana (assembly GCA_013400555.1). Classification (NCBI taxonomy): domain Eukaryota; kingdom Metazoa; phylum Chordata; class Aves; order Charadriiformes; family Jacanidae; genus Jacana; species Jacana jacana. Next base: position 45,147 of record VZTM01025937.1, on the reverse strand, counting down.
TAGGAAGCTGGTACAAGCTTCACCTAAACCAGCAGCAAGGTTAAGGCGAGACAAACATGAGTCAGTGCCGCTGTTGCAGGCAGAAGTTGTAGGACAGTGACCAGCACTGGTGGCTCGAACCCCAGAGCACTAGCCCCAGAGCTGTGCTCTCCTGGCCAGCACTCATCCTTCCTCCTCCATCTCCACCACAAAGGCTGTGGGAGCACACCTCGGTGTGCAGGACACAAGTCACGGCAGGGAGAGGTCTGGCTTTGCTGCTCAAGCAACGATTTGCTTAGGATTTAGATGCTACGATGTGGGTCAGCTCAGCAGCGTCGCCCCCGTGGCTAAACCTCCCTGTGATCAGATTTTACACAGCTGGCAAGCAGCCGACAGGGTGACACCAAAGGCAGTTGTGATTAAGTGCTAATAGCAATGCAATCTGATCAATAAAAGCTCTGAACAGAACCTTATTCATATACCAAGCAAAACACAGACCTTTACGAACCCTAAACACACGCTCTGAGCCACTGCCACCTGCACAGCTCCATAACCTGCGGCCTAATGCCCTCAAAGTGAAAAAAAAAAAGGAAGAAAGCAGCAAGAAGAGTAATATATAAAACACACACCTTGAAATACACGCCACGCCATCGGCTGTTCATACTTACAATTGATAAAGAATGGTGGTTTTTCCTGCATTATCCAGGCCAACAATGATTACTTTGTGCTCTGAAATAAAAGTATCACTCGTAAGTCACACAGTTAGCTCTGCTGTCATGATAAGAACTGCGTTAGGAAACAAGGTTAGTGTTGGCATTTCGGACCGAGCTCCTAAGCAAACGGCGCCAAACTCCAGGTGCCACATGTCACATTTCACTCTCAGCCACAGCTAAGAGCTGGTCTGCCTGCAGAGGGGTCCGAACCCCGCGGACCGTCCTGAGCAGGTAAGTGACTGTCAGTCTTTCCTCCCATCTGTGCACCCACAGGAAGGATTTCTGTGAGACTACATGGCGACTTTTGCCTTCTCGCTAGAGCAGTCTCACACTGGAATCCTTTCCCGAGCCTCCACGCATTTTTGGGGATCACAACAGACTGTTCTCTCCCCTCCCAGCGACAGCAGCTCTCCAGCACACAGGCTCACACGCACGTTAAGTGTTCATTTCCAAGGCCACGCTTTTATTACGGCCCTCAACATCTCCATCTCTCTGGAGGGTGTTTTTAAACCCCCCCCCAGCAGCGCTGCTCTGCACCGCAGGTAGGGCCTTCCACATGGATCCCTCACTTTCCACGTGGATTCTCCCTTTCAGCAGGTTTGGAACTCGGAGAAGAGATTTCCCTGTGGATATTTGACCGCCCGCATTCTCCCCGTTTAGTTGCAGACGAACCAACAAGTTCTCCACAAAACTGCTCTGACACACCCGCCAACACGTCTTGGAGCTCAACAGTGGAATCAATTCCCGTTTCTACTTTCTACTAGCACCCTCTTTCCCATACTCCACAAAAATTGGACCGGAATCCTACAGCTGGTGCTGTGGATTTATGATTTCCAGGAGGAGCCAGGGCTGCCTGCTCCCAGCGAAATTACGCAACTTTTAGTCGCACAAATAACCTTGGCTTCAACGGGACTATTCATGCAAGTAAAAGCTTTGTGAGAAGGGGCTTTCTTCCCCACCCCACC
>VZTM01025937.1:0-12530 GCA_013400555.1 Jacana jacana | reverse complement strand
CCCTCTCCCTCTCCTCCTGCCTGGGCTGGCACCGCAGCAGCAAGAGCACAACCCGGAGCCATTCCCTTCCCCACGGGCTCCCTCAGAAACACAGGGCAGCAGTCAGCTCGAGCAGACGGATTGGGTTTTCTCCTACAGCTTAACCTTATTAGAACTGGCTCAAAACTTCAGCTGCAAGGTTTCTGGGGTTGGCTGACTGTTCTAAGCAAAGAGAAAAGCAGCTCTCTGGGAGGCACACCAGCAGAAACGAGGGATGCTTCCGTTCCTGTTAGGTGGTAAAGCATCCGAGAGACGCTCAGCCCCAAGAGCTGTCGTCTCCTTGTCCTTTCTGGGACAGCTCAGGCTGACACCTATTATCTGCTGCTCCAGATGGGAACTTCAGCACAGCCCCCAGGCCCCTGGCAGTTGATTTCTCCTCCTGGGTTATTTTTCAAAATGGTTCCTTCAGAGTTTAGGCAGAAAAAAAGCAGTCAAGACAATCTGTAGGTTGCAAAGGTCAAGGGGTTTCTGTCACATAGACCAGTGTTTGTAACCACAGGGAATATTCTGTCAGCATCCATACACCTCCATGTGTTCAAGGCGTCATGGTTCGTGTCATTTGCTTCAATAAAGGCAGGAGAGCACAGTTGTGGAGGTCTATAGTAGGAAACAGCCTCTCCCTGCTCCAAACCTGGGATTCCCGGGGCAAATCCATCTGGGGTGCAGCACCACGGGAGTCAGTGGACACATTCACACAGAATCACAGAATCTCAGGGATTGGAAGGGACCTTGAAAGCTCCTCCAGTCCAATCCCCTGCTGGAGCAGGAACACCCAGAGCAGGTCACACAGGAACACATCCAGGCGGGGTTTGAATGTCTCCAGAGAAGGAGACTCCACCAGCTCCCTGGGCAGCCCCTGCCAGTGTTCCCTCACCCTCACCATGAAGAAGTTTTTCCTCATATTTAACTGGAATCTCCTCTGTTCCAGCTTGCACCCATTGCCCCTTGTCCTGTCATTGGATGTCATCGCAAGAGCTTGGCTCCATCCTCCTGATGGAGGCCCCTTTCCATATTTATAAACATTAACTCCTCTCAAGAACCATCACCATAAAACCAAAAGGCAGAGAGTAGAATGTGATGTCCCTGCTTTGGTAAACTGCACTTTCAGTCCTTCCTACCGAAAACCCCAGTGCAAGAGCACTGCCTTCTGCCACTGACGGATCCGGGTCGTCATCTGCCCAAAAGAACTGCGTTTCCTAACACCCTACGAAGTACTAACAACGGGAATCAAGCTAAAGGAAGCGTATCTTTGGTGTTACATTCCTGTTTGTTCAGTTCCCAACCCAGCAAAACGCTGAACAGATGGTTAAGTTCAGTAAAAGGCCCCGCCAAAGGCCCGTGCTCCTCGCGTCGCGCCTGCGAAATGCTCGCTTGAGCCCGCAGCGGCCCTGGGAAACGGGTGCTGCCCTGTGTGTGTGTCATACCCCCTCCAGGCTGAGCACAGGAGAACAGTTCTGAGGGGTTAAAGGTTTCTTTACACAGCCTTTGCATACACTAATAACCTTAAAAAGACAAGCGCCAAGGAAGCAGGCTGGAAGAACCAGCATTCGCTCCCCGGCCTGGGCTCGGGTGCTGAGAGGTGAAGGCCGGTGACAGCCCAGGCACTTCATCTGCCAGCACGGAGGTGCACAGGAGGGTGTAAGGTTTTTATGAGTAAGAAATGAGAGAAAAAAAACCAGGGAAGCTTCTTCAATTGTTTTGCTATCAATCAAATCAAAGCTATCAATCAAATCAAAGCATGGGCTAGTTCGACTAAAACGCTCCGTGTGTACAAGGGGCCTACCCCCTTCCCTGGAGCAGCGCACCCAAGCTCTCTTCTTCTTGCTGGATTTAATCAGGAATAACAGCACTGACTGTACTGGCTGTGTGCTGTGGGTAGAGCAGTGGAACCTCAGAGAGAGCAGCACTGGGTTTATACCCCTGCCCTTCACCACAGACACCACAGACACAAGGCAGAGACAAAAGTCCCCCTCGCCAAGGACCATGCTCTTAGCTCTTCTGTGACACTCTGGGCAGTTATTTAAGCTAAGATCACTTCTAGCTATCCCAAACCAGTGGCACTGAATGTACTAAGGAGGATCACGGGTCAGGCACCACCAAGGAGTTGCGGGTACCAGCCATACACACCTCATAGCCTTTCAGTGACGGCCCCACCAGGACAACGGGCCGCATGGACGGTACCACGTCATACGGGGGAACGTGCTCCGTCTGCAAGAAGAGAACGAACCCTTCAGATCATTGACCAAGCCAGAGCCACAGGAAAATCCTGGGAATTAGGTACCAGGATTAAAGGGGGGAAAAAAAAAAAGTGAAAGTACTACTTACCACTTTTTGCTTCTGTTTCGCTAAAAGACCAAATGAGAACTTGGTTAAAAACCACACGCTGTGTACAACAGCCCCGACACGGGCCAACAAACCCCCCTCTGTCAACACACTCGTGCCTTCTCTCAGTTCCCCTCCCTTTATGGCCAGCCCCCTTTTTAAACTGGTCATTCCTTCCACTTTGGGGCAGCTGCCACTTTTCCCCAGACTTTGTCCCAGCCCCTCAGCAACTCCCGTGTGTCTAGAAATAGATGTCTTCCTCCACCTCCACAGGGAAGTGCTCTGGAAAACCTCCTAAACAGTCAAAGGGGGACACCTGCAGTTTTCATATACGTGTCTTAAAATAGAAATATTAGAAAGGGCAAGAGTTTCCTTCAATAAAATTCTGTCTTACCTGTGGAAGTGGGAGTGGCTCGAAACGTGCCAGAAACCATTTCTCCCAGACTCGAAGAAGAATTTCCACTGGATTTCCTATGGAAGCAGAAAGAGTCCCATTAACCCCACACACCTGGAGATGAGGGTTTAGGCAGCAGCAATGAGAAATGACACAGCAAAGGAGAGCCTGTACCCACCTTCAGGCTGCAAGAAAGGCTCCTCTGAAGAGAGAGGTGCCAGGCAGGGACACGGGAAACCAAAGCCTCTGTAATCAAGCCCATGAACACCACAGGCTGGGGCAGAGGGGCTGGAGCTGCCAGGGGGTGTTGGTGGACAGCCGGCTGAATGTGAGCCAGCAGTGTGCCCAGGTAGGCAAGAAGGCCACCAGCATCCTGGCCTGGATCAGAAACTGCATGGGGGGTAGGACTTGGGAGGTGATCATCCCCTTCTACTCAGCATAGGTCAGGTCCCACCTGGAGGGCTGTGTCCAGTTTTGAGCCCCTCACCATAAAAAAAGACATTGAGGGGCTGGAGCGGGTCCAGAGAGGAACAATGGAGCTGGTGAGGGGTCTGGAGACCAAGTCTGGTGAGGAGAGGCTGAGGGAGCTGGGGGTGTTCAGCCTGGAGAAGAGGAGGCTGAGGGGAGACCTTCTTGCTCACTGCAGCTCCCTGAAAGGAGGGTGTAGCCAGGGGGGGTTGGTCTCTTCTCCCAAGGAACAGGGGATGGGACAAGAGGAAACGGCCCCAGGGTGCACCAAGGGAGGTTTAGGAAGGATATTAGGAAGAATTTCTTCATGGACAGGGTTGTCAAGCCTTAGCCTGGGCTGCCCAGGGCAGTGGTGGAGGCACCATCCCTGGAGGGATTTAAACCCTCTTTCCTAGAGGACTCTTCACTGCCTTTACTCAGACAAAACTAGAAATCTTGTTCATCTCAGAGAGCTTTGGTGTGACAGCCTGCACAGGTTGTACAGAAACCTTAAGTACAGACACTCTAAAACGGTACCTAAAGCAAGGTGCTCCAAAAGAAACTCTTTTATCATTATACATGACTTTCAATTTTATCATTATACATGACTTTCAATTTTATCATACAAATCCAGACTACTTAAAGTGTTTACAGGTATCCCTGACAGTATTTCCCCTGTCTCTTTCATGCTTGATTTTGTTCCTGATACTCTCCACAGGTGAGATCAGACAAAAAACTTTGCAAGAGCTGGTGATTCTTGGAGCCTTACCCATTGACACAGGCAGGAATTCTTCTAATATGCTAAAATCATTCTAAAAACATTTCCCCAGATGGTTTATACTTGAAATGGCTCCTGACCTCGCTGAGGTATATTGGCACACCAATGAGTCCCTGGCAGAACCATTTGGGCTACATTCTGCTCCTCTTATGGCTCTCTGTTCGGTCCAGATCCCACTGGCTCCTGTCTCTCTGCAGCACTAGAGGCTCTGCCCTCCCCGTGTGAACCTTTACATTTTGTTTTCAATCAGTGGGAATAACATGCTAACAGTAAAGTAACTTTTAGTTTTTATTATTTAGTAGCAGTTTTCAGTACTGCGCATTCAGCCCATAGAAGAATGACTTCAGTGCCTGAACTGGGACTACAAGAAATGGGGTTTATTTCCCAGACCAGTGTCCAAGTTTCTATTTTGCAGGGACTTCCCAATCTCCAGCTGTGACAGCGTGAGGACACAGAACGGCCAGGTCAGAAGATGTAAGATAAAGAAAAGCCCAATGATAAACCTCATCACATGCAGTTTGAAAAGTCTGGTTTTCCCTGAAAGGGAGAGGGAAAAAGACAAAAAAAACCCACAAGAAAACCCTACAACCTTAAGAACATCAACAGCTGGGAAAAAACTTCTGGCAGCTTTTGAGCACCGTTGACTTAAACCCCCAGGGACCTAAAACTCTTTAGCCCTTCAGCGATTCCTGTCCTTTCCACTCCTCCTGTGGAACTGATCTTTCCCAAAGTCAATACACATTTATTTCGTGCTTCTCCTGGCCACCACCTAACGCCTCTGTTCTCTGCAAATACCTATTTTCACTCGGAATCCCAAAGCAAACACTCCCCCGACTGCACTGCAATAAAGGCAGAACCAAGTGACCTTTGGAAATACGGTGCAGGGTCAGAAAAGATTTTCAATTACTTTCAAAGGTTACAGCATCCTTACCCTCCATGGAAACGTCCTCTCTTCTGCTCCTGTTGGATGCGGATGTTCTCCAGTCTAAGCGGGCTCGGGATGAAGCCGATCTCGCAGCCCTCCTTCACCAGCCGCCCTATCCACCAGTCGTTGTTGTATTTCTGGAACACAGAGAGGTTCCTCACTCAGTTCCGTGTCCACAACTCCCTTACTTTGTTGTCTGTCAGCATAAACTCCACCAAACCCATCATTTTTGGTTCCTTGTCAAAGTTCCTGGTCTACACCAGAGATCTGGATGTGGGAGTGTTGATCTGCTTGAGGGCAGGGATGCTCTACAGAGGGACTGGGATAGACTGGATAGATGGGCCAATGTTAATGGCATGGCCTTCAACGAGGCCAAGTGTCAGGTCCTGCCCTTGGGCCACACCAACCNTGTTTAGTTTGAGGAAGAGGAGGCTGAGGGGAGACCTCATCCATCTCTCCAACTGCTTGAAAGGGCATTGCAGAGAGGTTGGTGCTGGTCTCTTCTCACGGGCAACGAGCGATAGAAGGAGAGGGAATGGCTGCAAGCTGCAGCAGGGTAGGGTTAGGCTGGCCATGAGGAAAAAGTTTTTCCCAGAGAGAGTGGTCAGTCAGTGGAATCAGCTGCCCAGGGAGGTGGTGGAGTCCCCATCCCTGACTGTGTTTCAGAGTAGATTGGATGTGGTGTTGAGGGATCTGGTGTAGGGGAGAACTTGTAGAGTAGGGCTGATGGTTGGACTGGATGATCCCAAGGGTCTCTTCCAACCAAAATGACTCTGTGATCACCACCAGCACCTTTCCTTCCTCCTTCCCAGGTACAAGTGCGGACGTTGGTAACAGGTTATCCCTTTGCGAAAACCTTGTGTGGTGGAAAAGCTCTGCCAACCCCATTCTAGAAACCAAAATACAGACAGACCAGTTTAACCCGGGACGAGGCAGAATTCTCACCAGCTCCAGCAGTGAGCTGACCCCACCTCTGGTTAATGCTGCAGCAGAATTCTAACCAAGCCTGTGCAACCTCTCCCCAAATGAAGCTTCACGGTGCCGCTGCCGAGAAGCAGCTGAACGGTTTGGAGGCAGGTGCTTTGAAATTTAGGATGGCTGAAGAAAAAATCACCTTCAGGAAGAAACCTTCACATGTAGCTGAACACACAAAACTGATTTTTATCTCTAACATGCATTTCTCTGCGCTCCTGAGAGCCTGGCTGAAGGAGAATGATGAAAGGAGAGATGAAAAGCAGCACCAGAGTGGAAGTCGCCGTGGGGAAGGGTGTTGGGGGTGGCCACCAGCAGAGCAGAGCTTTTGCAGAGAGAGACATGAAAACCTTAGACTCTGCTACGCTTCATTAGGCACTTCAGCCTTCAAATGAATCCTTGCTTTTGACAACAGACCCTCCAGCCATTAAAACCAGCACAAGGAGGATCAAATCTGTCGGAGTGCCTTGAGGAAAAAGCCATCACGGAAATCTCCTCTCAGAAACGATGAGTTCTCTGGGCTCCACATTCTCAAGCACTGAGGTTCTTGCGGGGGCACAGAAACACCCTGCCCCACTGGGAAGGGACAAGAGAGCCTGAGGGAAGTCTCTGAAACACACAGAGCCTCAACACCCTTGAAAAATACCTATCACCCTATTTATTAACCCACACAGGCACACAAAGGGGAGCATGTACAGCTGGGGGAGATGGGATCCTCATAGCCTTGAACCCCTCTCCTCTTTACAGAGCTGTTACTTGCGAGGTTCCAGCACTTTGTCACTGCAACTAAAGTGTCTAAGACTGAGGGAGCTGGGTCTCTTGAGCTTGGAGAAGAGGAGACTGAGGGGTGACCTCATGAATGTTTATAAATCTGTAAAGGGTGAGTGTCAGGAGGATGGAGCCAGGCTCTTCTCAGGGACACCCAACAATAGGACAAGGGGCAATGGGTGCAAGCTGGAACAGAGGAGGTTCCACTTCAATATGAGGAAAAACTTCTTCAGGGTGAGGGTGAGGGAACACTGGCAGGGGCTGCCCAGGGAGGTGGTGGAGTCTCCTTCTCTGGAGACATTCAAACCCGCCTGGAGGCGTTCCTGTGTGACCTGCTCTGGGTGTTCCTGCTCCAGCAGGGGGATTGGACTGGAGGAGCTTTCAAGGTCCCTTCCAATCCCTGAGATTCTGTGATTCTTTGTCCTGTTACAGCCCTGACTTGGACAATGCCAGTAAGTAAAGCTTAATTTTAAATACTTTGCTTCTGCTTAAGCCACCAGAACTACTTACCTCCTTTGAAATGACAAAACACTTCAGGATTGAGCATTCTGCTGTTGTAAACCAGCAAAATCAACCAATGGATTTAAACCATGGTAAAAAACCTGAATCCCATGAGCATCACCCACGCTCTCCTGGTCCCAAACCTGGGGCTTGTACATGGGAGTCTTTCTTCCATTAGCAGGTCACAGACCTTGGAGTGGTGCCTCCAGACAGGAGATCAGAGCCAGCTCTGCTGAGATTATGGGAGCAAGAGGGATGGTATGGGTGCAGGGGGGAGCGCAGGGCTACGTGCATCAGGTCATTACCTCCCATATGGTATCCCTCACATTCAGCGTGTGGGAGGACCACAGTTCGTTCCCATTGGTTGCCATGGCCATGATTTCTCCTGCAACTGTCAGCAATCGTTGCCACTTCATCTTTTAGGCAAGCACATAACGTAGAGTCTTGTGGGAGACAGATGAGACACCACAAGACACGTTCCCAAGATAGCAACGCATCAGCTACCGCTGGTGTTCCATCCCGTCAGCACAATGACCTCGCTTCTCACCCAGTACAGTGTTATGCTAAAATCTGGAACCAGGCTTGTTCTAAGCCCTCCCAGATCATTAAAACCCAAATTCTGCACAGCCTTTTTTTTCCAAGCAGCTCCAGATTCCAGCAGGGAGAACCATTCCCGAAACCCCACTGAGCTACGGCCGCAGCGTCAGGCAAAGCCAAGGTTTCAGCGGTAGGAGAGGAACTACACTAAACCCTCAGCAGAGCTCTTGGGCACCAGCAAGCACAGATGGTGTACAGTTTGGTGGCAATGCCACCCTGGCCATGTAGGTCTTGGAAGGAAACTCACAGAATGCCAAGACATGGATTTAGGTCACTTCTCTGGAAAAATTGCCCAGGGCAGCAGGATATGAGTGATTTAAATTCCATCACCGGCCTAACAGTAAAGGGAGAGCCAAGATCCAATCCTTGTTTTACTGGTGATGCACAAAAGAGTTACTGGAGTGGTTACACAGGCCAATGTATGCCAGAAAGACAGTGTGTCAGGAAGGGCACGGATGGGAAAACGTCTGAGAAGGCAGGTGAGAAAGTGGTGTGAGGGCTGGAGTGGATGGAGCTGTCTGCATTCCGCTCTGAGTGCTGGCAAACGACCCATTCCCGATGGGAAGCGGGTTTGGGAAGCGGCGTGCAGGGAGGGAGCTCAGTTGTGCTGCCAGAGAGGCAGCTCCAGGGGGAGGAAGAGGAGGGGCAGTCAGTTCTGCACGCAGAGATAGCCAGATCCAGACTCAGTGCTCCGCTTCCCCAGCAGGGGTTTAAGCACTGTTCCACACAAAGATGAGGAAAAAAACAAAGGGAAAGGTACAGACACACACACACAAAAAAAATATCCATATCAAACTTCCAGCTGTTTGAGAAATTGAGAAAACGGAGGGAAGTCAGAGAATGGAACAGGGGAATCCACTGCCTTTAGCGTGTCCTTCTCAAGGAGAAAGGATTTAAAGCAAACAGCCCTGTTCTACCCCCAGTCTTTGCCTCCAGAGGTGCAGCAGTGGGTGTTCTCCTCCTGGAAGTGCTCAGCGAAGGGAGACGGGTGCTCGTCCAAAGAGAGAGACAAATGAGCACCAAACACCCTTAAAATAGACCCAGAATGCAGGGATGAAGAGCTGTTTCTGCAAGCTGGAAGCCCTTGTACAAACCTACCAAACAACAGGGGTTAGGTGAAATTGGAGGGCTCACTTCAGGTAAAGAATTGCAGAAAAGACGCCCAATGTCCAAAAAAAAAGTACTTTTCTCTACCAAAGCCATACTCAGGGCCTGTATATTCCCATTCCTTTTCTCCTTCCTTTTTGCCTCTGTCCTCCTCAATATTTTCTTTTCTTATTGTATTATTCTAAGTCTCTCTCCCCCAGTTCTGAGTTCATCTGCTGCTTTATGAAGCCCTGGTGTACCCTGGTGCTACCCCACTTCTCGGTCAATAGAATCCCTTTCCAATAGGGAATCTCTGACCCGTCACAAACTTCATTTGAGGAAAGGAATCTGAATCCCCCATGCTGAAGGGGATTTAAAATATACCAAGATGCTGCTTCTTTCCTGTGACATGAAACTCCAACAGTGCTGTGTTCAGTTTTGGCCTCCTCACTAAAAGAAAGACATGGAGAACGTGTCCAGAGAAGGGCAACAGAACTGGTGAGGGGTCTGGAGCACAAGTAATGGCTGAGGGAGCTGGGTTGTTCAGTCTGGAGAAGAGGAGGCTGAGGGGAGACCTCATGGCACTTTACAACGTCCTGAAGGGAGGTTGTGAAGAGGAGGGGGTTGGCCTCTTCTCCCTGAGAGCTAATGGCAGGACTGGAGGGAATGGCCACAAGTTGCTCCAGGGGAGATTTAGCTGAGATGTCAGGAAAAGCTTTCTCTCCCCAAGAGTGGTCAGGCACTGGGATGGGCTGCCCAGGGAGGTGGGGGAGTCACCCTCCCTGGTGGGGTTCAAGAACCATCTGGATGAGGTGCTACGAGACATGATTTAGCAGCTGAGTGGGTAGGATTGGGGACAGGAAGACAGTTGGACTAGAGGATCTTGTAGGTCCTTTCCTAGAGGATCTTGTAGGTCCTTTCCAACCTTGTGTTTCTGTGATTTCCATGGTTTCTATGATTTCCATGGTTTCTATGATTATCAATCCAGTCTGGCTCAGCCCCAACTGTTCAAATTCCAGTCCTTGGCATGTAAAAAGATTCCCTTTTCTTGGTTTTTACCTCTTTGATGTGGAGGAAGTCCTTGGCATCAAAAGAGATGGCAGTGCTTGGGACAGGGACATCTTCATCCAGAGCTCCACAGTAGCTCACATTAGTCTTAACGGCAAACGCTACTGGTTTGGACTGAAACAGAAACACAAACAGTGGAAGCTTTTCTGAACCAAGAATTCTATCAAATTAGTCAAAACCCAGCAGGGGTCATCTGCCAGACTTCAGGTGAGCCAGCAGAGCTCAGCTCACTAGAGAAGGCCCCCATTTATATGCCAATATTTACATTATATCCCCCCCTCCAAACACCTTGGCTGCAGGTAACTTGGCTCAATTGCCACCCTCTCCCCAAAAGAGAGCAGCATCGTTATAAACCACCAGGGTGAATTTCAACACTAGGCAAAAGAAAGACAAGTGCCACCCCATTTTGTCATTATCAAAGGGGAAAAGAACAGACCTTCGCCCTTTCGAGCTGTATGGCTGCCTGCTGTTCTCTTTCCTGGCGGATTGCTTCCCTGTCTTCTTCCAGAGAGACATCAGAGTCTGAGGGTCTGCTTGTGTACGAGTCTGCTGAGCCCTGGAAGCAAATCCACAACGTCACTGAGGAAACCGAGGTAAGAAACAGAAGCGCCCCTCCCCAGCCAGATTCATAAAGTACTTTGATTCAAACATTCCTTCCTTCTTTCCTTTGAGTGAGTTTTACACACTCCAAGCCAGCAGGAAAATTCCCCAGGATTTAGCAGAGAAATAGCTCAGCTTTCCCAAGCTGGTGCACGAAGCCAAAGACAAAAATCCCAAGGAAAACCTCTCTTTCTCTCCACTTCCAAAGAACCTCGACACTTACTGACACCGTGAAACACAGCTCCCTGGTGGGCAGGTTGTGTCCTGAAATCTTTACAGTGTTTGAATCCTGCTTGACAGCCCCGGATCCGAGCCTGTCAGGGGCTGGGTCACATCCAAGATAACTAAGGAATTATGAAGCCTGGGTAGAATCACCCCTCCCTGTGCATACGGCGCCGTTGTCCAAGCACCTCCCTCCCCGCCGCGGCTGCCGCTCACCTAAAGCTTTGCTCTGTGCTTCAGGAGGGAAAAAGTGCCCCAAATCACATAATTAGAAGGTACTCAACAGGGCAGTGCAAATGCTACACGATGATACGAAGTGGAAACAGCAGAACACAACAGCCTGGAAGGCAGGAAATGAGGTTTTGCCACAGTGAGATTTTTTGTGGCCGGGACGTTGTTCAGGACCCCTGGAAACAGCCCGAGTGTGCAGCAGCTCCTCTCTTCTGCCTCCAGCGCCCTGCACAGCTCATCCTCAGCTGAAGCCAACTGACAGGCAGGGCTTTAACCTTGCAAAACAGCCAGACTATGGCAAAAGGAATGTTTGATCACGATGAACCTGAGATATCCAGCCCCTTCTCACCAAAACCTTACTCAACTGGCTGTCCTGAAATGGTCCTATTCTATTCTATTCTATTCTATTCTATTCTATTCTATTCTATTCTATTCTATTCTATTCTATTCTATTCTATTCTATTCTATTCTATTCTATTCTATTCTATTCTGTTCTTTCTGTTCTGTTCTTTCTGTTCTATTCTATTCTATTCTATTCTATTCTATTCTATTCTATTCTATTCTATTCTATTCAGTTCTATTCTATTCTGTTCTGTTCTGTTCTGTTCTATTCTATTCTAATCTATTCTATTCAATTCTATTCTATTCTATTCTATTCTATTCTGTTCAGTTCTATTCTATTCTGTTCTGTTCTATTCTATTCTATTCTATTCTATTCTATTCTATTCTATTCTATTCTATTCTAATTCTATTCTATTCTATATTCTATTCTATATTCTATTCTATTCTATATTCTATTCTATCCTATTGACCCAGAAGCTGAGTAAGCCCAGGGCTCAAACCTAGACCCCCAGGAGCATTGCCAAGGGAGATGTGTACGACTGGGGGTTCATACAAAAGGTGAAGTACCTTTCCATTACGGGAGGCAATTCCTACACAGATCCCAAGTCTAGGTCTAACTGTGCACTCAAGGTAAACATTGAACAGGAAACAGATGTCCCTTCTTGAGCCATTCCCCAAGCAAATGGAATTTTTACTAATAAATTGATAGGTGAATGATGGCTTGTGCCAGCTGGGCTGATGAGGGCCACCAGAAAAACCAGGATGTAGAGTTGGGTGTAAAGAGCTGCCTGGAGTTTGCACTGGCATCTGACTTCTTAACCCACATAATTTGCACCTCTTAGGAAAAATAACTACACAAAAACTCTGTCTGAAAAAAAAAAAAACAACAACCCAGAGAACTTCAAAGGGTCAGGATAAGGCAAAAGATCCACCTCCAGAAGGAGGAATATGTGGCAACTTCTGACCACGGCTAAGAGACACTATTCCTGGGTTTAAATGAGGGAAAGGAATAGTAAGGAGTGTGTACACTGTATTGTGCTGTGCTGTGCTGTATAACCTGTGGAACAAAGAATTTCTAAGTCCTCACATTTCCAGCAACAAAGTGAAGACATATATACCTGGATAACTGCACAGAGCTCCAACATCTGTAGCTCTGTACGGGTTCCAAAGGAGCAGCTCTACAGCACTATGTCTTTCTAACTGTTTTCCTTAAATTGCTTTCCATCCTGCAGCACAGA
>VZTM01025936.1:126382-141382 GCA_013400555.1 Jacana jacana | reverse complement strand
TATTCTTCGAATGTATTAAGCACTTCTATACCATTTTTTAGGGCTTTAGCAGGAAAAAAAATCCAACTTATATATATGCATCTTTCTGAGTTGGGCAAGCTAGTTTCTCTCCTAGTGCAATTGTGGCTTTATTTAGGAGAAATAAGAACCTGCTAGATAAAGCCACACAATAAACAATATTTACTATGCAGGTTGAGGTCCACAAAGGGCATTTCATCTCTTCTTCTGCCCCCTCAAGCATCCTGTTTGCCCTGCTAGTGTTGACTGATACTACGTGCTAAATTCTGTCTTTTTAGAGCAAGCTGCAAGCAGACCCTCCCAAATCTGTAAGGCAAAAAACATAGAACGGTATGTCAATATATATATATATTTTTTTAAGGTCAAATATTTTTTTTAAGGTTTTCTTTTCAATTTTTTTAGCTGGTCTCATCCTGCCTGTTGTGCGTGACAATTGAAAATTGGAAAATTCAACCTCAGCAAAAAATCTTCAACAGAAATGAGGAAAACCGGAGCTTATTACCTCTTCCCTGCTCTTCTCCTCTCTCCCAACTACTGTGAACTCCTCGCAGCACAGACCCATAGCCTCAAACCACACTCTGCTAAACCAAACGTTTCGGCGACACGAACCCGGCTTTTAAATAATCACGAAGGTAGAATTCAAAAAAAGCACAAAATCGAAATAACCCCGTTTCTGAGCCTTTTCCATTTACTTACACCAAGTTGAGGGGGCTTAGAAGTTTTTAAAGAAGATTTTGAAGGGAGGAATCGGGTTTTTTGCCCTCCTCCCCAAATATCTCTGACAGTAAGACTTTTGTACATGGAATGCCTTTAAGGAGCCTGCTTCAGCCACCACTCCATTTATCACACAACACAAGACCAATCTTCCATCCCGTGTCCTCCTTCATCCTTCTACTCACTTAACCTTCTCGCTCTTTTATATACACACAACCAGATTTACCACCCTGCTGCTGTTGGCATCTACAGTATCTTTACGTAACTTGATATCACATTTCATACCAAAATGGCTTTGATTTAGTGTGATGGCCATACCAATTCATTTTCTCCTTAGAATTATGTTATATTTCTTTATATATGTTATATTATTCTCTAATTAGCGCGATATTACTCCAATATTAACCTTACATATCAAATGCTTTGTCTTTACAACCTATTCTGTCTTTCCTCACCCATCCTCACCTTTTTTTACTTCCCATACATTCCTTGGTTCACATTGAAGAGTGTGAGAACTGGACAACTTGAGAACCTGTCACCCACACAAGTTCTGGTTGTGTTTGGAACACTCATTCTTGGCAGGAGAACAAGCAATTGTCAAGTGGCTCATCAAGAGCAAAGCAAATGATACATGCACTGCTGGAACCACCTACTGATAGGTTAGGAAGGAATTACAGATCACGTGGAGGTGCAAAGCAGCTCACAGCACACTAGAATCATAGAATGGTTTGGGTTGGAAGGAACCTTGAAGACCCAGTTTCAACCCTTTGCCTTGGGCAGCGACACCTCCCACCAGAGCAGGCTGCTCCAAGCTCCCTCCTACCTGGCCTTGAACCCCTCCGGCGATGGGGCAGCCACAGCTTCTCTGGGCAACCTGGGCCAGTGTCTCACCACCCTCAGAGGAAAGAAGCTCTTCCTAGTATCTAGACTAAATCTACCCTCTTTTAGTTTAAAACCGTTACTCCTCATCATATCAAATAAACCAGGAGAGCCAAACGACAGGTCTCCTGGTAACATTTACTTTTTATTATTTGCCTTTGGTTATTAATCTTGTGATTGCATATTTCTGGTACAACGTTGCCTTATGCTGCCACATTTTAAAATTATATTGTAATCATGTAGAAAAGAAGAAATCATGTAGAAAAGAAGATTTTTCCTCTATGAGTAATGTAGCACACGGTACTAAGGTATGCATGTGAGTTGTGTTTACATACAGTCATCAGGTGTTTTACATGGATTTAAATATACTGACATTCCTCCTCTTCAATCACAAGTACACACAGGCTATAATTTCTTTTTAAAACTCAGGTGCCTAATATTAACTAAGAATAACTGGACTTTGAAGGTCACAGAGCAGCTGATGCAATTTGCATCCATGATCAGGGAATGAATATCCCGTAATCAGATAACCAGTACAGATGGACTGCTTTATACCACACACCACCACACTTCTTTTCCTTCATTTCAATATGTCATCATTTAGGTACTTTAACTAATTCAGTAACATGCAAAACTTAAAGATGGAATAAAAGTTTCTCATCAGAGAAGGTGTAGCAGCTGGTTTGGAGAAGAAAAGTTAAAATCACATGGACTTTCCTACCTGAAATGCACAGGAAAAATGTTGTGTTCAAATGATCCTGGTTAATAATTTATACATCTCTGTGACACAATAAAACTATCGAGATGGTTGCTCTGTCGATAGAGAATACAGCAGCTCACCTAATTCACGGGAAAAGATATTACTTGCACTACAATATTAACTGCATTATCATTATATAGTTTATAGAACAAGATTTTCTGAGAACATATAAAATGAAGGATATAGGAAGGAGAAAAAGTTTCCACATTCAGATGGATGTTTGGAAAATAGCATTATATGACTCAAGGATCCACATCTCTCTCCTCTCCACAGACACTTTAGGAAATCGAATCATGGGTTTACAATAAAATTACAGCTATTCATTACTACTATTATTTTAAGTGCAGTTGTAATGGCATAGATATTAGTGGCGCTTCAAACAGGCCTGACTACTAAAAGGTGCTGGGTACTCACTTTTCCAGTCCCTTACAAGCAGTGAGGATGTATGGAGCTTTCCTAGCTCCCTTGTACCGTTCTGAGTACGTAAAATTGTACACGAGCTCACGCCTCTCTGTGACCAAGACATAATAAATTTTACTATTAAGTTAGCGTCTTCCCACAAAACTGGGTTCTGGAACAGAAAGACAAATGGACATTTTAAAAGACTCCTTGTACACAGAGGCTTAAGCATATGCAGAACATTAAGATGCAATGGTCTTAAAACTGAGCAATGTAAATAAATATTAGCTGTTTGACCTTTTTAACTGACAAATATTTTTCCTAATTTAAAAGCACACAGACATGTTCCCTTTTGCAAGCTGTCTTCCACAAAATGCCGGTTTTAAAGGTATTATAGTTTTTTAATGGTTCAATAACAATACGCAACACCATGAAAAGAGGGGTTTATGATGGCCTTTAGCTACAGCAATGTGAATGGCGCCTCTATGATTTTTATTTGGTTGGAAGAAGAAAAAAAATACTTACTCAAGTGATGTAATAGACCTTTCCATCAAATTTCCTTTCCTTCTTCACAGAACTGCACATGCATTGTTTTTTTATATACCAATGAGTTCCTTGGTGATAAAATCCTGCCAAAAGCCGTCTTTGATGAATGGTAATAAATTCAAATGCCTCATATTACACTGCACGGTGGTTTTTTTTTCTTAAGGAGAGAAAGGAAAACGTACAAATTCATCATAATTCACACTATTTGACCCTGTAAGCATAAGCCAAAAAATCACAGCATCAAAAAAGCAACAGTTCCTGCTAGCTTTTTGCTTCTGATACTGCTAAAGGTAAAAAATATTTAACACACAGAGTTCTTACCACAAAATAAAGATAAGTACATTTATGCTATGAAACACGAATGGGAAAATAAAATTTAAATTACTTTGCTTCAAACTCCCCCTTCCCAATGAAAGCTCTCCAGTAAAAACAAAAACCTATTTGCACTGTGAAAGTTTTCTAAGAGCTTGGGTAAAAGAGTAACACCCCACAGAAAAGCCTAAATATCTCCTGCTACTCAGAAATGGGAAGAAAGGGAATTACATAGATATTCAGGCTGCTTGATTCAAGACTTGGAGGAAGGGGTCAAACCACAGGTAGTGACATGGCCCTCATTTCATTGCTGCCCCCTGCATCCTGGCCATCCATGAAACTCTGGCCCCCATTTTTATATCATTATTTTACAACTGAATGCTAAGTACTTCACCTTATTTATCTTCTATATTTTTTTAGCAAAAAACTATAGAAAGTACCTGTATGTACAAACAGTATCATCACATCTTCTTTCCTACAAATTAATCAACCTCTCTTCTTCGAAGTAATTTTCATATTAAGCTTTTGTGTTATTTTATGCACTTTTTTGTCTTGCCGCTCAAACTATGTAAGTATTGATGAGCTGCTCTGAAGATATTTGGCTGTCATACACTTATTTCTCAAGTGCTACCTATCTCTCAGAATGAAAAGGATGTAAAATTTCCCGTAATCTGACCCATGACATTTTCCAGACTCACCATACATACAGCAGCAATACGTGTGGCCAATTCAATTTCTCAGAATATCAGAAACTTCTCACCGTTAGATATTTAAGGAATATGAATCAATAACGGCGCATCAGTTTTAATACTTTATTGACTGGCTACACCTTAAATACGAATGAGTGTAAATTTAGTGTTTCTTTTTCAAAATAACCACAATGACCTATGTAAACACAGTCCAGGAGTTGGTTCAGAGTGGGAAATGAGGATCCAATAAATAAGACATGTTTGCCACAGGTTGTTTGAAGAGAGAAAACACACTTCCAACATGGAATGTTGCAGTAGAAAGTCTTTTCCTTACACTCCTTGGGGTGTACTCACTGGTCAAGCTAAGCATAACACACCTTTCAAACTGGCTTTTTGTCTTCTATTTGTATCAATATTCACTACAGTTGTTTGCAATCTGTACCCCTTCAGCTTTGGCTGTTTTCTATCTCATATGGCAACTGAACCTGCACAGAGGTCATTAAGCAACAAACGTGTTAAATAGCCTTTAGCATACTTTCAGCATAATCTTCTAATTGCTTCTCTCTCGGTAGGTAAATACAAAATAGTTTCCTCAAAAGAGAACAAGAGAAATACAGAGATTTCCCCTGTTTCTTTAATGACTTTTATTGATAGTTTTGTTTTGCTTCTACTTTGGGCCTGAATCTCACAGACTTCCATATCTATGTTGGCATTTTAAATCGGTAATTTATGTCATAGGTTGAATCACACAGTAATGGCATTTATAGTTTATCATATTCACATAGCTTTCTGGGTGTGTACCTCGGAGGCAAAAGAAGCAAATTTTTATTAACACATGTTTATACATAATTGACCATTTGGGAAGTAGGAAGGAGAAATGGCTGTGATTTACATAGTTTAAGAAATGTCTTAGAGCACCTCACCCAGTCTGGAGCTCCCACTGTGACAGATGAGCAAATGCCCATGGGAGATGACAGCATGGTATTTATGGTATTTCCTTCTGAGACAATTAAGTAACATATGCCAAGACCATAGGGATTATCTCTGAGCTACACAGTATGTAACTCTATCTGAAGAGAAATATAATATTTTATAAATTTGACAAAGCATAAGAAAGAAAAAAAAAAATTGATTCACCCATTTTAATAACGCAGTAACTTTTCTCTGACTTAGTCAGACATTTCATAGGGTTTTTTTGCAATAAAATGGTGACAAGCTAACATCCCACACACTGCCACAGAGCTGCTGTGCAGCACTGAAGGGAAAAATCTCATCCTCACACACAGAGTACACAATGCTATCCCATGATTAAGTGATTTGACAGCCCACTTGCTCTACAACAGCCTTGATTTTACACCTAAAGTAGAGAATAAAGCAAACTTTAAAGTCTGCACCCTTTTGACCTTTGATGCAATCCCCAAAATAAGGGCTAGGGTTCTGTTGCTTGGAAAAGCTAATGGACCTGGATACTCATAGATTTTATTTTGAAGCCATTTATTCTTTTTTAAAAGTGGATGTAAAATATTACTAATGATTTGCTATTGTTTGATAGCAGCTCTGAGGAAAGGGACTTGATGGATAAGAAGCTGGACACAAGCAGGCAGTGGGCACTTGCAGCCCAGGAGGCCAATATCATCTTGGGCTGCATCAAAAGGTGCCTTGCCAGAGACCCAGAGAGGGGATTCTGCCACTTTGCTCTGCTCTGGTGAGACATCACCTGGAGTACTGTGTGCGGGTCTGGAGCCCTCAATAGAGGAAGGACATTGACCTGATGGAGCGGGTCCAGAGGAGGACCACAAAAATGCTCAGGGGGTTGGAGAACCCTTTGCTATGAGGACAGGCTGAGGGATCTAGGGTTGTTCAGCCTGGAGAAGAGGAGGCTCCAGGGAGACCCAAAAGCAGCCTTCCAGTAGGGGGAAAAAGAGGACCTACAGGAAGGCTGGGGAGGGTCTGTTTACAAAGGCCTGCAGTGACAGGACCAGGGGCAATGGCTTCAAGCTGGAGAAGAACAGATTTAGATTGGATATTAGGAATATGTTCTTTACTTTGAGGGTGGTGGACTACTGGAAGAGGTTGAGGCCCCTTCCCTGGAGATATTCGAGGGGAGGACCTGGGCGGCCTGGTCTAGTTGGGGGTGTCCCTGCTGACTGCGGGGAGGTCAGACTAGATGACTCTAGAGGTCCCTTCTGGCCTGGAACATTCTATGATTCTATACACACTTTAACTAGCAGTCTGTTCAGTATAACAATTTCTTTATGAATACACTTATCATGCTCAGCAATCAAAATTATAACAATATTCTGCATCTGCAGGACCAGTATGATACAAGTTATAGGGTGAGGGTTTCCAGATACATTAGCAACAGCATGACCATTCCAGGAGTTCATTTCGGGGTTTTTATTCTAATTTTCTTATACGGTTTTGAGAACACTGCATTCTTCTCAACCTCACATAAAGAGAACTAACTACAATGAATGTTTAACGAATGTATCTTTCTGCAGATTTTTTTTTTATAACAAGCAGCAAAAACAACACAACAGTTCTACATATTCTTAAGGGTATCAGATATTAGGTGAATGACTACAAGTGAAATCAGATACATGCCATAGCCTTTAAGATGTCACATGGACGATTTCAGAAACTCTCACAAGTCTGAAATTTCCTGTGCTTAAATAAGAAAAGAGAATGGATCAAGAGACAAGAGGTTTCAAATATACAAAACATTAAGTTGCATATAATCTCTTCAAAACTACCAAGAAATGTCGGAGTATTACTTCATAGATGCAAAGTATTTTATTTTATATATCATTTTTTATGAGTTTAAGTTGAAGAATCCAGACTTTTATGAAAGTTACAGCAGTCACCATTTACATCATTGTATGTGCTGGGGGCTGTTCTGCAGCAGCCTCTAGAGTAATAGGATACTGGCTCATGGCTCTAAAACAACAATATTACTCTTCCCAAATTTATAATCAAATCTTTGTTATGCATTGTGTATTCAAAGAGCTGATAACCTCTAAACTACTCCTGCTGAAAGAAAACACGACTCTCCAACAGAGTGTTTTTTATGATTTCACACGGATTTTTTTGTTCCAAGTCACCAGCCTTTGCCAAATTCTGGACTTGTTTTATTGCTTTATATTTAGTCCAACAGACTTTCATTAACATGGAAATGCATATCATAATTTTCACTTCAGAAATCACCTAACGAGAGTGAAAAAAAAAAAAAAGCTAAGAAAACAAGAAAAAATACAAATCCCAGCAGATATATTGATTAATTCCTCCAACAATTGCAAAGCTTAGGTTAAGAATATAATAAAGGCATTAATTACAAAAAAAAAAGCTGAGATGTCAAGGCTACTTTTGCTTTCAACAGTCATGGGTTGAAAGCTTAAGTTCCCCTACTACAGATACCATGTGATAAGAAAGTAATACTCCAGAGAGGGCATTACTGAAAGTTATGGATGGACCAGTTTGGCAACTAATAGATCCTTAATGGCTTTCAGAAGTAGCCTATAATCTCTGGTAATACCATCTCTAGAGGGTCTTCATGATGTATGATGTAATAATGGTAGTGCTTCTAAATATAGTTTGTATTACGCTGATTACTCTGCCATTAAATTTTTTTTTGTGAGATTATAATGGGATTTTTGGAGTTTGTTCTATCAACACTGAGAACATTTGCAGCTCTTAATGTTTCTTGTTATGACATTAACTTTATTTCAAAATACTTGGAGTGTTGATTATTTTGTGAAAAGGGACAAATTTACTTTGAAAGGAAGTCTGCTCCTTCTTTTTTCCTTGCTGCTCTTCAAAAGCTGAGTTTTACACACAAGATGGTGACGAGAAATCAAAAGACACTGAAAGGAGTTGTGGGTACTACCCACCCATATTTTTCATTGCCATTCAGCTGCCCCCGTGCCCCATTAGAGATGAGTTTGGGCATCTTTACCAGACTTTTATCATCCTTAAAAACATCTCAGGTGATTGCCTGGGCTACATGGTGATTTTTTTATGCAAGTCAAGTGTTCTCAGCATATAAGCAAAATGGAACCCTGTGGTGGGTTTCTCCTCAATTCAAACAGCAACTCAATTAATCTGATTTCATCCCTTTGCTCCAAGGTGATCTGCTCTTCCAGGGTCTGATGCCTTTTCCTGGGAGGCTATAGACAACACAGGAAGGGGCTCAGCACAGACCAACACCTGGTAGAAGCATCCAGCCCCTGCCAAAATAGTTCTAGGGCAGGAATAAACCTCCCAGCCATACCTTCTGTTTTCTCCTCTCCCCTCAGCTCAACAGACGTCAGAGCCTCCCAGACTTCTCACCCAAGCACCAAAGATGCAAATAAACACAAATGTGGATCAGTCACATTCTGGCTGTACCGCTCCACAGTACTGAAGTGCAACGGTCAGAACACAGAGACCTATTATCGTGGTTAACTTCACTATAAGTAAACGTATTCAACAGATCCTCTATTTTTGATATTATTATCATACTGTTATAGTTCAATTCTGCACAATATTAGCAAAAAAACGCAAAACATGCTCTGTCCACAACCACCCTCCCCTCACAATGCTCAAAACTAATATACACATATATATCAAAATAACATACTTTGCGTTTGAAGAATTGTTCTTCTTCACACAAAGACACACCGTTTGGCAAAGTAGAATCACAGAGTCATTCAGGTTGGAAGAGACCCTTGGGATCGGTTCCAACCATCAGCCCCACTCTACAAAGTTCTCCCCTACACCAGATCCCCCAACACCACATCTCAACGGCTCTGAAACACAGTCAGGGATGGGGACTCCACCCCCTCCCTGGACAGCCCATTCCAGGGTCTGATCACTCTTGCTGGGAAGAATTCTTTCCTAATGTCCAGCCTAAACCTACCCTGCTGCAGCTTGAAGCCATTCCCTCTTGTTTTAAGTAGGAGGACAGGAATCGATTATCTTTCCAGTTACAAATCTATTAAATAAAAGATGGACAATATATACTTAATATACAGAATAACTCATTCTATTGAGAAAAAAACAGCAGGTTTTTCTGCTTCTTCCCCCACTTTGGCAATAATTCCTCTTTTAACACTTCCTGAAGTGCCATGCATTTACATGGTGCAATCCAATGAATCCTGAAATCACTAAAGCTGTATCTGAAAACATAAATACACCAGAGGGTGATAACTGCTCATGATCTCAGTTGGCTGCTGCAGGCACCTAGCAAAAGGGGGTGCAGACACCAGAACATCTCCATATGCTTCTTCTTGTGTTACCTGTGAAGGTGAGGTCTCAGAATTAGTCCCTGTGTACTAAGAGCTACACCATCATATTATACATGAAACGTCAGAACACTGCAGCCTCCTGGAGACTGGACCACCTAATTCTCCACTCAGGCCAAAGCTATGTTCATCCTGAGTGGTGACAATGTCAAAATATTATGGATTTTATGCTTAAGTCTGCTTGCCTTTTTTTTTTATCCTTTTTCCATGAACAGAAAATATGAAGTGAGTATTACTGTAGAGAAAGAATCACACGTTGCTATTACAGTGGGGGGAGTTTAGGACGAGTGCAATTACATCAATATTATTGTAATTAATGATTACATCATGCCTTAGAAAAGGAGTACAGAAAAGGTTGGTATTAACATGCAAGACACGGCAGAGTGATATCAATACTCATTTTACTGTTCAGATTTTTTTTAAAAAGCTAATAGCTGTCAAAAATACCCATTATAGGCTAGTCTATAATTTGTAGAAGTCAAGTAATACATTTTTTCTGAAGGTATAATGGATGCTCCATGGAGCAATTATTTTAGAAAGACAACTTCATCTCAGCTGTCTCATGCCAGCAGAACTATTTAAGAGCCAGAAATGCATAATTCAACATGGAAGAGCTGTCAGATTTGAGAATACCTTTAAATTATAAAAACTTAGCACCACTAGTCAGTTATAATTATAATGGAAATGTAGTTTTCTGTCGTTTTATCATAGCAAACATCTCTTAAGAAGCAATTTCATGTGTTAAAATATTTTGGCAAAGTGACTTTTGATTCTAAAGGGATACAGATTATCTAGTTTCATACCTGAATATTTTCCTTACAAATTGAACGTAACAGCTTACATCGTGCAAGATGGTAAGAGCAAGAGCATTATTAAAATCCCATTGGAAATTGTTACTATGAAACAATGAGCAGCATAACTCACTGGGACAGGTCAAGTTATGCACAAAAATATTATTTTATTACAAAATATGACAAGACAGTTTTTCATCAGACAGTCAATTATTTTATACAACTCACAGCCAAAATACAGAAGACTGTTCTTCTTTTGACTTTGGCTTCTTTTAATGATTCTGAAATCCAAATTATGAATAGTTGAAGTAGTCACTTGGATGGTTGTAGGATCAACAAAGCATACTAGAAGTGCTCTCATGAAATTAAGGTGATATTTAAATCCCTTGTCCACGATATTGCAATGCCAATTCTTTTCTCTTTAGGCAG
This sequence comes from Jacana jacana, assembly GCA_013400555.1. Taxonomy (NCBI): domain Eukaryota; kingdom Metazoa; phylum Chordata; class Aves; order Charadriiformes; family Jacanidae; genus Jacana; species Jacana jacana. The sequence goes on along the minus strand of VZTM01025936.1, from coordinate 130,566 downwards.
GACCAGGAAAATAGTTTATGGCTTCACTCAGAAACAATTTTTTTGGCTTATTATAAGGTTATATCAGATGTTTGATGTGTATTTTTTGCCAGATCCCTCCAGGAGTTGAACCCTATAGGCCCATGAGGATCATAGGCCGTATTCCGGGTACCAGGGCTCAAGTCCACTTTCCTTTCTCACCTTGTCTCCTGAGACCCACAGCAGCTCCCAGTCTCCTCCTCTACAGAGAGGATCATGAAGTCTGGAGAGGCTGTTGGTTGTTTGCTTGATTTTTAAATGACTTTTCAAAAATTTTATAAAATGAACTCTTTTCAAGTCAAAAGAAAAAAAGGAGATTTAGGATTTTCTTTTTTTTCACGTTCACAAATAGTTCATTCTCCACATAGTTCTACTGTTAATATCATGGAATTGCCTTTTTAAAACTGTTAACAAAGACCTCTGCATGACCATTTTCCAGACAAATTAGCTTTTTGATGGTGGTGGTGTTGTTGCTTATGACCCTTTACTTCCCAGAATTCTATCAGTCTTTTTGCTCAGCCCCCACATGCAGAAGCAGAAGAGCTTTTTCCCCTCATGGGTGATTAGTTGTGATCAGTTGGTTTTATTTATAAAGTAGCTAACTATATGCCCTGATACCGTAATACATTCATGTACATGTTTAATTTTAAGCAACTTAATCATCTAAGGTGCTCAAGGTAAATTTTCAGCAGGTTTGGAATGGAAAATGTTGAATTTTAACATTAAATATACCAATCTTGAGAATGAGGTTTCAATTCATTAAGTTCTTATAATTAGTATCAGTATAACTTCATCATCATAACATGGGAGGGCGGGAATGCTGGCTCTCCTTTATTGTTATTTACTCCTTTTCTCCTCCCATGATATAAGAAGACAATATATCTAAAGGATGTAATCTTTTGAAAGTTATCATTCTCTCCCCAAAGATACCAGCTTATTAACCAATTGCTGAAAAACAGAAGAACTGATTCACAAATATCAATTTCTTGTTTCTATGGACGCAACATGATGTAGTATTGCATAACATAATACAAATTAAGGAATTAAATTGGTTTCATTTCATCTGATTTTCTGGCAGACTTTAATGTGTTAAGTATTTACTAAAGAGGCAATTGGAATGCATACAGCATACAGAATTATAATTTATTAACACATCTTCAGTAGTAGCACACATTATCTTTCACAGTCTCACCTGTAAATTTCTGGGTTAAATCAGGTTCTATCCCAATAGCACGTCAGGTCTCAAGGCAGACAGTAGCACATTCAGCCAGCAAATTTCCAGCGTACTGTAAGATTTACCTTTATTCTGCATCTTTTTCATGTAATACACAGTTGTAATTGCTTAAACAGAGCTCTGAAATTAATGCTATAAATACAAATTTGGGTTTTGCAGGACATCACACCGCAGACTTTTAATGAGTCAACAAAATGGTAAGTTTGCTACTCTATAGTACTCCACATGCAGGCAATTTACTAATAATGAATAATAAATATATTTTAATAGCTCCTCGGTTTGCTGTGCCACATATTTGATTTAAAGGTAACGTGGGACTCCCTCCATCCTCCCTAGACGTGGCTGCTAAAGGTTATCGAAGGGGCTGCTGCTGCTGAACCATTGTCTCAGAGAAACTAAACAGGTTTTCTTATAAGCAATGTTTTCATCTAATTTCTAAGTTCACACAGAAGGAGCAGTAATAATGCAACACTGCAGTAACTATTAAATTTTCCATCACGTAATTAAAATTAGCAGTGCTGGGACTCCACACGTGCGTGCCAAACAACTCAGGAAAAGTTAATATTGCATGATTGGAGACAATGAAAGGAAAACACCTTTTTTCTTCCTAGCTCTTAAAAGCAGACCGATTTTTTTGAAATCCAGATGTTAATTCCTATGGACTTCAATGGGATTTGAACAACCCCTACAAAAACCCTATATGGTGTTTGGGACCCAGGTTGTTATCTGCACCACAGCATCTAGAAACCAGGTTGTCCATGCAGAGTTCGCCCATATGCACAGTATGCAAAATGAGGTATTTCTACACATCTTTATTGCCACAGATACTCCAAACATAGCATTAACACTTGGTAGATATTTTCTTCTTCGTTTCACTTGAGAGTGAACATAGAGATGAAGCAACTCAAGGACATATTACCTCCTGGCTTCCTTTGACACAAAGTGTATTTACAGTATGGCCTAAAAGTTTTTAGTCCAGTTTCTCAGTCCAACACTCTCGAATTCGATTAATGGAGACATTCTAGCACTTACATCAAGTTATGCTGCATATAAATGGGGATAAAAGGATTACCAGGTTATAAATCAATTGAGAGATTCAGGGATATAAATCTCAGGGACACTAGGCTTCAGCATTAATGGAAATGCAAAATTCCATTGGCTAATCACAATTTAGATTGCTACCAGATACATCACTGGATTTCACAGGGTGTCCTAATAAAACTCCCCGGTGCTGTGGAGAGGAGGGAAAAGTAAGGAAAAAAGCCTTTGAGGGTGGCGCACGACAATCTGGTTCTGTGCTAGCCCTGGGTTTATCCAGCAAACCATGCAAAAAAGGCTGACTTCTTAGACCAAAAAAACCCCAAAAAACTCTACATCACGGTAGTGTTAGGGGTCATTTTTCTTTCTTTATATGGATAATGAAAGGAGGAGGCCTTTGTGCCTAAATCAGTCTCTTGGAAAAGTAGGCACAGAGATAAATATAGAAAACTATACAGGTACAGCAATGCACAACTTGCACAACAAAGTTAAACCATGTTCTTAGACCATTAAGTAACTTCAGCTTCGTAGAAATATATTTTTTCATTATTACATAGAAAAGAAGATGATTTTCCCTCCTTTTTCACAAAACAGTGCAAGAGGGAGGGAAGATTCCAGCACGCGAAAAATGTAACCTAATAGTTCAGGTACCCTACTTGGTTCTCACTGAAGAGGGAAGAAGGTGGCTACAGATAAGTCAGTTCAAAAGGCAAAAATCTCAAAGTTGGTGCCAAAGAATATAGAAAGCAGGAGTCACAGCCGGGAAGATGTCTTTGTTTCAGCACAACTGGGCTGGGGTCGGGGTGAGTGTGAAGGATTTCGTGGGAACAGGAATACTCAACTTTCCTCAAGGGGATGATAGCTTCTGGCTGTGCTTGACAGAGCACATTTCTGCTGAATGCTCTAAGAAATAAAAGCCAAGGAGACACTATGGGAAAGGGGATGTTCGGCTGGATATGTACAACTGTAAAGGACAGTTTATACCCAAGGGGTCCTCTGTGACTTTATAAATACAATGTGCAATTCTTACAACAAATCAACTACAAACAAATTAAAAACAACTCAACTCATGCACTGATTAGTTGAGCGCTTTTGCAGAGTATGATATATTTTAAGCTTATCTAGAGCTGAATATTATCATGAAAATGACCTAATGTTTAACTAAGCATTGTCCTATCTTCTAGATAGAGCAAGCAAGGGTTGGGGATGAGGGGGGGCAGCTTTATTTTAAAGACTTTCCTTTGTAAGAAAGATGACATATTAGAAATCCCTTGACTGCTGTATTATGTACAAAACACATCCAACAGAGAGGCTCTTGTAGGTTCCCATAAATACTGCTGAACATCAGGATGTTCTATTGGAAATAATGAGAATGCACTGAGAAGGCATGACCCTGAGCAACTTGAGTGGGGAGTGTGGCATGGAAGATATTAAATCATGCTTTCTTTTGTCATTGCCAATTATATATTCAGGTTTCATGTCAATGTTTAATATATCATCATAGCAATGTATTACAGTTCCAATGTGTACTGCATAATCATGCTACCATCACTCTGATGTCATATTAGACACTGGCAAAGAGCCACAATATGAGTAAAAATTGGGGCTTACCAAGAAATGTCTACAACGCTATTTCTTTTTTTTTTTTTTTTTTTTTAAACACACGATTAATTTTAAGCCAAACCAAAGAAACAACACGTTTGAAGGAGTGGAGGTCATTTCCAACTGTTACTTCATAGTGTACTTTGGCTCAAAGCCTAAGAGACAGGAGGAGAGACCCTGTAATAAAATATTTTTTACTAATTTATTTATTTCTAGGGGGGCTGTTTTGTTTTGTTTTGTTTTGTTTTTTATAGTGGGAGTCAATGATCTCAAAGGTCCCTTCTAACCATGA
>VZTM01025936.1:50869-122286 GCA_013400555.1 Jacana jacana | reverse complement strand
CTGATCCCATGGTTGCCCATTACATGTTTAGTGACAGCACTCAAGATGATCTGCTCCATGGCTTTTCCTGGTATCAAGGCCAGGCTGACAGGTCTATAAGTTGCCTGGATTTTCCCTTTTGCCCTTTTTGTAGATGGGCGTTACATTCGCCACCTTCCAGTCCATTGGGACCTCTCCAGTTAGCCATGACTTAAGGAAAATAATGGAAAGAGGCTCAGCAAGCACATCTGCCATCTCTTTCAGCACTCTTGGGTGTAACCCATCTGGTCCCATAGACTTGTGTGCATCTAGGTGGCATAGCAGGTCACTGATCACTTCCTCATTAATTGTCATGTCCTCGTTCTGGTTCCTCCCCTGTGTCCCTGCTCCTGTGTTCTCCCAGAGACACATGCTGCACAAAATTTCTCCCTTTTTCCTAGAAAACACCGATTTCTGGTCTTCCAGGCAGCAAGGTGGAAGTTCAAAATAACCTGCTCTCTGTATCCCAGTACATCCCACAGCCAATCTGAGGTTCAAAAGACTATAAAGGGAGTTCCACAGATCATTTCTGTCTGAAAGTGCTCTTCCATTCGTCACCATTTACTTACTCAAGCCCACTTTACGACCTTACTAATGTAAGTACACAGCAAGGAGAGGTTATTGGTGCTAATGCAGGAAGAATCTGCCTTGTACAACTACAAAATTTCACAATAATGCGTTTTACAGTGTGGTCCAAACTCAATTATTTGTAGAAAAGAGAATTAAAAAAAAAATGAAAGCAGATGCTCATAAAAAGCTACACTATGAATGAAAAATACAAACCCCATTGAACATATCATTGAATTAAGGAATAGAAGATGGAATTGCTCATGTTTTATAATTATTTACTTGGAGAAAATATCAATGCAGGTACATTTTCTGAAAACATGAAGGTGAGAAGAAATAGTCTGCGATATATATTCATATATATTTCCAAGGTATTTGCTTGACAGATATTTCCAAGGATGCAGAGTTTTACAAAAGTGTGTGTCAGCGCCTACATATTTTTTTACTTTTGGGGAATATTGCTTCTCAAGATTCCAAACCTTTTTGAAGTGACTGCTCAAAATAAAATATATAAAAAAAATTGACATTGTTCTTCTATTTTATTACAAAATAAACTTGGTAAAATTTATGAGAAACTGCAAGAAAATTGTCAAAACTAAAATAACATTAGCAAAAAAAAAAAAAAAAGAAAAAAAGAAAGTATTTTCATTATTTCTACCATAATAAATATGTACATTTTTGACAGAGAATAAAGAGTTACCACCTTCTTTGAAAAATTTGAAGCTAAATGCCAACTGATGAGGAACTGTCAGGTTAAGGATTTAAACATGGTTCTGGACCCTGTGTATCCTCACCAACATTCATCACTCAATTTTATTTCCTGGCAGGAGGAGGAGAGTCTTCTTGAATTTTCAGTTAGAACACTAAAATTTTAAGACTGGAGGCAAGGAAAACAAAGGAGCTCTGAAAAGAAAAGAGGGAGACCACAAGCTGAACTCAAAAAAACCCCAACCCTTCTGCACTGGAAAAACATTTATATTTGATGGGGAAATTACTAAGAAACAGTGAATGTTAAATCATGAAGACATAGGTATTTCAGGGAAGAATTACAATTTAAAGTCAAAGCTGCATCCTAAACATCAACTTATGAATACTTGATTCCTTTTAACCTTTTTCATAGCTCTTCAATGGTGACATAATCTGATCTTTGAAAGAAAATTTTGAGTAAATTTACTTGATTTCTGCCGCCTGCTTGCTGTGCAGCAACACGAACAGAGCAAAACCCAGAGCAGCCATATACAATGGCACCTATTGAAATAAATTATTTCCATTGATCTTCCTTTTCTCTTATTGCAATACCTTTTTTTTCTTTTAATCAGAAAAAACATTCATGTAGATGTATTTGTATTAATTATTAGAATAGAAATACATAGATTAAAAAATTAATATATGTATTCAAAACAGAACACATAAAATGCATGTGTATTTACGTACCTATTAGAAATATATGCTATACACATGTTTCTACTTCTCTGTGTTCATATATCAGTATAAACACACACACACATATATATACACACACATCCCTCTGAGCTCCTTGCCTCACCATGAACCGCAATGCTGCTTTCAGAGAAAGTTTCAAAGTGCCTGCACATTTATTCCTGAATAAAAGAAGCAGTTTGAGCTCCTGACCACTATTCTCTAACAAATAATTCTTTGTGGCTGTAATTAAGATGGCTCTGAAAGACTGCTGGGATGTCTTAGTGGTCTGGAGAGCGCTCCCCCTCCCCTGAAACAAAATCCTTTATCACATCTTTGAATTAATTATAAAAGTTAAAAATTAAATCTTTCTTGTGTCCCCCATAATAATCCTCCCAGATCAGTTTTTGTCCATATTAATGGAGAACACATCCCTAGTAAGATTTAATTTCAAACTTTTATAATTATGGTTAAAATTAAATCTTACTATGGCTGTATTACACATTAACATGAATGAAAGCCAGCCTAGGAGGATTATCAATGGTACTCCAGCACGATTTATTTTTAACTTTTGCAATTAATTAAAATCTTGGGATAAAGATCTTGTTTTGGGGTGGGGGAGCCCCTATTAAGATGAAGCCCACAAAGTGTTTCCATTCTTGTCCGGAGTATTGGAACTGAGAAGGAAAAGGCTGGGAGCTCACAAAGATCATCCAATAAATCGCTCATCCCTGGTGGAGTAATACTTAGTCCTGAGCTCCCTCTGCTCTAAAGAAAATGGTAATAACACCCCAAACCAGCTCTCTGTTTCTAAAAATGTCTAGCAATACTCTACGCAAGCTTGGACATAACCTCACACCATCTCGTAATACGGTGAGATACACGGAATGGTTCTGTATTAACAATCCCTAGATTTAATACCCTTTGGATTATCAAGTCTGACCTCCCAGATAAATCAGGTCACAGATTTTTCCATGTGAATCCCTGCTGCATAGGGAATTATTCTTTTTTATTCCACCCCCACCCCCAGCTATACAAGTGAAAACTGTGGTTTGCGGTCCCTTGTTGAGCACACATTTCCAGAGGGTGCCATGAGGAGGACCCCAAATGATAATGAAGGCTCCCTTTCCTCTGGGACCAAATTGTGAACCTCTGCTCAGAAAAACAAGCCTCATCACACGAGTCACATCAGCTGCCTTCGGGTGAAGCACGTTAATAGCTGGAATAGCATACAGGTTAAATCTCAGAAAGCAACACATAAATGAATCTCACAAATTATCATTTCAGCTGTGGGTAGCATATCATTAAGTTCTTTTTTCCTTTCTCAGAAATAAATAAATATTTCTAAGGATAAAATCAGTTTGCCTTGACTTTATATTTTCCCAAGCAGAAATTAACCCAGTTTGCAATGCAGGGAGCAGCACAAGGTATCCTTTGCACTCAGCTTGCTGCACTGGCAGCACTTTGCCAGCCAAAAAATGGGTGAAGGTCCCAGAGAGCTTTGTCTTCAGAAGTGTTGACTCTCTGCAAGGCTCTGGTCAGTCTCACCACGTACTGAAAAATCCACAACACCCTGCTCTGCCTCAGATAAACTACAGCACCTGTATGAGTCTCCTGTCATAGATCCCTTGGGAAGTCAGAGGTTTCCCAGAATCATAAGGTTGGAAAATACCTTTGATATCATCAAGTCAAACTGTAGACCTAATACTGCCAAGTCCCCCACTAAACCATGTCCCCAGCTGGCACCAGCTGAGGATGAGTAGGATTTAAAATAAAAACCACAGTAACATCAGGTTCCTTACAGAAGTTTCTTCAGTCAATGGTTTTATTCTTCCATTATCAAACATACCCTGCACTACTGAAAAGTCATAACTTATTCAAGTTCCCTCTGACAAGTCAACACAGGGTTTGAAATAAGGGCTCTACAGCAGCTGGATTTTATAAAATAATTTTTGTTTACAATCAGTTATGCTTATATGCATTGCTTCCACTATTACATGCATGATTTTGCAAATGGATAAAATCTCCTTGAAAGTGCCTTTTTTCAACCACCAGCCTTCTGCTACGATAGCTGTAAGATGAGCTTTATGCACCCAGGTAGCTGAAACTGCAGAAAGTCCTGCTCCACACCTAGACCCAGGTAAGTAGTCAGGGCAAGGATGCATCCCAAGCCAAAGATGGACAAAGGCTTTTTTCCAAAAATGTTAGTATCTTAGAATAAAATAAGTAGAAAGAGAAAGGAAGCTGAGAATAGACAAGGCATGGGGAGAGAAACAGTTGTAGCCAGACCCTGAATTAAATCTATGAAAGGGATCACACTTGGCTGGAAATAAAAATGCTGTCTCCTATACAATTCCTTTAGCAATCAGGAAATTGGAACTTGCCCATTCTTTGTAAATATGAAAGTATTTATATTGCATCAAAACTATCTTATTCCACTATCATGTTTTTCTTTTAAGACAAATCACAGACCTCAAAAACTTTGGCTAACCTTATTCTTTCTCTGTGATTTGCTTTAAGTTACACTAGGAGGATATCTTTGTTGAGGATATCTGGGGGCTTCAATTTTGTATTTTCCAGACAGCATCACCTGAAAAATAGAAATTTTATGAGTAACCTGTAAGACAAGGTTGGATTTTAGCATGGGGAGTGGTGGCCAGGAGAAGCAGAAGGAATAGCTTTGCACATCCACCTTGGAAATCCCAAAAACATTCCAATCCAAATGTTAATGTCTTTTGTACAGCAAGAGGCTGAAGATTCCTCGCTAACTTCTGTGTTCTGAAGGAAACAATTTTACTTCCTTTTTGCGATGTAGTTAATTCTGTGTAAGCATTCACCCATTAATCAACTAAAGTTAGTTTAGAAGTAGAAAAATCTCATTTTCAACAATCAAGTGCAGTATTGAATATTCAAGGGAAAGGAAGCTTATTCATACTAATAAATCCATACATATAAGAATATAGATATTCACATAGAGATGCTTCCTTTTTTTTTTTTCCTTCTCCAGATGAAGTGCATCCATATTTGATATTTCCATCTAGGAATATTGTACTTAGTCCTTACACAACAACTCTGGTTAATTCTGACACAACAAGAAATAAATGGTTCTACAAGGAAGGAATAAAAATCATGTCAGGAAAACTTAGGCTACAGAATGAGATGTAGCACATGAGGTTTTTTCTTAAACAAGCTTTTCCTGATCTGCTGATACCTCTCCAAATTTTGCAGAGATCGGTACTGAGGACATTTTCTAGTTCTCCTTCTCTATTAGCCCAGGAAAAACAGTGTCCCTGTATTGTACCAATAGGGTTCATTTTTCACAATATTACGTTCTCAGTACTTACATCTAAGCAAAGAAAGCATAATTTCAAACATGAAAATAATACAGCAAACAATTCACTTGGACCTCTTCTTCCCCTCCCTTGCACATTACCGTGTGGCCTCTCGACTAAGCACTGAAAGCCATAATTATTTACTTTGAGGAGTCCCGTAGAGCCATGTCATCATGAGTGCCGATGAATTTTCTGGGAACAATTTGAAATGTTTCCAGTTAAACTCTAGACTTAACATCTCAAGAAGAGAGGAAAAAAAAAAAAGTTTCTACCACGTATTTTATTAAGCCCTTTAGGTCCTTTTACAAGAGAGGAAATACCAATTAACGTATAATTTAGCAGAACAAAATATTATCCCATTTCAACCAGTACCCACTTCCTTGAAGTTTATTCAAGCATTAATAACCATTTAATGCAATTTAACTACACTGAGGTATCCGTTACATTAATATCATATATCCATCAGGAAATTAGAGTTTTGTCTCTATGAATTTTGTATTACAAGAAAGTCTTTATAATTTTATTCTGCACTTTATGGTGGCTAATTTAAGTTTTAAAATGGTTCAGATAGCTTCCCAGTCTCTCTCTTCTACAGTGTAATATGACTAACAAATTGTTACTGATGTTAAAAGATCATGAACACATCATTTATTAAACAGGGCTGGAGAGATAAGTTTGAAAGAAGAGTGCATTTCCCATAAAATCCCTGTGTTTTCAGGAGCTTACAATCAGCCATGGAAACAACCTCCGTGGATCAGGATGCTCAGGATCCTCGGATCCACATGAGTCAAAACAAACTCAGAAAATACACAGCACCATGAAGAATTGAGTCCCTCAGCTTAAAGAAACTCCCTGCCCACTCTTCAGTAACCTTTAACATGGACATTGGGCTGCAAGTGTAATGAGAAAAAGATTTTCCCGCATCCTACCTGGTTTGGGGATTATGGATCAGTAATGCCCATGAAGAAAAAGCCCAATTGAGACTCAGTGATAACCCAAAGAAAACAGCAAATCCTCCCAAAATCTTCAAACGTGTGACAAGCACAGGTAAGTACAGTTCCTCTGAAGTTTTCCTCAGAGAGACAGAGCAGTTTGGGTCAATTCAGCACCAGCTGGTTCATCTTTTTTAACTTAAAAGGTAGTTTTCCCATTTGCCTTTGTCAAAGCATCAGAATATAAACCTACAGCAGCTGACAACAACTAGAAATAAATTGAGACAATTTAAATTATCTACTGCTTAAAATAAATAATAAATCTTGGTTTCTTTTAAGTTTAGACTGGTATTTAGTGTTCATTTCCATTACACGGGTTTTCTCAAAAACTTTGCCCAACTTGCTTAGTCTTCCTATTCCAGTTGAAAAGGAACACTGATTTGCCTCTTTCAGGTTTTAGAATTTAAAAATTTTAGTTTCCAAATCTTTTTCTTAATGAAATTTGCTCCACTAATTTTTTTTTTATATCTTTATGTATGTATCTTTCTTCATGCATAGGAAGATGGGTGATACATCTTAATTCTGCCTGATATTATTACTTGTTATTTTTACAATACCTTCTCTCTTGCTTTTACAAACTGCTCCACCCTACATGCAGCACAACTTCTTTTGGACACACATTTTTGGCTCACCCTTTCAGTGTTTATTTTTACAGGGAAACTATTTTACAAGAGATGGGTTAGGTGCAGCCCAGGGTGTTTGCCAGCCCTGTCTACATCCATCTTCCCCTACTGCTACACTCCTGGAGAGCATCCTGCAAATCAGCTGATTGCAGTTGACTCCTTTAATAATTACATTTATCACCTCCTTATGCCACCAGAAAATAACCATGCAATTTCCAAGCACCGAGGACCAAATTATACAGAAAAGAGTTATGTTATGCCATAACCATACTGGAGAAGTTCATCATGTGTTGGGTTTGAGGGTCAGGACACCTGGCAAGATAGCACAGGTTCAAGCTTTAGGTAAGTAGTCTAGACCTGTGGAAATTGTCCCATAAAAAAAGAGTTTATTGAGAGGTCAGGACTGAAGGTAGGAAGAAGCTCATTGAGGACAAATAATACAGATATCAAGCTGAAGACTCTTCCCACCCATAGCAAAGTGGTGCCCGACACTAAGGTTTCCAGATAAGCGTAAATTCACCGAGTGAAGATGATAACCTAGGCTGTTTGAGGGAAGAAGTCTTCTTTCTACGGCATTTAAATAAAGTAATGGTGCCAAAAAAATATCCTGCCTTTTCCCGCTCATCCAACCAGGTAATTTATTAATTAGCTTACAAACCTCTCAATAGTCACCAAACACAACGTTGCTACTCTTCTATTTTCACTGCAGTATTTAGAAATAATATACACTGGAAAAATATCCCCCTGTACAAATACTGGTTCTCTTCATCACTTTTCCCAGCACAATATGCTTTTTCTGTGTCAGAAAGTTAAAGATTCTCAGAAGACGAATTTTCCTGGGGTACATTACTCAGTCACCTGCACGCTTAAATGAGATGGTAGAGAGTGATAAGAGAGCCTGTATTGAATTTCTTTTACTGACAGGATCACTATAAAATAAAATAAAAAAAAAATCTGTCACATTGTTGATATGAATCTCCTCCTTGTTGTGCCTTTTGGCATCCGTGGATAATTAAAGCATCCTGAAACTGCTTTTTCTGCAAGTTCTTTCAATTCTTTAGTTCTTTTTATTTGTCCAGCAGGCTTTGGTCTTGTTAAACTTTGCCTACGAAGGGAAGGGAAAATAGGCCCAATGTATTTTATAATTCCAGACGTGTTATCTGGCCAGAGGGAACTGGCAAAACTCTTTGGTGGGAGATTCAGCAGTAGCAGAGCGAGCAGCTTCACAATGCAACCGAGTTTAAGACTCCGAGGAATAACATCATTTAGATGTTATACAAGTGTTGTTTTTAATTGTTTAGTGCACATTAAATTTCTTTCTGTGGTACTAATGACAGATGGGTAGGACACCTTAAGCATTTGTGTGAAAATAGTCCACGGATACCATTTAATACAGAAAAACAGCACTGGGCATGCACAGAGAACTTGAAGATGACATTCCCTTTAACTTTGTCTGCATTACAAAGTCTTGTCACAATCAAAATAAAAAATAATATATATATATACACCATTGTGATATGCCAGAGGGAAGAAGATCACCAAACACCAAAATAAATAAGAACTACCAGTATCTCATGTGTCACAATGATTTGTGCTAACAAATTAATAATATTGCTATATTGAAATAAACTCTAGAATTAAATTGTAATTATACCAGAATTTTCCACCTAGGTACCAGTTCATGAGCTTAGCAATAAAATTAGCTTAGACCATTTTTGTTTTATTTTAACCACTCCCAAAGCAATAAAGCTATTTACAAAGCCTCAGAACGTGTCACAGAACAGACCCCAGAAAGACCATTGATGGGAGAGGAAAGAATACCCTGTTTTCACTAAAATTCCCTTTCTTTAACAAACATCAGCAGAGTTTTAACCAATTAGCATTTGTGATCATCTTTATACAAAGTTTTTCACATATATCCATAAGGGGGAAAAAGAAATAAAGATATCCTGAATTCCTCATAGAAAAAAAGCTTCATAACGCCTAGATAAATGAGTAATCCCACAATATACCAGCACACTAAATTACTGTAATAATAAGAAAATCTTTTTAACGTAATCATTAAGACTTCAGGTCACATTTGTTGTATCTACTGGCATTTAATGCAATGCTATATATAAAATACTATTCAATGTGTCTTTTTGAGGAAAAAAAAGAAAGATATATTTTCAATATCTTATGCAGTATAACGAGGTCAAAGTAACAGACTACTTCAGAAATTAAAAAAAAAAAGAAAAAAAAAAAAGGCCTGGAAAAAAAATCAGTATTCACAATAGTTTCTGTGCAGAATTATATCATTTGTGATATGCAATATATTACAATAAAGTGCAGCATCATTAGTTCATTTAAACATGCTTAAAAATAAAATTGCGCTTTTATTTTCTAAATATTCTATTGAGAAAAGTGCAATTCAGAGAGACATTAGTGGTTTATGACAAAAAGCTGTAGTTTGAGCATAGTTTAATATGTCACAAACTTTGCAGATTTCAATTCTAATAAAATCCACTCATGAACTTCTAATAAAAGCAAGAAAAAGCAGCCAGTTTACACAGTTTATATTGTTAAAATGGTACACCAATAAAATGCAAGTAAAAAAACCCACACATCAGAGAAGGAATCAGAAAAAAAAAAGAAATGTTAAATTCTTTCTTGAAGCAATATAAAAAAGGGAATGCTGTTATGCATGCAACTATTTAAAAATATTTTCTTTATAATCTGTAGGTTTTCCTTATCAGACCTGTTGAATGATAAAGGACACAAACACAGGCTTACAGAAATTCAGCTTAAAGCAACTTTTACCCCTAACACAAGTGATAAATAATAGGTGCCTCTTGTCAACTGCATTCTTCAATAATCTAATTGCATTGTGCTAATGAGACCTGGGTTGCAGAATGCTCTGGGTTTCCCATGCCCCAGCTCAGAAGGGACTGAAAACATCTCGAAATTAAGCCCATCTGTTGGGCAAGCAGGACAGCTGCATCGCTTGGACCAACCACATGGCTTGGTCAACCCAAAGAGCACCAGCTACAGAGACAACCACACATTTGACCTCACACCTGGAGGTAAAAGCATCAGCCCATTGGCCACTGGGCAAGGAGCAAAGTACAGGCCATGCCCCTTCCCTGCCCTCCCCAAAATCCTCTTACTCTGTGTTTTGATGTGATCATAGAACAATTTATATCAACTTGCTTATCACTGAATATACACATATGTCAATACATGCCATACGTCCTTGAACTCCACCTGCTGTGGCAAGGAGTTATTTTAAGATTATCCTTTCTATGGCCTGTGGGACACCAGAGACTGTTGACACTAATAAACCTTCAATCTTTAATGGAAACACCAACAGTACAACTGAAAATATTTGCCTTCTCTAAGTCAATTCATTTTTCCCCACGATCTATCCTCATTCCAGAGACTAACCAAGGATACTTCCAAAACCACCTTTGGAAGGGATCCATTCTTTTATCTAGAAGACAGACTCTTGCAACACAACACACATCTAAATCAGGACAGCTTCTTTCGCAGTCTTTTAGTGCCAAGGGACAACTATGAGAAGTTAGGGACAAAAAATTCTTTATTCTTTTTACCACAGAGCATTTGCTTTGTTTGAGCAGAAGAGGCTTTCTTTCACACTTTTTCCTTCCCCATTTACTTATTACTCAGATGGCCTAAAAGCCACTTTGCATGAGTTTGCTGGATATCAACTGTCCTGCAGCAATCATTTTCAGAATGTGATACAATTTTTAACAATTTACTATATGTAAAATATAGACTAAATTTCTCCATAGAAACACCCGTATAATCTTCAGTGACACTAACAGGTTTTACAGCATACAATTGAGAGGATAGAGAAGGGAAAATTCCCATCTATTACAGCAGATGAGAAGCCAGAGAGGTTAAAAAGCAGCTTTCCCTAGATGTTAGGTTTTTTTAGTTTATCCTGCACACTAGTTATTCTATTAAAATCATAAAGTAGAGAAAATTTACTTGATATACACAGGAAAGCACAATTTTTTCTGAGCTGTTTCAAAAATTATCTGTTCTGTTGCCACCAGGTTTTGTGTGTCTGGTGAACAGAAATGTGCAGCATGGAAACATATAAGTATGTCACAAATTTCATCAAAATATTTAATCACATTTCTTTCAATGAACTCACTGGACCTATGAGGAAAAGCCTAACTCAATAGATTCTGCAAATAAAGAGCAAAGAAAAAAATATTAAAAAAGTCACAAGACAAAGCTATTGTTGATCAGTCTGAAGGCTGACAAAGCCCTTGGGGAGCAGAATATGACACAACTCCAATGTTTCAAGACAAGAATGACCTTAGAATTGTCCATTCTGACCTCTGCATAAGCCAGGCCCATAGAAACTCATGCAGTAGTTTGGGGGAAGGGAGGGGGTATATTAAAAAGAAACAAACAAAGAAAATATCCCACTCACAAACAAATCAACTCAAGAACTCTTAATTTATGTCTTTTTCAGCAGTGAGCTTTGATTAGGAGTAGGAAAAAAATCCAAGCTCAAGTTGGAGAATTCCCACAGCCAACCTGCTCCAGGCAACTGGAGTGTCCAGTTGTTAAAAGTTTTTCCAAGGAATCAAATGAAGCAACGAATCCTAACTGTTTTCCTTCAATGATTTACAGTTTTAGAGATGTGAGATTCAACAAATAGTGATTGGAATTTAAGAAAGGTTGATCAGGGAAGGAGTTTCTGAGATGCTTTGTTCAAGGAGCCTGGGAGTCTGAATTTGTTTCTTCCACCATCGTTATTGGCGATGGATTTTGTAGCAATGAATCAGCAAAATATTGATAAGGAATAGAAGTTTCACAAGGTTATTTTATCACTGTAGAATACTGTGGGAGAACAAGAGTATACTTTCACTATGCAGTTCTGCTGTAGCTATAACTCAAGTTAGAAGTTGAGTTCCCAAAAACTTTCCTACAATTGCTTTTATAATCTCTTTCTTTTAATATGCACTTTTTAGGCTATAACTTTAAAATTCTCTCTAAACCTATTGAGAAGCAGGAAAATAAAAAAGCAAGAAATCCAGGGATTTTACACTAAAAGCTATAACTGTGCAAGTTTTTTTGAGCAGTTCTACTGCTCAAAAGTGGAAGGGAGAGAAAGCTGAAAATTTGAAAGTGTCAACAGGAAATAGTCCCTTTGTTGATTATATTGAAGAAAAACCATTGATATGGAACTTCTTAGTGTGCTTTCTAAATTCTTTAATACCACATGGCATGATTCATGGCTTCTGTTTTCTTACCAGAGCTTTATGAGAACTTTCCTTCCGAGACGTTGCCCGAAGTTTTTCTCAGGCATGTGAATGGGATTTCTCTTTGCTAGATAGTTCTGCTACACATTCTCCTCTTCGAAATAGCCCTCTATTAAGCATCCTCGGGTGCCAAGTAGTTAATGCGGTTGAGATTCTGGATATTTGATCCTGGTTTTGACGCAGGGGGAAAAAAATTATTCCCTTGGTCACACCCACTCTGTATACATTCGTTCAGGACCATGGGGTGCATTTATGGTTTCATTCCAAAGAAAAAGAGTGTTGTCTGGAAATCCAAAAAGTTTGGTTTCTGGGTGTTTTATTCAAAACCTATACCATATTCTTTCTATTTCTTACAAGATCACTAAACGTATTTTTGTTATCCATAGTCATAATCATTGTCCAGTAGCTGGAAGAATTTTGTGATATTGGTTGAGACAAGTTTTGTTTGGCTTTTTTAAGCCACCTCATTGAATTTTTGCTCTTTGTGCTATCTCCACAGCATTGCCTCACATTTTTAATTTTACCCATTTGGCTTCTAGTCTCCAGCTTAGCATTAGGTTAGATGCTCACCTTTGTGGAGACTTTTATTGACACATAAAACATTATACTCACAGGAGTTAAGAGGGCTTTTATGCGCCCACTTCCATTTCACAGCTCTCTGTTATAGACAGTCACACACTCTGAGATATAAGACTACGTCTGAAGCTGCAGCCTGGTTTGACAAGTATCCCAATTAAAATTCTAGGAAGAATAGGTGAAAGTCTCTTAAAAGAACACAAGCAGGAAAAAAAATGTGGTTTTGGTTTACTGAGCAGACACGGCTTAAATACTCTCTCCCCCACTGGGAGCTCCTCATTCCCATCAGCACCTCAAAACCACAAGTGGGAATATAGTGCAGAAACTGAAACAACTTTTCTTTCTTTTTCCCCACAATGTGCATCTAGTAGAGTGGAACAAGCAACAGTTGTCATACCTTTCATCAGGTATTTTCCAAAGAGGAGCTTGAGCACGCATATTATGTCCTACATGGTCCGTAAACATCATGGTTTCAGGAAGAGTCCAATTCACTGTGCATGCCCTGACCATGCAGGCACCGTTTGAGCAGCAGGCTGGATGTTTCCTGGAAATGCAAACTTCACTGCACTTGTCGTCTGCAGATGCCTTTCCTAGGATTTCCAGATGTCCAGGGGACTGTTTGGATCTACTGCTTTTCCCAGGCTGTCAGATGTCCAGAAATCCTGAACAAATGTGTTTAAGCCCCTGAATTTCACGCAGACAAAATTTCTAAGTGGGGGTAAAAAAGAAAAAATTGTCTGGGGAATCTTAAACATATGCTACTCCTACACTCTTTGTATTTCTGAAAAAGGAAGGAACAGTAAATGCTTTTGCGAGACAGTGATTGTCAACCCTGCTAAAACCATGAAAATCTATCATAAACACAGCACTCATCAAGGAGAAACTGAAGTTGAAGGAAAAGAAATGAGGTGGAAAGCAGGAAAAAAAAAAAGTGAAAAAATAAACAATGTGACATACCAACCTCAATATGTTATGTTCTTGAGTTGGAAGATGGATACTGGGGAAGCTGCTCAAATAAGATTTATTTTTTTAAAAACCAAGCTTTCGCAGTTCATTGATGAGTTTGCCATAATGAGTAGGAGCTTAGTGAAGTCTGCTGGTGATATAAAAGTTAGTGGGTACCATTTATACACAGAAGGATAGTAATATTTCCTATGATGGTATAGTGTGTCATTGAAGACAAGATTAATATAAATGTAATTAAATACAGTTATACTAAGTACAAGTTCAAGGTGGCACATTAATCCCAGGCAAAGCAGTAGCACATGAGGAACGTGACTGCTCAGGACAGCAGAAAGGTAGATGAAGAAATCTTGAACTTGAAAAAAAAAAAAAAAGACCCAGAAATTAATGGGTATAAACTTGCTGCCATTAAGTTTATGCTGGATACAAGGAAATAATGGTTAAGCACAGGAGGAACATCATTCCTGCACAGCTGCTCAATGCTCCACACCATAGGCAAAGCAGTGGAAGTAAAATGCTCAACCAGTTTCAGTACAGAGTCTAACACATTAACAGCATCTCAGGAAGTGGGTTGGGGTTTTTTTGCAGCGGTCAAAAATAGAGGCAAAGCTCAGGCTGCGTTATTAACCTACCTCAAAAATCTGTGTTAAAACACTAGGGAAAAAACTAAAATTTATTGTAGTAGGAGTTGTTATACTTTCCTAGTATACATATATTTCATATATATATATGTATATATTTCCTATACAACTAGGAGTTGTTAGATTTTTCTAGAAGAGCAGAAAATAAGTTGCTAGGAAGGTTATAAACTTTATCAAGGATAAATATCAAGAGTCTTCTGTGCACGGGGAGGAACAATTTCAAAACCAACTTGAACAATGCTGACTGGACAACTCTGCATGATAAGGACCAGATGGAAAACCCATGGAAGAACCAAATGACTTCACTTGCAAATTGTCGTTTAGCATTAATTATGCCCAGAAAACTGCCTCACACTGACGTTCGTATTACCAAATACTACAACGTGAATATATCTACATAAAAGTTTATAATCAAACCCATGCAAACAATTTGAATACTGCAACGCTGCAAACAGATTAAAGATATGATTTTACTTCAGTATTTGGGCTTGCAGTAAAACATTTCACCATTGTGCCATGTGTGGGTTTTCTGCTTAACTGTGATCTACAAAAAAACGCTGCAATAACACAGCTTTCTGATTAACCAAACAACTAATAACTGAGAAGACATAGTGACTAGCTATCATCCTTGTGTAAATAAGGAAAGCTTATTTTTGCTCACTAATAGCCGCACATAACAATGAAATGCTTTTAATAAGTTTTAAGAGGATAAGACCAAGGAATCAATTTGGTGAATGCCCTTTTCAATGACCGCACACCATGTCTACGGCTGTAGCATGACATGTTTGCATTGTTATTTGGCTGTAAACAAAATGAAAAGATCTGTCATTGAAAGTTAAACAGAAGAGACTGGTTACATAAACTGAAACATTCTCAGCCCAAGTACAGTACAATCAACAGTCTGAAGAGACTGTACAGCTAAACAAAGTTTGGGGATGTTTTTGGATAGGGGAGAAAGATTAATAACCAGAAAATAACTCTTGGCTCCCGTTGCAAACTCTTAGGAATATAATTTAAAATTTGTGTAAATCCAAAGATTGATGTTCAGGCTTATGAAATAACCATTTTTCCGCAGCGTTGAAACACACACCCACATGGAAACAAATCTTTTTGCTAGCCAATTTTAACAGAATATACTGCTTTTACCAAAAAAAGCAAATTAAATAAATCTGACCTATGTGTTCTCCGAGATAATTGTTACTGCGGTCAGCGAACAACAAATCTTCTATAAATGGTCATTTTTCCAAATTACCCTGGCTTCAGAACGTGCTTGATTAATCACACAAACACTGCATGCCTACAAATGCAATTTTACTGTGGGGACCAACAGAGGATGCCCGAGACATTCCCAGCAGTCACGTGGGAGAGGATTTCTGTCTCTCCCCCTCCCTCGGTCTGTGTTTGTTGCAGGTAAACAACGACATGCTTCATCACAAGACCTTGCATATCCCTCTAGTTCCAAACAGAGCGTCGCCTTGCCCTAAATGGAAATATTAGGATAATTGGGATGAGAAGTAGTGAGCTTGGAGAGGTCAACTTCTAGGAGAAGCTTCCCCTCTCTAACAGCATCTCCTGCTGTCGGTGGGAGGTGTAGGCTGGAGACAGATTTCAGCAGCTGACTTAAATCCCTGCTCCTGGCATCCAGGGAAGGCTGGCACTGGGTCAGCAGGCTTTTTCTCAGCAGGAACCAGCGTGGGGTTCCCTCGAATTTGAGGCTGGTTTCTAGAGCAGACGGCCACAACAGCCAGACCACTCTGGGCATTGAAATCGTCACATGCACACCCCTCTCAATTGAAGCATAATGCTCACCAACATAATTCAAGTATGCTCTGAAACTCTCGAAATGGGAATGATGAAACACAGACAAATCAACTCTTCTACCGTATCTATCTTCTTTATTGCAATGTAGTAGAACAGCAATTCATATTAAATTTTAGAAGGGACATAATGCTTCTAGGCAGTCTTTGTTATGTGTGATTTAAATATAATGCCCATAACTTCATCAAACATACATCAGACCATGAGTTATATAATTTTCTGAGTTGCCAGGTATTCCTGACCGAGGAACAAAAGGGTTAAATGGATCTTTTAACCATCGTGGTGGGATTTTACCCTTCTACTCTGCACTCACAAGACCCCACCTGGAGTACTTGCGTCCAGCTCTGGAGTCCTCAATATGGAAAGGACAGGAACCTGTTGGAACAGGTCCAGCGGAGGGCCACGAAGATGATCAGAGGGGTGGAGCACCTCTCCTACGAAGACACGCTGAGGGAGCTGGGGTTGTTCAGCCTGGAGAACAGAAGGCTCCAGGAAGACCTTAGTGCAGCCTTCCAATATCTGAAGGGAGCTATAGGAGAGCTGGAGATGGACTCTTTGTCAGGGAGTGGAGTGATAGGACAAGAGGTAACAGCTTTCAATTGGAAGGGCGGCAAGATTTAGATTAGATACCAGAAAGAAATTCTTTGCTGTGAGGGTGGTGAGACACTGGAACAGGTTACCCTGGGAAGCTGTGGATGCTCCATCCCTGGAATTCTTTGGGCAACCTGCTCTAGTGGGAGGTGTCCCTGCCCAGGGCAGGAGGGTTGGAACTCCATGATTCAAGGTCCCTTTCAACTCTAACCATTTTATTATTCTATGATCTTTCCACTAGTAGTTAGAGTGAAGAACAAAGAGCAATCAGAGAGGCTGTAGAAGGCCATCTAACTGCATTCTCCCTTCACCTTCAGAATAGCAGCTATCCTGCTATAAATACCGGGAGAAAGAAAAGAAAAGAGATCTCAGAGACAGAGCCAATAAGTAAGGAGTTGAACACAGACAAGCTGGCTACATGACTTCCTGCAACATAACCAACACCTCCTCTCCATAAATCCTGGAATAAGCATATCGTGTAAGAGCAGGGGTTTAAGCCTGGAAAGAATCTAAATGCTTGTACTTAGAGGTATGAGATATGCTATTTGAATTGCACAGTCTCAAGGTGCTTGTTTTTCCCCCTCACACTCCCAGTCTCACACAGGGACACATCAACAACTCCCACCCTCCCTGTCTAGCCCTGATGTTACTCTGTTTCTCCACCAAAGACAGAAATGGGATTGATATTCCCCCTTCTGTTTTGGCAAAGCCTTGCGAGCTCATTGCGTGTTTAGCAAAGCCATTGGAAATTTAGAAGCAGGTTCCATTTCATTCCAGTTGTATACGCCCAGAAGAAAACAGAGTTTTTTGATAAACGATCCGATTTATGGCACATCTCTAGTTTCTCCCTTTTCTCTGTAACACTACATCACAGTTCAATTTGATTAACACTGAAAAACATTTCAGGCTATAATATCTACCCACCCAGTCAACCATATCAGAGGACGAAAAAAGAAAACACATGTTAATAACACAAAAAGACATGTATCTTAGAAACAGCAGTAAATGTAAGATAGCAAAAGGAATTTTAGGTTGGGGTTTTTTTCTGCCTCCTAAAGGGCTGAGGACTTTCTTTGCAACAAGAATAAGTGACAGAAAGAGCAAGATAACATAACCCTTTGATTTTTAGAATAAAGCTCCTTTTTTACTTTATAGTTAAAAAACTTTTAAAGATATTAAAATCACTGTTAGTCACCTGGGGTACATGGAAAAAATAGAAACTATATTCTGAAAGCTAAGCCAGCCAGAGCATAAAGTTAACAAAAAGTTGCTGTTTTGCAGAATTTAAAACATTACACATGCACATTGCCCAGATTGACAACATGAGCTGGAGCTGTGCCAGAAGAGCAGCTATGATTTATTACGTCTGTAGCACTTAATCCAAGAAATAAAAAGGACTTACATGACAGATGAGCATAAATGAACTCTTGGGTTAGACATTCATTTCTTAAAAAGTAAAATAAAAGACAGGAGTGAAGCAAGTTATTGTATAGCTTTAATATACATTAATGCATCCTATATTTCCTGGTATACTTTCTAATTTCTGAGTTTTAACCAGCTAGAAAATTATTTTATTATTAGTTTTTTTTAAACCAAACTAGTTTAAATAAATATTTATCAAATCCCATCACATCATACTGCCCTTGCCTGGTAATATCATCATGGATCAGAGAACATTTACCAAGGCTTAGGACAGAGGGTGAAACCCTGACCCTGCTGAAGTCTATGACCAAACTCACATCCTCTGCAGAAGTGGAATTTCATGCTAAACCATTCCCTCTTCTACCATGTAAAGCCCTGAAGGAAGAGTGACCATTTGCACCATTCTAGTAGAGATCAGAATTTGCTCAAAGGACCAACTAAACTTTATAGCTAAGTGTGGTCAGACTAAACACCAGCAATAAAACAGTGCTTGAGTTCCTACATGCCTTCCAGTATCTGAAGGGAGCTACAGGAGAGCTGGAGAGGAACGCTTTGTCAAGAAGCGTGGTGACAGGACAAGGGGCAACAACTTTCAATTGGAAGAGGGGAGATTTAGATTAGGTACCAGAAAGAAATTCTTTGTTGTGAGGATGGTGGGACACTGGAACAGGTTGCCCAGAGAAGCTGTAGCTGCACCATCCCTGGAAGTGTTCAAGGCCAGGCTGGATGGGGCTTTGAGCAACCTGTTTCCCTGCCCAGGGCAGGGGGGTTGGAACTGGATGATCTTTAAAGTCCCTTCCAACCCTGACCATTCCCCGATTCTATGATTCCTGCACCAACATCATGTTCTACTGCAGTTTTCTTCTCACCATAATGGTGAGAGACCCACAAAGTACATACACCTGTAACTTTATAAAAATTTTAATGGGAACACTGTTTAATTCTCCTCATGACTCTCCGTCAGCTGTGCTTTAAAATTTAGTCACCTGAAACAGTGAAACAGAATAACTTCTTTTAACTCTCCCATCTAATGTATTGATAAATCATTTTCAGCACCAAATTTCCCTCATCAAAAAAACATGGTTGGAAAGCCAGAAAGGGTATAATAAATACCCAACAACATGCTAACCTGTGTGGTTTGATACAGCTGAACAAGCTGTGAAAAGTAATATTGTTCCTTTAATAGAACGGCTGAAATGGTGCTCAAAACAGATTGGGCTGACAATTTTTGCAACCTTGGTGTCTCCTCCAAGATTTACAATGGCACAGCTCCCCTTTTTAGCAAATTAAACCTTGTGTCAAGGCTTAAAATTAAATCCAAACTTCTTTTCTTCTCTGTACAGAAGGAACAAATTGGCACCACATGCCGGTAGTCAAGGAGTGCTGATGGGAAACAGAGTGAAGTGAGCGCCCTCCAACCTGGAAGGCGTCACTAGTCAAAATCAACTGGGATAAACAGTCAATTCCACTTATAGTTTGACATGTAAAGGCTTGTAAGATAGAAACATTCAAATATAAGAATTCTTCTCTACCACACAAACCTGTCTCAGTGCCAACACTTAAACTTTCTGTGCTGTGCAAGCACTTTGTGGAAATCTGCCTTTAGTACAGTTTGATGTTATAAGATCCTGTGTTGCCAAAGCCTGTTTAGTTTGTTCCAGAGAAAGGAAAAAAGGAAATACAACAGAGATCCCGAGTGTATGAACAGCAGTGACTTAATACCACATTGCCTACTGTTACCAATATAACTTTTTTCATCGTTCAGGATTCACTTTTCTAACATTTTAAAGCTTACTCGAACAGATATACTGGATAAAAGAAAAGGATATTTCTAAGGATGGACATAGCCCTGCTTTTCAGGGACAGAAATGCAAAAATAGCTTTTACAAAACTACACAAAGGCCAGACTTTCCTCCAGTTAATGAAAGTACCTCATGCAATTGTTTCAATGACTACTGGAGGACACCTCACGCCATCCTGAAATCCACTTTGCCCACTGTTTGCCTGCAAAAGTAACCCTACTTTTCCCAGGCCTAGAACCAGATTCAGGCCACAAACTTGGATAGGTCTCTCAAACGTTCACAAAAACTTTTATTTTCACTTCTGGTCGGCTTCATTAACCAGCACAGAAGCTGCTGCAGCGAAGGGCTCTTTTTGCAATATAAGAAAAAGGTTGGATATACCTAGTTTCAAAAGCCCCTTTATCTTTTTGTATTAACTGCATAGGAATGAGAGATTGCTTGGGAAGTGACCCCATTCCCTGCTTCAAGTTTTCCATTGGTCTTCCCTTGGTTTGGCACAGCAAAACAAAGCATTCCCTCCAGTTTAACCTCAGTTTTAACCCTATGCGTAAGATTTTACAGGATGAGGAACGAGTTTCACAATTAAAGCTCACCACAGAGATGTCTGCAGAGCACACAGCAGAACCATCAGCTCACAACCCAACACCACCAAGGCAAATATACTTAACAGCTGAGATACATTGCAGTTAAAGTAACAAGACTCCAGATCAAGATCCCAGAATCTTTGCTATGTTCTCTATAGCTCCCATGAGTTTTGAGGGGGTTAATATGAAATATTTGCCATTACCTGGCATAGTAATTGATACTGACTATCTAGCCAAGTTCCATAGTTTCCATGCTAGCGTGACAACAAATAAGGATGGTGATCAGATACTAGAATGGGCTTCTTTCTTCCTCCACCCCAACAAATTCCATCACAGATGGATATAGCTCCACACATCTCCGGCATATTATCTGTGCATGCTCTAAAATTTACAAATAGAGACTACTGGTGGCTAGAAATAACCCAAGATTTGCAGTGTAGGAATACTGACACTGGGTTGCTGGAGGTGGTTAAAGTGCACTGGAACAAGAGGTACAAGTTCAATTTTTATTTTTTTTTTTCATTTATATCTAAATATACGTACATTAAAAAGCATCAGAGGCTTCTTTTGATCTACTTTAACTGTTTCTAATGCACATAAGTTTTCAGTTTTCATAGAATGGTCCAGGCCAGAAGGGACCTCTAAGGTCATTCTAGTCTGACCTCCCCACAGTCTGCAGGGACACCCCCAACTAGTCCAGGTAGCCCAGGGCCTCCCCTTGAATACCTCCAGGGAAGGAGCCACAATCACCTCCCTGGGCAACCTGTTCCAGTGGTCCACCACCCTCATGGTAAAGAACCTATTCCTAATATCCAATCTAAAGCTGCTCTTCTCCAGCTTGAAGCCATTGCCCCTCGTCCTGCCCCTGCAGGCCTTTGTAAACAGACTCTCCCCAGCCTTCCCGTAGCCCCTTTCAGGTACTGTAAGGCTGCTCTGAGGTCTCCCTGGAGCCTCCTCTTTTGCAGGCTGAACAACCCTAGCTTCCTCACAGGTGATTTTCACATTGACACCCCAGTACTGTCTGTGATAACTACAGGTGCTGCCTGTATTGAAATGAGAGCCCACAAGGAAAGCATCTTCTATCTCCATTAGGGCACACTAGCTAAAGAATGAGACTCCTACAACATAAACATAATTTCTAACAAACCTGTAACAATTTAAATACTTCTTACCACTATTTCGAATGTTTAAGAGGAGAAAGCATTGAAGACTATCAACAGTCCTAACACATCCAAGCACTGGACCACACTCAAGTGAGGATGACCTATCAGAGTTTCTGCTGAGACAGTAAATCTCTGCTCACCATTCAACCTGTGAAAGTGTCCAAACTCCCCAAGAACCCCCTTGAAAACACATTNTGGGAGATGCTCCACTCCCTTCATCATCTTGGTTGCCCTGCCCTGGACTCTCTCCAGCAGTTCCCTGTCCTTCTGCAACTGAGGGGCCCAGAACTGGACACAATATTCCAGATGGGGTCTCACCAGGGTAGATAGAGGGGGATGAGAACCTCTCGCAACCTACTAACCACCCCACTTCTAATCCACCCCAGGATGCCATTGGCCTTCTTGGCCATGAGGGCACAGTGCTGGCTCACGGTCATCCTGCTGCCCACCAGGATCCCCAGGTCCCTTTCCCCTACGCTGCTCTCCAACAGATCATTTCCCAACCTCTACTGGTACCTGGGGTTGTTCTTGCCCAGATGCAAGACTCTGCATTGCCTTTGTTATATTTCGTTAAATTTCTCCCCGCCCAACTCTCCAGCCTGTCCAGGTCCCGCTGAATGGCAGCACGGCCTTCTGGATAGATTAAAACGTGCAGCCACACTGAAGGTTTGCACAACTTACCAGGAACTTTTCTTTCATACAACATTTCTCAGCTAAAGTTGCATTTATGTTTTGCAGTTCACCTCTATGTTTAAATAATAATTATGGTTGTGACATACAGTGACAAAAGCCAGAAAATGCAAAATTAGCAGAGACATACTGTCCATTGTTTGAATGTGCTCAGCTGGTTTTGCTTTACTAATACCACCAAGACAGAAATTTTCTTTTCCCAAAAACACAAACTTCTGGCAAGAGGTTACAGAGTGAAATAAATCTTATTCTTGGAAGAGATTTTTGTTTGACACCTGAATCATTTCTGCTGGTTTCTCTCCTTTTTTCCTTCTTCAAATGGAGTCTTAGAACTCTAAGCCAAAATACAGAGTCTTAGAGCTATCACAACAAAAGCTCAGCATCTAATTTCTCCTTCCAAATACATTTTAGGAGGAAAGTGTATCAACAAAGCCATAGCCTTATTAGCCTGCACAAAACTGAGAAGAAGGTTTGTCACAGGCAGAGCATCTCCTCAAGCATTTTGCTAAGCTATTGCTTTCTGAGTGGGTGTGGAAGTAAAGGTGTCAAAACAGAGGCTTTTAGAGCTTACTGTTTTTTATTTAGAAGTTTTAAGATAGATGCATTTCATTTTCATTTCTAATAGACTGGCAAATGCTAAATGCATCTGACATCAACAATACTATATATTAAAATGCTGGATAACAAGTTTATTCTACTCTGCACCATTTTTCCTCACTTGTTTTCTCTCATTTAGTATTCCTTTTTTTTCCTCCCCCTACTGAATTTAAGTGCAAAATCCCCTTTTTATACACTTCTATATACATATTATACATGTCCTCGTTTCTTTTACACTGAGAAAATAGGAGAATGCCTTACAATTGATACAGTAGTTTCACTTTGGTTAAAAACTCGTAGTGTGTTAGAACAGCAAAGATTTTTTTCCTCCTGCTGATATAAGAGAGCTCTAAATAATTTTATTAGGAATCCTAATAGTCATAAGATTTTTCCAATCTCTTCATTAAGTCTCAATCCTATATGTACAGGAAATTTGCCATGGACTTCCATGTATGTAGGTTTACAGTTATAGTTTAGTGGACTAATTGCAGTGTAATACTATTGTATCTGTTGGGTTATATCCCACAGGAATCCGGCCCAGAGCTTCACTAATTACTGTATGCTATGATAGGACACTGAATTCGCCAAAGCTTTGAAGTGGATCTGCTGAAGCCATCACCTACAGTGAGCTCCCTAAAGACCAAAAGCCTTTTCAACACAAGAAAGCCAGGCTTTATTTGAATAAAATTAGAAATTTAACTTTCAGAAAGAGAAAGCTCAAAGTAACCAGGGAAGGCAGGGTTGGGGTAGAAAGTTTTCTGGCCAACTATCTGTCCAAGTCCTTGCTTGTGGGCTTTTTTTATCTGACTCGAGTCACTTTGCAGAAAATTTTGCCCAGTTCTCTCTCATCCCTACAAGAATCCTTGCAGCCTGCATTGGGACTTGGCTGGTGCTTTCTACTCCTTGCTGTTATCTGTGAGCCTCATGGCAAAAGTGGAAGGCTCCTCCATTTGCATTCGTGTCCCAACACCCCTGGCAGTTCTGCTCAACCCAGCCTCCAGCCAGGCTGCCTTATGGGAATGGAGTTGTATCTCCTGCATCAAGGGACGTGGCCACCTCCACCTCGCTGCTCCATTGACAGCTCCATTGGGTGCTCACATCGTCTAGCTTTCCCTCCACTTGTAAAACACTTTTCCACTCTATTTTTACAGTAAGAAAATAGAAAAAATGCAGTAATCTCTGCTCTATTTCTCCTTCCTTGTCCTCCTCCTCCCATTGCAAGGTCAGAGAGAGCTCTGTGGGTCTCTAGCACCTCGTGCTGGTAGCAGGTCAATATCGGTTTCTCAGATCTAGAGAAATAACTTAATCTCTGCAGTCCACTGAAACCATTCTTCCCCAAAATCTCAAATTATCTCTTCTGAGTTTTAAGTCATAGCCAGATTTTCATAATCGTTTCCATGTGTTATCAAGTCCCTTTGGGAGTGCATGCCACTGACTTTCTGAAAGCCTTATTACCCCCAAGAACTATTTGCAGTTATCGCCTTTCTTGTTTAATGTGGACAATATTAGCATCACTTTGTACAAGTGTCATTTGAGCTTCATCTGTTGCTTCAAACCAGGCTGTCCATGAGCCTTTCACAGTCTTCCTATAAATCTTCTCGAAATTACAGCTTTCTTGAAGAGGTTCCCAGCTCTGCACTGGGAACATTATTTATTCTGAATTTGAGAAACACAACCTCTGTGTTTCAGAATGCGGCTGCAAACCTCTATCACCAGGTACTGCTTGGATGACACCAGACCCTTCTCCCTTCCTCACCTCTTCTTCTGTCACCAAGGGCATCTGCAAGAACTATAATAAATCCATCATTTCTAACTCACTATCAAACCCTCAAATTTCACCTCTACTCCACAACCAAGTCCAATTTCTATCACATATTTGCTACAATTTCAAAGTCTTGGGATTTTTTTCTCCTCTCTTAATGTGCCCCACTCCTCAGATGTTCTTGCAAACATGCTGTTAATAGCCAGACCATCTAGTGGGAAAATGACAAGAAAGCTGGCTGGTCTTTGATTGTAGGGTTGTTGGGGCTTGTTTGTTTGTTTTAATTTTTCTTCTAGCCTACAGGGATGTCTTTTTACCTTTGTTACATTATTAGTTTTAACAACTGTATTATTTATTTTTGTTGCTTTTGATTCTGTAATTGTTAAAAAATCTATTAAACTATAGTAACTGAATAATTGCAGATGATTTCTCTACCTTCTTTACGCCCAACAATCAAGAATTAACTAACAGTTTAATTAAAACAGATAAACTGAGAGAGATGTTAGTTCCCATGAGAGGATTGCATACACATCTGATATTTTCAGAAGAATAACTGGGGAAAAAAAAATATCTGAGATTTTAATTGTATGCAATGCCATACTTATCATTTTTCCTCTTCATTAAACAAAGCAGTCTGTGTTTCCACCTAGACCACGGGCCTAATCTCCACCCAAGGATGGCAGCAAGGTTCTAATAGAAGAAAGGTCAAGTTTTTCCAGAGATGACTTTAAGTATACGTGGGTTGGCTTAAGGGAAATGTTTCCCACATTTGTACGTTACAAACAGTCACACTCTCTCCTGAATACAGCGCTACACCTCAGATGCTCTGGGACAACTGGCCAATCACAGTCCCAATCACTTGCCACACGCATCTCTTTCTAGATGTCATCTGCCAGTAATGGAAAATTCATATTTTCCAGAGCGGGGGTGGCTACAAAGCTCCCATTTCACACTAAGAGGTCAGTTGTCAACAGACAAAGATCTACAACTCTTTGCTGTGTTTCAGACACTATTGTTATGCCCAGCATGGCTCTAGCATGTTATGGCTGTTACTGGTATCTATCATGGTCAATGCTGGCAAAAGCTCCTTGGCTATGCATGACTCTTATAGTAGAATACATACATCAACCTAAGGACTGAAACAGCAAACGACTAACAATAATGCACCAAGGAGAAATACAGAACATACAGAGCCAAATGCCAGTGTTGCTGATGCTGGTTTGTGCAGAGCAGGTGCTAGCATCTTTGGCTACTTGACGCAGGACTCACAGCCCCTGGAGTGCTCTGGAAAAGTGGCAGGTTTGAGCACATGGGCATAATCCAGCAGCATGGCAACACATTGGGAGGAAAACAAAAAAAGAAAAATAAAATTCCAAACCTGCTGAACACACATGGTCTGTTTTCAGCATCAGACCATGAGCTGAAGAGTTTCATATCATCCTCCTCAAAATAGCTCAGGATGGAGGAGAGCAGCTCCACATCATCTCCAGCTACTTCCCCAGAGCCATTAGAGTTAGTATCGTCCACAGGATTGGGACCAACTTTATATCCTCTACATTTGTCAAGCTTGTACTTGCCCAACTCTGTTTGCTTTGGTTTCTGGTAGTGCTAAGATTTGAGGAAAAAGGGAAATGTTTGGTTTTGGTGCGCTTTTTTTCAGTTGACATCACTGTGGAAACCTGGAATCCAGAAGATGTTGGACCCACCACAGCCCCTTCAGGTTGGAAGGCCGCTTTCAGAGACTCTTTACTGTGGACACCAATGACAGCAAATTACATGCCTGCCTTGGAAGTCCACCAGACTTTAAAGCTCGGGTGACACATTGGTCTACTCTGCTCCCCACACACCAGACAGCATTTATCTCAAGCTCGAAGCTTGGTTCCTGAGAACTTGTCAGATCCTTGGCAGCTCCCCTTCATCAACCCAGCATAACACGAAGGCTGAAAGCACGCTCATGCTATGTACAGCCAAAGGTGTAAAACTATGTGCTAAGCAACCCTTACTGTATTTTTAATTTCCTTTCTTTTTTAATAACAAAAATAAAAAACCCTCAACATAATAGAATGCACATTTGAAAATAAAAAACAGAATTTCCTTCAGTACGTTTGTAAGAGACTGTGTAATTCTTTTGGTCATTCTCCAATATTAATACTATATTGAGGTAAGGCAGAAAAAGCTGAAATCCATGTTGAAAATAATTCCTTAGGTAAAATTCCTCAAAATTTTAAGCTGCAGATGAAGTAACTGTTAAAAATAACCTCAGAAGTCTTTACCCACTCTTAGCAATTTGTTAAATTAAAGCGGATTACAGTGGATATACATCTTCCTTCCCTAGGAATTGCAATGGCATAATACAGAATGCAGCTGAGAAATTAAGGAATCAGTATGTTAAAAAGATAAATGCATTTGGTAAATGACAAGTCGAATTTTCACATAAAGATTAAAATTGGTGACAAACAAAAAAAAAAAAAGAAAAAAAAAGAAAAGAAAAAAAAGAAAAAAAACCACCAGCACTCAACCCCAAAAAACCCACCATGAAAGGCTAAGACCTCACAATTCAGACAATATGAACTGGCTTCCATTTCTGCACCTAAAATGTCCACCACTTCTGACAGGTTACAATTTTGATTAAGTTTTTGTTGGGTTTTTTGTTTGTTTCTTAAAAAAAAATAAAATAATCAGCTATAACTGTATAGTGTAAAGTTGCTCAGGCATAAAATAAAGATACAAAACCAGTATTCCAGCTAAGAAATCACATTCTTTCAAGTACCAGTATAGGGATAGTTTTGTCTCATTAATCAATTTTGTAACCAGGCAGGAGAAAGCATTAACTTTAACTTATTGAAAACCAGCTCGTATTCTGAAAAACGAAGTCTAAATATCTAACACAACTACTGCCAGACTGCTTGTCCATTAAAAAATTAATTGCAATCAAATTTTGATACAATTATGTGCAGAATAAGAACTTCTGCACATTTGGCAGGCAGCCCACTTCTGTATGCAATGCATAAAAACTGTAAGAATGGATTCTATACTAACTACAGGGTGCTTACTTTCCTTCAACGATAATTGTCTTAATGCCTGTTTTAATCAGTATTAACTACTAGCAATAACATGCTTTTAATTATGTTTTAAACGAGTCCTTTATTGGGCTGTTTTGGGAAGCAAATTAGTCAAAAGGAGCTGTTAATCAAAAACGTGTTACTGGCACAAAATAAATGTTCATTTAAGGAGCCATTTGAAATAAACCTGGCTCATTGACTCTGACAACCTACAAGGACACTGGGGCCTCCTGAGGATAACTCCTTCAGTACTCTCCTAGATACGCCTTGCTGCTCAGAAGTTATAAGTAGAAACATTAAGCAGTTTAGGTCATTCATCAGCTAACTTTTACTACTGTACTCAAGAAAATGAGCCTCCTAGGAACTTCACAGCAGATCTATTCCTTCATTAGCTAAGTAATATTGAGAGAGATGTTCCTGTCATTACGAATGGAGAAATCTATTGCAGTGAATTTTACTGGTGTCCCCTTTGTCTATGAACTGTCTTTGTAGATTCCAAGGTATTTAGGCTGAAAAACTAGCATAATTATCTTTCAACATTATTCGTATGTGTTCATTTCCTTCCGCTGAGTGATACCCATGCCCGAAACTTCTACCATGCAAGATTATATATTCCTTCTAATACACAGGCGCACAACTTGGCACTCAGTACGAGTACTGAATATCACCCTCACAGCACAACTTTAAATAGAAATTTCATTAAATCTCTTCCATCGCCCGGTTTGAAAACTTAATTTTGCTGTAGCTGTTTAATTTGAAGCACTTCAGCTTTAAACAAACCAAGGATTGCTTGAGATGGAGCAATAGCTAACAGTCGGGGTTTAAGGTCCACAGATCATGGCTTACTGGTTGATCCTTTGACTTTCAAATCTTAAACTAATCTTTCTTTGTGGTGAAGTAAAAAAAAAAAGAAAACCACACTTTAAAACCAGGGTGCTTTAATTTTAGTCACATGGAATATCCAGTTAACTCCTTCAAAGTCCTTAACCTTCAACTCCAACACAAAATTGGTACCCTAAAAGGGTCACCAAGATACCATTCCCTCTACTCTGCCTGCCATGACACAAAGCATGCTGGAGCAATATAAAATGAGTTATTTTAATAACAAAACTGGGTTTTCTGTTATCGAGAGCCTGTTCAGGATCACATTGGAGTAGGCACTTATTAGGGAGGCAGGTGGTTAATTAAGCATCAGTTCACAGTATGTTCTTAAGAGACTGAGCCTAGGGGTAGGAATGAACTTGGAAGAGAAGTTATCACTGGATGAACGACACCACCACAAAAAAAACCCAAATAAACAAAAAAAACCCACACCAACCTGGGGAAAGAGCGCTGAAAATTATACATACTGAGACCACAAGGCATATTGTAAATCCATGTTTTGTTTTGTCCAAAGGCTGCTATTGCTCAGAAAGTCCACCAGCAACAGTCACATCCAACATTATAACAGGAATAATGACAATAACAGTATTCAGATTTCCATCTTCAAAAGGCGACTGGAAATAGCATCGAAACAGGTTTCTGGGGCACCCTTGACACACATTTCAAATGGCCTTCTAGTAAGAGTTTACAAGCATAAAACACCACCCTTCCTTCCAGCACAGCCATACCTGGAAAAATCTTTAGCCTGACCGATTCCCTCCACTTTCAATCTTATCGGAAACAGAAACTTTAGCCATGACCATGTCAGCCTGTGGACAACACCAGTGTTTCATCAGCTTAGGCAAGCAACAGGCATAAGGATAAAGTGCAAAGATTGAGTAGGCTGCAAATTACCCAGGGATGAAGCCACCTTCCCCTCCCTTTTATTTTCTTCAAAATAAAACCCATAGCAAAACTCACCTGGCAAGTATACCTATGCCATAAAACAAGAAACCTAACCTGCAGGGAGATCTGCAGGACTTCCAAAGCACTAGGAAGATAAATCTGCCACATCTTACCCCATGACCATGCTTAAAGACTGAATGTCCTGGTATGGGGTGACAGGGAGAAGTGAGTTTCTTATATCTGACCAAGCACAGTTCTTTCTTCATTAGCGGCAAATCCTGTCATGTTTGAAATAGTTTTATTGTCTAATAAAAACGTCTTGATTTTATTGACTTGTCTTTAAATCTTTCAGCATGTATCTAAGGGAACAAACTGTCCCTTAAACACTTAAAATTATGGTTTTAATCCTCTTAAGGAAAATATTAAAATAAAAGTTTTACTAAGGGACAATCCAGTAAAACACCTTAAGACAATTACTCTTAATGAAACACAAAAGTGATTACCAACAGCCACTGATTACTTCCATTACAAAAGCCATTATAAATTCACTGAGAAACTTTTCAACTCTTTTTGAAGATTTTAACCAAACCATAATTGCAAACCTGATTTCTATTTTATTGCATTCAAAGCTGATTGCACTTTTTGATGGACTTCATAATGTTCCAAAAATAGCATAAATGCTTTCTAAGATGTGGCTTTGAGAAAGTTATTGGGACTGGCAACTTATTTTTCAAATTATCATTCATGGATCTATTTTCAACACCCTCTTTCTCAGTCCATTAAGCGTATTTCTGCAGCCTTCATCTGCAAGCCACAGCAAAAGGTTGTGTCTGACCCTGCTCCAGAGTAGCAATGCTCTCCTGCTTCCAGTTAGCAGTATAACCACAAATGTGGTTTTTATTTCTTCTCTGAGTTTCTGGAAATGCAGAAATGCGGTCTTTCCAATACACTGTAATTGCTGCTCTTTTATTTTTTCTTTTCTCTTCTCTTCATCAGACACATTTATCCCAGTCAGAACTACAGGTATTTTCAGTGTGTCTTAGCTTTTGCGTTTCTTGATGCAAGCTGTCCTTTGGGAATCCAGTTCCCACATTTTCATTTTTAAGCTAAAATAATGGGGAGTAAGAAGATAACTCTCTTGGACCTGGTGAGAACCTGCAGAAATATGTGTTTTAAGCAATTGGTTTATCCAGATTCAGTGTGGGCCTGTAACTATAAAGAACATACCTTAGATTGTTACTGTAAGGTAAATTATTAACTCATTTTCTTGGTTCTCACAACAAAAATAAGATTATTCCAACCAGGTTTTGCTAGAAACTTGACAGGAGCTACCAGCCAGAGACAAAGGATGATGGACTTCAAGAAAAAAAAAACAAACAAACCAACAACTTTATCCAGCGAAGTCAATGGAAAATTTGAGTGTTTTACCAGTCAGACCAACTCGTAAAAACCTCCCTCATGACCACATAAAAGGAAAGATCATGCAGTGACACGAGAGCAAGCCCTGTCCTTCAATCACCTTCTTTTAGCAGTAAATTCACCAAGTGAGCCTCCAAAGTGCAAAAGAAAGATAATGCTTCAATACAAGCAACTAGGACAGGTGGTACAGGAAAAATGATGCAAAAAAGCCATTACAATATATAAGATTTTAATCTCTTATTTATGATTCTTCCATAAAGTTTATTATAAGTCATTATAT
Organism: Jacana jacana; assembly: GCA_013400555.1. Taxonomy (NCBI): domain Eukaryota; kingdom Metazoa; phylum Chordata; class Aves; order Charadriiformes; family Jacanidae; genus Jacana; species Jacana jacana. The sequence goes on along the minus strand of VZTM01025936.1, from coordinate 90,919 downwards.
ACATCTCAAAGTATCTTGTCACAAAATGACATTTACAATGTAACCATAGCAAAATAATTCTGCACAGAACAATTTGCAAAATATCACATCAAAGGTAATGTAGGAGTGCAACATAATTGTAGCAATTTCACCATATTAATACTATACTGCTTATACTTTGGGCCCCCAAGCAAAATAACTTTACAGACAGAATAGGTAGACAAAAATACTTATCTGCGTTTATATCATTTTATCTCAGTTAGATCTGCATGGAACAGAGTGTGAAATATATAAAGTACATTCAACACGACTACTAGGTCCCACTATTTTTTTTCCCCCAGTGAAATCTAGAGATTTTTGTCACAGAATTACATAAGTGGTCCAAATCCTGATTTAAATCTAAAAAAAAAAATCCACTCTTCTGTACAAAAACTCTACAAAGATATTCTTCTGAAAACACAATGCAGGACAATTTATTACTGAATTTTCAGTTATTCCTATTCCACATTAACAAACCTTTCAACTCTGTGAGAGAGATTGAAAGCAGCCCTGAAAATAATTTATTTAATGGTGGAATGAAAAAGGAGAGTAAGGGGAAGATAAAAATAACTGAGGACCAAATTTGCACTAAACACAACATGAAAGTTTTCTTCTAGACTTGCAGAGCTTTCTAAGTTGGTCTGTTGCAGGGACATTCATCTAACCAAATATGAGGCCCTATGGGAACTCTGAGGAGATTAAAAAGAAATAATGAAGGCATAATTGTGGGCTAGCTGGGAATAGTTCTTTCTCCTCCTCAGCATATGGAGAAGTGTGTCAGTCAGATGGTGCACACTGGAAGGTATAATACCTAGGGGGTTTGAGTGGCTGATGCTTCTTTATCTCTTCGTTTTGCTTTCAAATTTCTTTTTTCATCTGTTATTTTAAGAGATACCAGGGCTCAAGGTATTCTCTATGGGTTTCTCTTGCTACTTTCTTCCCCACCCCCTCTTTTGCTCGAGGTAGGATACTGAAGATCCACATTCATTTATAAATAGAACATTATTTCATATCCTATCCTTACAGGTGAAACACAACGGCTCAGACAAATGGATGAGAATTTATAAAGTCATCTACCTGTTATTACAGTTTTCAAAGCAAATTTTAAAAAGGCAAAACCAATGCTGCAGAAAAGCAATTTTGATAGTACTCTTTCAATTTATTTTTTTTTTACATCTATTAGTTCTTCTATATGGCCTTTGCTGGACATAAATTGCTTCTACTTTGTTTAAACCCCAACTTTCAAATCTATCGTTTTCCATCTGACAAACAAAACAGCTACGTCGGAGAATGTAGACAGAGGGATTAAACTGGCAATGTTATTAATGCCATCTTAATTGAACCTCACCGTTTATGCACGTCTATCCACCAGATTTGCATGCAGAAACATTTTTGAGCACATGTAATAATAACTGAAACCCCAAAATCACCTTCAAGAAAGAAAATAATAATTAAAAAACAAAAACAAAACAAACTAAAAAAAAACCCACAACTCAAAAATTTCAGTAGTCCTTTCCAAGAGCAAATGACAGCGGTAGCATTTTATGTCCAAATGAGCTCTGATTACAAAATGGAATGATGGAATGTACACAGCTTTCCCTGCCTGCTTATAGGTGTGTACCAGGAGAAACACAGTAAAATTATGAGAACCAGACTAGTACAAAGTTCTGCTTGCACGTGGCCCAGTAAACTCAGCCCAACTAAAAAAAACATCCTGAAAACTAAGCATCAATTCCTTCATAATATCTTCCCCACCACCAGCAGTGAAACACCTTGGCCTGTATAATCTTCAGCTGAGGTAAAAGACAAGTGCAAGTCCCATCGCAAACAAAGAAATGTAAAACAGAGTGACACATTTTAAAGCAAACTGGTTTGGAGCTACCTTGTGTCCCCTTCCATTTTCCTCACTCCATAGAGATTCGAGCTGGCTGCTGCCATTAGGAGACAGGGAACTCCTACACCTCCTCAAGTCAGTCAACATTTCGTCCTGTCCCTCCTGCTGTAATCCAGCACCTCCTCAGCTCTTTATGACTATGCCTCAGGGATTATAACCTGTATTTTGGAACCAATTTTTGGACCTCACTGTACAATAGCACACTTAATCAAAAGTATTTGCTCATTTTACCTATATAGTGCATTGAGATTGTGTCTGTCATTAGCAAATACCAAGGATACGCGTGAAGCCGACTCAAATTTTCTAGATTAAAATAAAAAACTTCCTGACAAAAATAAAACCACAACAAAACCACACAACAAACAAACAAACCGTTAAACACCAAGCTGTGATCCATTTCCTTCTCCTGCTCAGTGAGCATCTCTTTAGCCAAAGCAGAAAAAGCTTTCTCAGGGCAAAACCAACCAAACCAACCCACCCTCAACCCAGAATATGTAATAGGTAAGTATTTTCTTGAGATTTGAGAAAGAAAGGATAAGATCTACCTCAAATTAGACAAAACCAAATGTTAAAACCAGTTAATACCTCCAGATTGATGATCTTAAAGGTCCCTTCCAACCTTAATTATTCTATGATTGACTTCTCCAAACCTCATAGAGAAAAACAATGATTCAGTAACATATTACTACCTGGTTGCCATTTAGCTAATGGCCAAGAAAGACCGCTTGGAAAAATCAGATATTGTGAAGGCTTGTTGGCTGAGAATACTTAGAATATTTGACAAGTGTAGAGTCTTGCATCTGGGCAAGAACAACCCCAGGTACCAGTAGAGGTTGGGAAATGACCTGCTGGAGAGCAGCGTAAGAGAAAGGGACCTGGGGATCCTGGTGGGCAGCAGCATGACCATGAGCCAGCACTGTACCCTCATGGCCAAAAAGGACAATGGCATCTTGGGGTGGATTAGAAGGGGGTGGTTAGTAGGTTGCAAGAGGTTCTCCTCACCCTCTACTCTACCCTGGTGAGACCCCATCTGGAATATTGTGTCCAGTTCTGGGACTCTCAGTTCAAGAAGGACAGGGAACTGCTGGAGAGAGTCCAGGGCAGGGCTACCAAGATGATGAAGGGAGTGGAGCATCTCCCATAGGAGGAAAGGCTGAGGGAGTTGGGTCTCTTTAGCTTGGAGAAGAGGAGACTGAAGGGTGACCTTATTAACATTTATAAATGTGTGAAGGGTGAGTGTCAGGAGGATGGAGCCAGGCTCTTCTCAGTAGCACCCAATGATAGGACAAGGGGTAATGGATGCAAGCTGGAACATAGGAGATTCCAGTTAAATATGAGGAAAAATTTCTTCACAATGAGAGTGACTGAACACTGGAAGGGGCTGCCCAGGGAGGTTGTGGAGTCTCCTTCTCTGGAGACATTCAAAACTCACCTGGACGCATTCCTGAGTGACCTGATCTAGGTGTTCCTGCTCCAGCAGAGGGATTGGACTAGATGATTATTCAAGATCCCTTCCAGTCCCTAATATTCTGTGATTCTGTGAAAGCTCTGCTATGAGGATGCAAGCCTTTTTTGCAATGCCTATAGGAGGAAACTGAGGTACTCAAGTGAATTAAGGACATAGATTTAGGGGTATTTTGTGATTATCTCATTGGCAGATATACTTATCTGTCTCCTTTTTGTAGCCACAATCATGAAATGAGGCTACAGTCCATATTGCCTTCTACCCAGTTTGGAAGAAACAGGTTTCAATCTTGCCCAGGGCTGGTAGGCTTGTGTTTGACCCTACTTTCATGTTGAACGGGCGTTTAGCCTGAATCATAACCTGGTCCTTCGTTTGTAGAACTTCCAAAAATATATTTGAGCCCACTTATGAAAATTAAGCAGTGCAACAAAATTATTAATAATTGCTAGAAAAAAGGCAGGAACTAGTGGAGATTAAAAGAAGATGATGTATTAGACTGGAAAGAGCTAGTCTCCAGAAATTATCCTCATTTTTTTTTTAAGTTGAAATGGGTGAAAGTATTTTACAAAAGTTGTTTTTAATGAGACATTTTCTCTACATCATATCAGGACAGAACTGTGAACTTTTTTTTTTAATGGAATTACTTGACAAACTGATCAGTGCCATATCACTGCCTCCAGACACAGTTCTTTTAATGATGTCCAAACTACTTAACTATTAAAATGAAATTGTGAGCCAGCACAGTAGGAAGTAGATTGAGCAAGCTGAAGATCAAAGAAGATACCATCACAGTGGCCTTTGTGTGCTCACTGTAGGTTTGCTCTAACTGAAGGGTAAAGTAGTAGTGAATTGAATTATATTGGGCTGGTTCTATACCAGGGTATTGAAAGCAACATAAAAGAAGGGTCAAATAAAATAGTACAAGCCTACCTACGCTGGGCAAGATTAAAACCAATTCCATAATGCCATGAGCCATTTTATCACTTCATGTGATGGTGTGACTGTAAACCCAAACCTCAGCAAATTATTTATTATATTGTTTTGTACATGCGCTCTACACGCCTGCTTTACACTCAGGTTTGCTGTGATATTGGGTACACATTGTACAGAAGACCTTTAGTCCTACTAGTCTGCTTTCTTTGTGCATCAATAAAGTTGCCTGAGAGATAGCTTGAGCTTGGGTTGCTTTTAGAAAGAGCCTAGAGAAGAAAATCAAGGCAAACAGCAATATTTCTTCTCTGCCTTCGTATCTTCATTCACAATAAATTTGGGTAAAACCTGTTTTCTGGGGACTACAAATTGCTTATCGAGTTGCTGAGAGAGCAGCATGCTAGCGCAGGGTTGCTGACTATCCCTTTCCAAAAACCAGCATATCTGTCAAAGAAAAAACATCTAAAGTACTGTATCCATACATAAACTAGGGTGCAAATTTCTTCTCCTAAAAGAAAAAAAAAAAAAAAAAAAAGAAGAAACACCAGTGGGGTCTTACAGGCCTTAATGAATTGGTTGTATTTGAAAGCTCAGCTGTTGTGCCTATGTAAAGCATGAAGAAAAAAATAAAACCTTTCCATGATATTTCTGCTGATCTACCCATTTTATCTTCTGTGTTAGCTATGGGTTGGTTCACCACTGGAGCAGACGTTCAGGGAACAGCAGCGCTGACCAACTCCACTCCAGGATGCACTGGTCCAGCCCCAGGCTGGCTCAGGGATAGATGAAAGGTGTTTTTTCTGGATTTTCCTTTTACAGCATAGCACTGTCAAGGTGTGAGCACCCACACTTGAGGAGCATAACTTAGCTAGCACTGACATAAGACTAAATCATAGGAAATGCACAACACATCTGCACAGCTTGAGCTTTGACCACGTCGAACACAAAACGGAGTCCAATGGACAACAGTGCAAGAAGACAGCCAATGTTCATTAACTTAAAAAGCTACATTTAAGCATTATGTGTTTGCACATCCTATGACACCAAAAATATGTTTTGTTTTAAGTGTTTGTTGGTTTACTTGCTTTGAACTTGCACTGCCTGAGATTATTTTCAGCTGCCTTTAGACTCTGATAATTCCAGGCAAAGGACTGACCAGAGTGCAGGAAAGGTTGTCAAAGTTGAAGAACAAAGCTGATTTATTATTTATCTTTGCCTTTTATTCCACAGCCTCCCCTTCTATAGAAGTGGACCATTCTACATATACACAGTATAGATACGCAAGCACATAGAGCTTGTGCTGCCATTAAAAAAAATATTTAAATTAAATGTATATAAATTTTAAATATTGGGAAGAAGTTACAGGTGCTCAGGGAGAAGTTATTTGTATTTTATGGGATTCATTTTCCGCACAGTATGTGTAGGGAATTAGCTACAAAACTTTCCATTTTTACTCAGAGAAGTTTAATTCTCCTTGTGTTGTTAAGAAGATTTACCTCTCTGTGTTGTTTTAATATTTAAAATATCAGAGAGCTGGCTTGGCAGGGGAAGAGGGAGCAGAGTCTCAGGCTATTCTGGAGGAGATAAAACAGGATCTTTGTATCCAGCACAGGCACCTAGGGGCTATGCGGGTCAGTGCATCGAAGACTATCACCTTGCAGATGGTGAGCTTGGGCGGGTCTAACAGGGGCAACAAGGGGAGAAGTATGGAGCTATACTGCTGCAACCACATTGCATGGCAAAGAATGACCAGAAGACCAACCAGCCCTAACAGGGGTGGAACAACCATCTCCCCACTCTAATTCCATCAACCTCCAGCTCAGATATTCAACACAGCTATGTCTCTGTGACTACAAACCCATTGCCATCCCAATAACCTTGTCCCATGTCGCAAAAGGCTTAGCACTAGCTCTCTCTTGAAAGCATCTCTAGTGAAAGACCTAACCAATCAACGCAAAACGTACTGAACACAAAATACCTTTGCACCCAGTGTATTCCAAGAGCAAGGTTTGTGACCTTATTCACTTGTAGTGAAATGTGAAATCAAGTTGGCAAGCACATGCTAAAAGATTAGCTAAGCCAGCAATTGTGCTGTAGAAAGTTCAGCCAAAAAATCTGATTCAGACCGCTGCTACAGGAAGAACTCATCGTGAGGCAAGATAAAACCATGTAAGGCACCTCAGTTAAAGAGTAACTATTTGTTTCCCCTAAAAGAAAAAAAAAAAATAAAAGGCAAATTGGCCCCAGAAATAGAAAAGTCACAGAACAAAAGCTGCCCATGAGCTCTTCCCTTGCGTTCTCTTTTAGACTTTTTTTTTTTTCTCCATAGGAGATCTTTTTATTTATATATTCCTCATTTGGTTTTGGCATGTAGCCTCTCACAAACTGAGGAGACAAACTCATTTCAAGGCCTGATGAGTTTCTAGTGAATCACTTGGTTAGATCTCAAGCAACAACTCTGATCTAACATAATACAAACTTGTGTGTCAAGGAAGCCTTGGATCTTTGGTGATGGAACAGAGCCCTGAGGCACACAAAATATTTCTAAAGCTTCTGTTTTTTCATCCACATCATAATTTCAAACAGAGATTTTTAACATACGTTTTTGTGGAAGTTAAAAAAAAAATAAAATCAAAAAACCACACTTTTTTCAGCAAATTTTGCAGACTCAATTCTTTAATTCACATCAGGAATTAAACTTGCTTCATTAACAAAGACAGACTGAACAGCAGGCTGAATGACCAAGAGGAACATGTTCTAAGTTTTACTATGACACTAAGGAGTCAGGGAGAGGAATCATAATATCCTTACTTAGGTTGGAAAAAAACCTTTAAGATCATCAAGCCGAACAGTTAACCTAGCACTGTCAATTCCATCACTAAACCATGTTCCTAGGTGCTGCATCTACACATCTTTTCAATACCTCCAGGGTTGTGAAACCAACAACTCCACCACTTCCCTGGACAGCCTGTACCAATGTTTGACAACCTTTTCAGACTGTAGGAAATTTTTCCTAATATCCATCCTAAACCTCGCCTGGCACAACTTGAAGCCATTTCCTCTTGTCAAGTCACCTGTTACTTGGGAGAAGAGAACAAACCCACCTTGCAACAACCTCCTTTCAAGCAGCTGTAGAGAGCAATAAGGTCTCCCTTCAGCATCCTTTTCTCCAGGCTGAAAAATCCCAGCTCCCAAAGCCACTCCTCACAAGAGTTATTGTCCAGACTCCTCACCAGCTTTGCTGCCCTTCTCTGTACCTTAATGTCCCTCCTGTCATGAGGGGCTCAAATTGGGTGCAGCATTCAGTCTTTTTCTGCTGGGCAACTTTTCAACCACTCTTCCCCAAGCGTGTAGCGTTGCATGGGGTTTGTGTGACTCAAGTGCAGAATCCAGCACTTGGCCTTGTTGAATCTCATCCCATTAGTCCAGCAGACCTGCCTGTCCATATCTCTCTGTAAAGCATTCAAACCCTCAAGCAGATCAACATTCCTTCCCAACTTAGTGTCACCTGCAAATCTACTGAGGGCACACTTAATTGCCTCATCCAGATCACTGATAAAGATATTAAACAGAACCAGCCCCAGGACTGAGCCCTGAGGAACAGGACTTGTGATTGACGACCAGTTGGATTTAAATCCATTCAGCAGAGTCTAGGGTATGGACTTGTGACTGACTACCACTTGGATTTAAATCCATTCAGCAGAGTCTAGGGTATGGACTTGTGACTGACTACCACTTGGATTTAAATCCATTCAGCAGAGTCTAGGGTATGTTCCTCTGAAGAAGAAAAACTGTCAACAACTTTGAACTTGGAGAACTGAAAAAGCACGATTAAATAGGTATATGCTAAACCTAATCAAAACACTTAAGCAACAGTGATGAAATTTGTTTTGCTCATGCATGTTTTTATACTTCCATGCTATTATACAATCCCCACTTTACCAGAAGATGCAAAACACAAAGAATAGGACCCGCACGCAGAAGGAAGGTAGGCCAGTGTATCCAAATAAAAATTCACCAGAAAGACTTGACTTTTAATGTTTATAAAACGTCTTAATAAAGGCTCTCATATCTCAGCATACAGAAAGGTTGGCAGCAATTAACATAAATAAGGAACTAAAATCCATACAAAACAGGTAAGTGGAGAAAAAGACGCAGAAGTAAGAAATCAGCAGTAACTAAGCCTTTTTATTTAAAAAAAACAAAAAACAAAAAACAACTAAAAAAGTTAATGCATTAAGATAAACTTTAAAAACCCACACTCCTGTAAAAGCAAAAAGAGGTTAGTATATCTGTCAGATCTGACCTATATCTGGGACAAAGTGAGTTAATGGCTAATACAGGGCACAATTTCATAAAGAGTTAGGTGTAGTACAATTAATAGGTTTTTGGAAAACTAATTGTATTACAGGAACCTGATCTTTTTAATGAGATTATGAGCTTGGGTGATAAAGGTAATATAGTGTTTAAGTAACACACTTCAGTGAAGCATCTGACTTCCTTACTCGTGATATTATGATTAAGAAACCACAGTGAAGAACAATCAGCCCCACAGACATTAAATGGATTAAAAATTGACTATGCCTCAAAATGCAGCCACAAATGGGGAATCATAATTAAGCAGGTTTAGAGAAGCCTTGTAAGAGTGAGGTCTTGACTCTAAACTATCAACCAAAAAAGAGAAGACAAGCTATAATTATGATTTCACAAAATCTCAAAGTGATTCAATTGGACAAAGGGAAAAAACAATTAGGAAATTTTTCTGGGAAACCAGCCTTTTCTAGACAGGCATAGAAAGATGCCCAGATGTGTCAACCCTCAGCAGAGCACAGGTTACACACCAACATTGCCATGTCTAGACATACAGCAACTGCTCAAACATTGCACATGCACTTCTGGAGTCAGGTCCTCAAAAGCTATCAGGAGTAATTGGAAAGAGGAGACCCATGAGAACAGTCAAGTGAATAAATAAGAAAAACTTCATAGTTCCAGGTTGAACTGACCACAAAAAAATAAATATCTTCCATGGGGAAAATAAGAGCTAGAAAATGTAGGCACTTCGTATCAGCCAAGCAGGATACACCACCGCCCAACAACTAGTACCTCAAACTAGCTTAAGTCTAGACAGAGAGTGCTTTTTTTAAAAAATACTTCATTGAACTTTTTGTGCAGACTACTGTTAATGGACTTCCTGGCATCAAAAATAGTAATATCATAGTTTCATGTATTTCTACAAAAAAATTTTAAAAAAAATTATAAATAAATGCTACAAAAGTAAAACCTGGTTCTTGGATTTGACATGGAAATTAATTCAGGGAATAGCCTATGACCTATAATATGTGAAAAGACAGGTACCACTCTGTGTCTAAGACCGGTGATGAACCTCTCTTCATTCGTTATAGAGGTAGCCTGGCTAGATCACCATAACATATGCTTTTTCAGGTGGCTGAAGTTAGATGAAATTAAACCCATCCTAACCTATTATTTATATCCCCAAAGGTCTGTGGCAAACCTAAGAAAATAGATGACATGCAATTCCTAAATCTGAAGTTTAAAACAGACAAACAAATCTCCACCTTTTTCTTTATTGAGATATCTTTTACATCAGGGCATACTATGTCTCCTTTTGTGTATTGGCACAGAAATTAGTATACAGCTCTGCCTGTTAGAAATTCTGTTTGATCCACCTTCAAGCCAGCAGACATTTTGGAACACAACATCTACTGAACTACCAACACAACTGCAAAACCTTTGCCAGGAATTTGCACCATCTCTAAACCAAGAATTTCCATAATACGTAGATGCTGTTACAACTTCAACGAAAGCATCAGACAGCATCCACACACAACCCTCTCTCCCTCATTTTTTCCCCCCACAGTGTCTTGTTTTTTTTGAAGATATGGGGAAAATGTAGGAGTTGTCATTGCCTTGGATCTGCCAGGGAATCACTAATATTCTTTTTCCTCTGCAATTTAACATTATTTGTTTCCTCACTTTATTTCGTTATTTATATAACACTTTATAACGTTATTTATTTCCTCACTTACTGTTCCCTTAGTTCCTTTAATTTTAATTTTCAACCTTGATGGCACATTAAACTCAAGGCCGGATTCCCTTCTTGACTAGCATTGGATTCCATCCATTATAAATCCAGTAATTCCAGTTTCAGGACTATTTCCATACTCCTGTGAAGATATATTATCTATTTTCCCCAAACTCCGTAATACCATATCCCTAGACTTTTTTTTCATAATAGTTGTAGTCTTACTTTCCACATAGTTTTTGTCATGACATTTTTAATTGTTATGGCAATATAAAAAGGAAAAATAAGTCTGTAGTGGAATTAGGCTTTTCATTTATCTTTCGGTATTTGTATATATAAATGAACAGTGGCATTTGACTGGTTTTAAATAATTGTGGAGGCCCAATCTTTTCTGCAGTGCAAGATGGAGAAACAAGAAGAAAACAAAAGCCAAGATTAAATAAATAAAAAAGAAAAAAAAAAAGGCCTTTTTCCACTCCCTAATCTATTGCCAATGACTTCTCGTGTATTTCTGCTGTGTTTATGAATCATACCGAAGATGGGTTTTTTGATGAGATGTTCAGTTTTGCGACTCGCAGAGTATTAAAAATATTAGCACAGCTCAAGAGATCTCAATAGGCATCATGGCAATGTAAATAAAACATTAATTACACTGATAACAAGATTTCAACTACTATTAAAAGTCTGGTAACTTGCCAATGGTAAAAGTACCCCTATCCACACTCAGGAGATGCCTCAGTCTACAGACTGAAAGTGAGATGAGGCTTCCCTGAGCTGAAAAGCAATGTCAAAAACATAAAACCAAACTCCCTCCACCCCCCAAAAAAAACCCAACCAATTTTTTTTCAATTTTTTTCTTATTTATGGTAGTTGCAGTTATAGCACAAGGCGCAGTTCTATTGTGATATTTATCATAAGCACCTCCTCTCCTACAGCTATCCAGGGAATACAGTTCACATCTCTTCCTCACCGAAATACATGAAGCATCTCTGCTTCCTGTATCTTTTGTTACACTTACGAACACTCCAAGTTAAAGCCCAAAGGAAGGATTTGCCAAAACATTTAATGTCATAAAAACCGAACCACTTTTTTACTCCAGATTATACCAGGCTAAAAGAAACATTACAGCCTCCATTTTCTCATACTAGTTCTAGAAATAAATTCTTTTGCAGGACTACACATCTTGAATTTGTCATTACCAGAAGGATTTCTTCTTTCACAAACGCCTTCCCAGAGCAAAAAGAAGACTTTTGCCTTGAATTATTCAAATGACCTTACAACAACTTCTGTGTGAAGATGAGGTGAGGATCATTATGTAAAGATCAAGCAAGAAATGTTTTCCTTGTGAGAAATTTCAAAAGAACCTCCATTTTAAATATATATATATATATATATATAAACAAAACAAAACAAAAAAACCTGCTTTTCAAATAAAACAAAATTCTCAAGGAATAAGCTATGGCATAAAATTAATAAGAGCAACGTTTTCTCTCTCATAGTCAAACCCCTCTCTTTCCTTTAGTTTGAGTTTGCCCAAATTCATTACGTTCATCCAAAGCCACCTTACAATGGGACATACCAAGGACACCAAAGCATCTCCTTTGCCACTCTTCCAGCAGAGAAAAAGCCACCTTTGCATCACGTTGAGTGGGTTTGGGAACCAGCAAGGGCAGCAGGTACCAAGAGAAGTGAGATCTGCAGGAAGATCTGCCTACACCTGAATTTTCAATTACTGAAAACACCTGAAGGAATTATGCTAATGAGCTTTATTAAATAAAGCAAAGAGTAACTAAAGGCTCCTTTGCCTTATAAAACATTTCTATCTCTCTTTTAGGGAGGAAAACATAAAAATACTCTTTCCCTATTTCTACATCAGCTACAGTTTAAGTCCCCACAATTCCTTGGGTGGCTGAAACACCTTAATCAGCTTCACCTAACAGCATTTTAATTCTTTCACAGCAGCTGGGCCTAACAACCTGGGAAATGCCACATGCCCTTCCTAAACGTCAGGGTAGGAGCACTGTGCTCTCAGTCCCTGACAAGAGCTGTGTGTGATGTTGCTCAGCATCTTCTGAAGTCTTGCAGTCCTGCTGCCCAAAAGCAGGGCTTTAATCCCATAGCCTTTCTGTATGGCACACAGATAGACTGAACGTGGTCACATTTTATTGTTTCAAGGATAAAGATTGTTCAAGGCATCTGACACAACACTTAAATTATTAATTCCCTGGTATTATTTATTCATCAGCTCTTGAGTTATCTTGCTTTGCTAAAGTACCTGGTTTCTACTGCTCAGAGGAAAAAAAAAACAAAAACCAAAAACATGCCATTTTCTTTGTTTTAATTGAGATTTTGTGACTCTTGCAAGCAGCTGATTGCGTGGCACTAATACCCCCTAATTTTCAATTCCACATGTTTGAATATAAGTGTTATTTCTTCTGTTATATTTATTATAACCAGGTCCTCCACTTGACTCTCAAAGGCCTGGCCAGGTTCTGAATTTCTAGGGGGGACGGGGGAGGTCTGGGATTCCCTTTCTAGGGCCACAGACCGTATTTAATGCTGAACAGGAAAGCTATTTTCTCTGGTGGTTGTGATATTTGGCCATATGAGTGATACGTCGCATCTAAACTGCTACCAGAGTAACAATAATTACAAACCTTCTGTTTGAAACAGCTCCTTTATCTGGAAATGTAACAGAGCATCCTGAGCTTCTTGAATGCTATAGTATAAGTGAAATACTTGGTGTCTTTTACAACTTAGGGCTATAATATTTTCATAGAATCATAGAATGGGTTGGAAGGGACCTTAAATATCATCAAGTTCCAACCCCTCTGCCATGGTCAGGGACACCTCCCACCAGACCAGGTTGCTCCAAGCCCCATCCAGTCTGGCCTTAAACTCTTCCAGGGATGGGGCATCCACAGCTTCTCTGGGCAACCTGGGCCAGTGTCTCACCACCCTCACAAAACTTCACAGGTTTTGTGAACCTCACCCTCTGGAATAAAAACTTTTTTTTTTGACTACAGTATTTTATTATATTTTTCCTATTCCACAATTGCACACTACTTCTGATATTTAACATTACCAAGAAACAGAATAAAATGTTGTCTCTCCAGCTGTGGAAGGAAATATTTCTGATCACAATTGCCATCTTCTACTTCATTGTTCTTCCATCTGAATAAATAGTGTGAAAGTGGCAATCACATATTTATTCACCTTAGATGAGGAAGCACAAAGGATAATTCCAGAATTTCTTCAAAGCACAGAAATTTTGAGATTTTTCATTATGAACATATCTGGGACTGCAGTATTAAAATGGAGACTTTCTTATTTACGGAGATAAGATATAAGTTATGGTACCTTCCTGTGAAAAACACATTAATAGCCCAAGATATATTTAAGAGGAAAGTTAAGCTACAACAGAGAGATGATCCTACTTCCCAATTCTGTAAAGACACCACAGTGACAAAATCTCCACTTACTCTGGTGGTTTTTTGCACCATATGACTGTGTGCTAACATTTCCAACATCAAAACAAAAAAAGATCTGCAAGGCTTAACTCACCAGTTCAGACATTTCTCCTGCAGTTAAAAGTTGGCTTGTGATGAAGGCTTTGGTCTGGGAACAATCTTTACCCACTTGAAGGGGAAAAAACCCCAACATCTTACTACTAGGCACTGTTGTTATGGTGATATAAATTGCATTTTATCAGTTTCAGCTGTTTTTTTCCTGGCCTGTACATAAAACTCTCTTTTTTAAACTGAAGTCCTTCAAGGTTTACTAGTCAAATTTTGCTATCAGTTACACATGCAACCCTATTAATGTTAATGAGATGGTTAAAGTTAAGAAAGGGTAGAATTTGATCTTTACCCCACTATGTTGTATGCTGTCTAGATATTTGTCTGGTTTAACTTAAAATCTATTTATCAATTTCTTTTTTATAATGAGGAAGTCTTAGAAAACTATATCACAAAATGCTAAAGGTATAACAACCCAGGTCAGAACTGTCTTCTCTCTGAAAATGGCCACTGTTGGGTGTTTCCTAGAGAGAACACAAAGCCTTGAAATGTGCTATTATAAAATAGTTTGCTTCGAGAAATATATTCTCGACCTGACACTCTTCTGGCTTATGCCCTGAACCATGAGTTTTTCCATTCCTTACAGACTTTTTAAAGAAAGGTTCTTATTATCAAATCTCTGAATGACAGTCAAATTTTGTGGCCACAAAGGGGCATGTGCAGTGTGCACACAACAGTTTCCATTAATACACAATTACTAGATGTATTTACAAGCCATTTACTTTGTTAAGATTGCAATTCATTCTGCAGTGGTTCAAAAGCAAACCCTCCTTTTCGGATCATCTCACATTACAACCCCGGCCACACTTTTTTAATCATTTCTAATTTAAGAAAAATTAACACTCAGTTACAATGGGTTTGAACTCCAGAAGAACTGCAGCAATCGGAGCCTTTTGCTTTTCTCTTTCTGCCTGTCTCTGCCATTCTCTCACCCACAGGTTGCTGAGAGAACACTAGTGCAGAAAAATCGAGTGTTTAGACCTTAAGAACTGTGGACAGTCTTAACTCTTTAACCCAACATTTGTTATGATGAGGCATTTATTGGCTTGATTTTTTTTCTTTACAGGTCTTTCCTTATTCAGTCCACAACAAACATTTGGTCTGAGGAAGTATTAAGATAAGATAAAAAAGAATTACCTGTGATAATTGTATCATCTGTATAACTGCATAATCATCATCGTATAGGAATATATTTAATATCTCTGATATCTATCAATCTTAGTTGTTGCACAAGTTGGACAGTACATAACAAATGCAGAAAGGAAATACATCATTTCTATCAGGGACTCTGGTGGGATGCGAAGAAAGGCTGAGAGACCTGAGTCTGTTCAGCCTGGAGAAGATTGAGAGGAGATCTCACCAATGCTGATGAATACCTAAAGGGCTGGTGTCAAGAGGATGAAGCCAGACTCAGTGGTTCGCAGCAACAGGACAAGGGGCAATGGGCACAAACTTGAACACAAGAAATTCCTTCTCAACATGAGGAAAAATTTCTCTACTTTGAGGATGGCAGAGCCCTGGAACGGGCTGCACAGAGGGGTGGTGGAGTCTCCATCTCTGGAGATTTTTCAAAACCTGTCTGGATGTCCACCCTGGTTTGGGTGACCCTCATTTGGCAGGGGGTTGTACTAGATGATCTCCAGAGGTCCCTTCCAACCCCTTCCAGTCTGTGATTCTGTGAAGCAAGTTACCTAACCCAGCTATTCCCAGTAGGCTGTTATTTCTGGGTCCCTAACTTTCTGGAGCAGCAAGCACAAGCTTCTTTCCAGCTGGAGATAAAGTCTATGGAAGTGTGCTCCAATCAGGGTGACTATAGTGTCATCATCTGCCTGTTACCTGGAGTATGTGAGGAGCTGATCTTTGATAGCATTCCCATGCCTTAGCTCCTAATCTATTAGCAGAGAAATTGCTGTCCCCACTAGGGGGTTGTGACAATTAACTAACATTTCTAAAGCACTCGGATATCTCACAGATATACACTGCTGAATAGCAAATGAAACAAATTAGTAATGATGTCTTCAGAGCCGGGTTAGAAGAGTGCACGATACAAGACACACTTAGTTACAGGGTGAGCTGTGAGGACAATATATCGGCTGAAGAGCTCCCATTCTCTGTGTTGATCAGAGAGATGGTACAAGATTGTGTGATTTCAGCCTGTGTTGTAATGCAGAAGGAGAAAATGCAAAGGCTGTTTTTAATTTTATCAAGTTGGAAGTATTTGACTATGCAGCCTTAACATTTTCAATGTAATTTTGGGTTGGATAAACTGGATCAGTGGTACACAAGTGGTTCCACAAAAAGAATCATTTATGAAGCATGGTTTCCTCCTCTCTCTGTCATGGATTTCTCACTTTGTCACAGCTGAACTGATGATTCAGCTTTTTGATCACTAATATGACTCTACCCCAACTACCCAACTGCCTATTTCATGAAATTTATAGGAATTTAATAACTTTATGACCCTTACTCTCAGTGGCTAAAATTGAGCAACGATTTTAGAAGCTATCAGAGAAGGGCAGACACATAAACAGACTACACAGTTACTTACATCTTGTTTCTTTAGGTCATGTGGCATAAGAACTGCTTGGTACATACCGTATTCTTGTTTCTCCCACTATTTCTTCACATCTTCGTCTCTCCTGCCACAGACCTTTATGCATGCACTTGCTGCTCCTCTTCCCAGGCATTTCATTATGGCCTCATTGGGCAAGAATCCTTGTCCTTCCTCTCCCAGAAAATAATGCTGTCCTCAAAATCTCATGATTCCCCCACATACCAATAGCCAAGTGGTGCCAAGCCCATGACTGCCATGTTCCCACCTATTTCCAGTCATTCAGCCTCCCTGTCTCTGCCTGACCAACACCATTTTCCCTCTTAGGTCTTTTACACCTTCAGTCCTGGCTCCCATCCACTTCTTCCACTGAGGCCCAGACAGCCTCAGCATCCCAGCAGATGAGAAGATCAGCCATGGATAGGAGGTGCAATGGGCTGGGGCCCACCAAGCTTGAGCAGATCTAGGAGCTCTGCAAGGTACAAATACATTTGCTGAGGATGGACTCTTTGGGTATCCTACTAAGAAGATGTCTCTACCTCACACATCCAGTAGGTTTGTGATGGTTTTAGTGAATTTTGACCAGGGCAATAGCAGATAAATTCCTGCAACCACAACCTATCTAACTCAGAAGTTGATTAACATGCACCAAAGCATGGGGCATGGGGGTTTCTGTGTGTTGCTACTTATTTATGTTCTGTTAGTACCAAGAAGCAACAGTTTTTGCACAGTGGCAATGTGATGTCAGTTTGCCTTGTTGGAGTGAAATTCCTCCTGTGCAAATGAGAGGTCAGAACTGCTCGTTCCCTTAGAGCTGGCATTTTGGATGGAGAACAGAAATAAGCCCATCTCTCCACCTCCCCCTCCTGCAGGATTTGACCTATATTTGTTTCCAAATCCAGTAACACAGGGCTCAGAAGGTTCACACAGATGTCACATTTTACATGGTCCAACCTGCCACTCTCTTAATTTAAATAGTCACTGTTTCCTCTCGATTTCTTGTCAGATTTTCCTGAGCTGGGCTGGAACTGCTTGCTGGAGATGTCCCAGGTATCTAGCAGCTGATATCATCCTTAAGAGATGGCACTGAGGAGCATTTGTCCTTCAAGTTGTGCTCCATGGGCTGGAAGAGGTAAGAAATACACTCCTTTCCCTCCCTTCATTATGAATTTCAGGTTGAGCATTACAGACATCCCTCTGTTACTACATCCCACACCCACTTGGCCTACAGCTGTTTAAATGATGTCTCAAGAGATCAACATGACTAGTTCTTCAGGAGATTCCTCAGTCCACAAGAAGTGGACTATAACTTTAAACAATCTGTCCTTCCAGAATACCTGGACGCCTCATACAGTCAGGGAAGCAGGGTACAAAAACATGAGGCTTTGAAGGTTTCGCTAATGAAGAAGCTGTGGAGACGTCTCATCTTGTGCCTAGCTTCTGCAGAATGGTGCAAGATAAAGAGAAGTCTTAATGCAGGCATCATACTAAAAACAACCAAGAGAAATCAAAGAGCTGGGTTAGAAGAACACAGAAGCTGGAAGGGGTTGTGGGAATTGAAAATGGGAGGGAGGGGGGAAGCCCAGCTAAATGGGCTTTACATCCACAAACAGTGCAGGTCAAGGTAAAAGGAAAACCAAAAAAGACCATGAAAGTTACCTTTAGTTCAGAGTGATACAGTGAACTACATTTGCTTAGAGTTTTCAGCTATGAAAAAAAAAAGGACCACAGCTAGAAAAGTACTGTATAAAACCAGAGATTTAGGCTTTTCAAATAAACATGGAAACAGCATTGGCAGCTTAAAGATTTTAAAGAATAAGTAGAAAGATATAATTAGGGAAGAGTGGTTGACTTACTTATGGACCTTACTAATAGGACCCTAATTCCTGATCTGGACCAAAATCATGTCCAGAATCTGAATATAACACCCAAAAGAGAGTAGAAAGTCTACTTCAATGAAGAATCACGTTTAATTGATCCTCCACAAAACAATTTGAGAGTGTCATTCAAATAAAGCTACTCTGTCCCAAATAGTGGTTAAGAAGGGACAGAAGTGTCCTGAAATCATGGACCTACCGTGTATCAAAAGTACCACAGAAGAATAAATCTGAGAATATTATGAAGTTCGAATTCCACCAGAAAAACAGCAAAATAGAACTGCCTGTACTGCAACACAGAGCACACCACCTAGGATGCAGCAACGGTGTCAGAAATGTGATGCATTGCACGATTCCAAGAATTTGGAAAGCATGCACCTTGTGGATAGAGAGGATAACAGAGCATTTCTCTTTTAAAATGAATTCTTCACCGGGAGCTTCCAAAAGTCCAAATGGGAAAGTGGTGCAAAGGGAAGCTAAACTGGGTCAGAGAGCAGCGCGTCATCTCACTGCCTGCTCCTGCCATCTAAGCAAGTTGCTGTGATTCAGCTCAGTCTCCTGGAGAAGCAGAAAGCAAATTTTAACACCTTGAGGTTTTCAAAAGTTGTGTTAGAAGCCGAGCTTTGAGACGCTATGACAGTACAACTAAATCATCCGTACGTGGAAGGTATGAATGCTGTTATTTTATAACTCCATGGTCAAAACTGCAGAGCCATAAATTATGCATCTTGAGGATTCTAAACCTGAGTTTCTATATGCCAAAACAAAGAAGGAAACTTGGCTTCAGTCTATGGGCATAAACACTGTCATGTCTTCATTTCCTGGAAATAAACATTATAAGCCACGATACTGCCACTAACAAAAGGACTTTGTCAAACAAGCTCCACAGTAACTTTATTTTTTAGTTTACAAATATGTGAGAGGTGAATTCAACATAAATCTGGTAAAAGGTTGATGACTGCAAGCGTTATTCTCTGGAGCTTTTGGGAAAAGCAAGTGAAGCAAAGTTCAGAGTTAGATTTTATACATATCTGTGTGTATATATGTATGTCATGTATATAAACACAGACAAAAAGAATTTATTGAACGACTGGCAGAAGAAGTTTGAACTTTATTATATTTTGCTATAAAAGTTGCAAAAACTTCCTGGTTACTGTTTTTCCAGGGCCAATGCCTTCTGTAATTCATTCAGGTGGTGTCAGATGAAATGTGGGCAGTGATTTCCTGATTCTGGTCACAGCCCAAGCACCTGGAAAGGTTCTTAAGGTTCTTAGCATATTCCAGGGGCAGAGTGTGCTCTCCATCCTACAGCAGATGGAGATTGTGTGAGCAACCAACTGGGTGAAACACTGCGCTTAAGACCTCGGAGACATGAAGACTTGTTGGACACACAGGCACAAGACACAGAAAATACAAGCCACCTTATATGAAAGAGCCAAATCTTGATGGCAAAAGGAAAGCTTTTGCTGCCATTGTCAAATTAAAAAAATAAAGCAACGCTCATATTGCATGAGAAGAACAAAATTAAACTGTGCCCTGATCATGGGCTGCTCTTCTCACCTCTTGGGACAACCTACACCTGGGTCTGAGCATTGAAACCCACCCGGCAGGTCCGGCTTGTCCAGGGAGGAGCAGCCTGCAGCTGCTGAAGGTGGGTAGTGTGAAGCGAGATCTCCGTGATCTCCAGTCCAATGCGTTGGTGGAAAACAGCGCGTGAAAAGTATTGCGCCTTCAGAAGTGAATGTGGTGTTCTCCTCCGACCGGTATTTAGCCTGAAGCACAGGCTTCTCCGTGCTGCTGTGAATCCCCTGTACGTGGAAAATCACAACTTTAAAAGGGCAGAAGTTATCACACCATCACATGCTCGTCACATTTATACTCGTTTTAGCAAATCCAGGATAGGCCACAGCCTCCTTACATATTTTATGATTTACCGGAATCTGCTTTAGTCAAAGAGACCTAATTCTTCTATTACACGTATCACCCATCTTTCTGGCAGCATAATTTACATCTCAAACTGGAATAATTTTGCATACTTTTTATTTTAGCGTTCTGACATCTTAAAAAAAAAAAAAATATCCTGGAAGTTATTAACAATCTTTTTATGCATATTCGCCTGTACAGTTTTGGTGTCTTTCACCTCTCAGGTCTGTGTTGCGATATATTAGCAAGAGTGTCGAGGAGCATATGAAATTCAAAACAGGACCAACATCGTGAGGTTTATAAGAACATTTAACACATGACACGTAACTTGAGAGCTTTCCCAAGGGAATCATGCAACCTTTATTCTGGGACTTTCTTCCACAGACAAGTTTCTAACCTTTTTGTATTCAAAGAATGTGTCTTTTACTTCTCACTTCAGTCGATGGACTGACACACATCAGTGCTAAAACCACCTAAAAAGCTTCAGAAAAAAAAATCATGTACTGGTAAACAGGGACTTTGAAGAAAACCTGTGATTCTGATTTTCCCTACTTCTGATATCACACAAAAAAAAAAAGACAGTCTTTATTTAAAGTTGACTCTGAACAGTTAACAAGTAAATACTGATTTTTTTTCTGGAATGTTACTCCAAAACTCCAGTGAAGTCTTGTTTATTCCTTGTTAATACTGTCTGAGATGAATGCACTGGAAGCACTTAACCTACAACAGCAACAAACTTCTGGGCTATTCAAACATAAACAAAACGCAGAGGTTGTCAATATACACAAGACAGCACATTTTCTACATTTTTGAAGGTGTTGGCTTTTTAATCACTTTAAAATAAATTCCCTTTCTTTCTTCCAGCAAAAATAGAAAAAAAAATATTTTTTTCAGCTCATGCTTTATGAAAACATCATGTTCGTGTGTTTTTTCAAGGTTTTTAAATGTTAATTATATAAAGACAAATGTAGAAATTAAGTCCTTCTTTTACAACAAATAAATCTAGCTTATACTTTTTTTTTTCAGTATGATATAGTCAGTGTATGCACACAGAGGCAGAAGAAATAAATCCAAAAAGAGCTGTACTTAGTCGTAAAAGTCAAATTTGTGCTGGTGTGTGACTTGTGCATAACCAGCCTCAGAAAATTCCTGGAAAGATCTCATTTTATTTAAATGCAGGAAATCAGGACACCCAGCTCATTCTGGGGATATTCCATAGCTTAATCCCCCTGCTCCCAGCCCAGCTGCAGCCATCCTTTCCAAAAAAACCCAGGTTATTTAGTGATTAACCAGGGCAAAGTTAATGGTGTACTGGCAAGGTAGGTGCTCCATATAGCCTTGTGCAGGTATAGAGGGCAGGGTGCTAAAAGGGGACAGGAGAAAACCATCCTGGCAGGGCAATTCCTGGATCTCCCGCATCCCCGCAACATGCCATTTGCACCTAACTAGAGCCCACCGATGCCTCTGCAGGAAAGAGAGCCTCCCCAAAGGCTACCCCCTACCCTGGGCAGGGAAAAGGCAGGAGACAGACATTTCCCACAGCCCCCTCCACCCTTGCTAAGCTGCAGACACTCACAAAGATTCTGTGTGTTAAGGAATGGGGAAAAAAAGACTTTCTCAATGCTAGGATTTCCTCCCGATGTAAAATATCCCCCCTGCGCCCATTAGAGAAAGTATTTGCTGAGAGACACTGGGTGTCCTTTGGGTGAGAGGGAAGGTGTATTGAAAGCTCCAAAAGCCCCAAGAAAGGCTACAACAAAAATCCTGGGACCTTTTCAGGGTGCAGGGTAACCTCTTTTTCAGAGCTGCAGGGGTTTTGTTCAGTGCAAGCGACGAGAAATAAAGTTTTGTCCTCTCTAATGTACAGCCCTGTGAAAAACACCTCTAATCGTACATATACAATAGGTAATGGCCTTCATTAGTTCTATTTTTCCTGCTCTTAAATTTCCTCAATGGCTGCAGACTTTTTTTAAGGGTGGATTTCATAATGGCAATCAGTGATTTTAGGGGAAATAAATCTATCCCGTAGCCCATAGCTCGGTATAAAGCATGCCGAGAAATACGTCAGGGAGACCGTCAGCAGTGAAGAGCGCTGCATTTCATGTGCTGCCACAGAAACGCTTCCTGGCTGAGGTCTAATATTAATCTATTTTGTCCCTGACATCCAGTAAAACTACAGGGTGGCAAATGCTTTTAAAACATACATATTCAATAGCAGATGCAATAAAGTATTCGCAACTGTTGGTATGAAGAAGGTTCACACGCACACAAATATCTTTGAAACTCCAGTTAATCAAGGTGTCAAAGTAACTAAAGCAGTTTTACAGATTTTATTGAAAATAAATCACTTTATTATATACTGAAATATATATTATTGTTTCCCCATAGAGTTTTACTATCCAGTCGCCTGCATTTATTTTTTAAATAGAGTATCTCCTGCCCTCTTTAGTCCAGTTTTTATAACTACATTTCCAAAGGAAATTCAGCATTAAAACATATCTTCAGCCCTGCCTTCTCCTCTTGCCCTATGCAAATAGCCCATTATTAGCCATTTTCTGGCAGAAGTAGCTGAAAGGAAGCAGAAGAGGAAATGATATAATGGCTCCAGGGCCGCCCGCTTCCTTTCTGCCCAGCTGTTTGCGGGATGACCTTACGGTTAACAGGGAAGCGGCGAGGTGGCACCGAACCTCAAAAGATTTACACCTTTGCCCCCTCGTTTTTCAGACCGAAGCTCCCATGCAGGAATACATAAAACTTCACAGGACTCAGGCCGGGGGAAGGTTAAAATGAGTGAAAGGAAATATTCGATTCGATCTAACAGACATCCTAATAGATACTTATAGGCTTCAAGGAGAAACTTTTCCCTGAACGTTTTTTAACTCCTGTTATTGAGTAACTGCTCTCTTTTTTTTTTTTAAGCATGGGAACTGGTTCAGCTCTAAAATAGCCAGCCTGTCACTAGAGAATGCATTTCTTTAATATTCAATATTACATGAAGACTACTATTATTTCATTCATTGGGTAATTCTTTTTTTTTTTCAGCCATAGTGCAGAGTTTCTAATAGCTTGATTCTAGAAATGTACAAATAATCATGTGTCTAATAAGATACTGCATCTACATGAAAAGCTTCTCAACTATTTATTTTTTCAACATTTCTCCCTAAATTTAAAGGATGCCTAATACAGCCCATGTGTACAAAAGACAGGCTTTCAGCACTTTTTGGTCTGCTTTCTAAAACTGATAAATTTCACACTGACAAACATAAATACAACCACAGTTTTCTTGAGATTACATTATTTTTCACTCCAAAAAGTTGAAGCACAGTATCTAAAATGGATTTTAAATATTAAAAAATCACCTCTATACTCAGGAATTTTATACACTTTTGCTCGTGGACAGGCATTATGAATGTGATAAATTGGTACCCTAGGTCATGTAAGTAGGTGTTTTACCCCAATGCTGTATCTTAACTGCTAAAACTAAAATTGCTGTACCTAAACAAGCATCTTATTTTCCACCCATGAAATTCAATGGCATTTCCTGGTCAACAGCATGACGGGGACTCGTCCAGGGCTCTATTCTCTCTACTGGTTCCACAGTCGGGCAGCCTGCGATGGGGTGACCTGGGAGATCGAGGTGGGTCACCTGCAACAGCTTCACTTACATACTGAATTCAAAGCTGCTGAAATCAGTGTCACCTCATGGCAATTCTGGGTTGTATGTCATGTTTTAACACTGGTCTTCAGAGATCTTTACCTATGTAAAACCCCGTGACTTTTTAAACAAAATTCAAACACTGTTTTACCTATAACAATGAATTTTATCTCCTCCTCTTATCTTTAAGCCATGGACAAACAAAAAAATATATCAATTTTCCTGAGAAGTTCTAAAGAAGTGTTTCACTTTATTCATTATCCACCACCAGGAAGCTCCTGGGTAGTTTCAATCACAGACAAAAAAAAATATACCTCGTGTGCAAGTAACGTGTACATGTTTTCTTTTCCAGCCGATCAGCCCTGAGACCACATCAGATTCAAAGGAATGTGTCCAGCTATTATGTTAGTTTTTAACAGCAAAACATTGAGTGTGCCTTTCACACTTTAAAAACTCACTGCAATCAAAATCAAATTAGTATTCTATTTTACAAGTGGGAAAAGTAAGGAGAAACGCACACAGACATACATGGTGTCAGATATTAAGCCAAAAGAGGTCTCCAGAAACCAGCCATTTATCTCCCCCCCCCTCCTTTTTCTTTTTCTTTATCATCAACATCTTGTCTCTTGAAATATAGACATCACTAAATCAAAAACACTTACCTTTTCACATCATTATAGAATTGCTCAGATTAAATAAGAGCTCTGTACAGCTTTTCAAATCTCAGCTATGGTTTCAAACCACCAGGGAGGGCTAGTTCTTCCTGCTCAGACAATTATCAAATTGTTGCCAATGTGAGTGCTCCTTGTATCAATCTCATTATTATTAAGCAGCCTAAATCACCTATGGATCTAATTACCATCACTTTGAAAAAAGGTCACAAGGTGGCATCTGCAATTTACTTTAAAATTTGTCATGAAAAGTAACCTTTTTTTAAAGCAGATTTAGGCTGTGTTACTGTTTTTTCTGATTTAACAAACAAAACTCTCAGTGACCTTAGGAGTGTGCTTGATTTTTGTCTGGTTGTTGTGGGCTTTTATTCTTTGTTTACTTTGGAAGTAACTGGGACAACATCATCTGATGGAGCTCCTGAGGTTATTGGGTGGTTCATATTGTAAAAGAAAGCTAGGTCAAATCACTAAAAATTAAGTCCTTCTTGAAAAGTTAATTAGTCACTGAAAATGCATGAGCATTAAGGAAAAAATAAAAAGTAAAGGCAGTTTTAGGAGGAGTTTTGCTTAGCAACTGCTCCGTTTTCATCATTTAATTTTATGAAGATATCACTTTGTTAAATTTCCAGCCATAATAATAGTCTTAAATAGGTAAGAAAAAAAAAATTAATTCTGATTAAAAAGTATAAGAAATTTCCTTCCTTCCTCTTTTTTTTTTTGGAAAAAAAAGACTGTCAGAACTTATTTATAGATTAGAAGTAAACACAAAAGAGAATAATCCTTTCAGTTCATCTCCCACTCACTTTAAAGTAGAACACTCTGCAAAATATTATGTGGTTGGTTTGATATTTTTAGAGGAAAACATTTTTGCCCAGCAATATAGAAATCAAATTATTGCCATCACTTCCTTCCTCTGAGAAAATGACACATAAAATTTTATATTTAAAATTCAATTGAGAAAGAAACTGTATTTATTTTTTTTTTTACCCAAATCCCTGTAGTTATGAATTTATTTTTTTTTTCCCATGCTGCATTTTGGATATGAATTTAATGAAAGATGCTGCAAAATGTAGCAACTTCATGTAGTGACAGAGACTTATCAGACAAATATGCAAGGGCAGAACACACAAGACGAAAGGAACAACACTTCACAAGTTCAGAATATGATTGCTCCAGATAACTATATACTCTTAGATATTTTCATTCCTGTCTCTCATTAATTCCCCTTACTCCTGAAATGGTACCCAGGGTGATTTCTTTCTAAAATAGCAGATAAGATCACCCAGCTTCTTAGGCACAAATCTGCTATATTTTGGCGGCGCAAATCAGTCATAAAACCCCAAAAATGGTCCCTCCCAACAAATTCAATTGTTGCCGTGTGGCCCAGTGTTTAAAGACCACTTTAGATTTCTTCACTTGCCAAGAAAGGGAAGGTGTGTATCTTTGAGCATCTCCCAGCAGATAAGGCAGTGCAGCTTCCATCGGATTCTTCCACCTGCAGGTTTGCAAAGTATTAGCTTGGTTTCTCCAGCCTTTAAATGACTCATCGTGGTCTTTTGCAGACAAGGAAATGCCCTGGAACAGTCCAGACCGAAATACGGCCTCTGCAAACGCTTT
The DNA here is from genome assembly GCA_013400555.1 of Jacana jacana. Taxonomy (NCBI): domain Eukaryota; kingdom Metazoa; phylum Chordata; class Aves; order Charadriiformes; family Jacanidae; genus Jacana; species Jacana jacana. The sequence continues at coordinate 64,697 of VZTM01025936.1, read as the reverse complement.
TAGGAAACAATGGGTTTGTCTGTTTCAGAAATGGATTCGCCTAAAACAAAATAAGTCTTTGTAGAGATACAAACATTTCATTAACAAACCATTTAGATGTCTTTCTATTTATACTTACACGTACAACTCTACAAAACAGCTCGTAAATGTAGGTCCTGTAAAACAAACATCCATAAATATACAACAGACAAACACAATATATGTATGTATATTAATATTTGTAATAGAAATCATATCTTTCTATCTTCCAAAGGCGGCCTTTGTAGCTTTCTTGCCTTTTAAATTCAGCTATTCTTGAACACAGTTTGTCTTTGAAATATGTCAGGATAATGCATTATTGAAGTACCGTACTGCTTCCTTTTGGAGACTGTACGTAAAATCAGTCACGTTCAACAAATTTCCATTTTACTTAGTTCTCTTTCATAATTATTCCTCACTTCTATCACAGCCCTGTCCTCAAGAGCTCTCTGGTTACGCCACTAAAATTAACCGCACACTACAGGTTATGCCTCCAAGGGACTTGCCATCAAGAGAAACCTAAAGTGAAGAAAGAAAGCAAAATAAAATCCTCGACTTGAAATGGATATGACTAATATATGAGCCAGGTTGCAAAATTAAGCCCCGGCCAGATCAATTAGATTTGAGAAAAAAGTTTCTTGTTTCACCCCACACTTTCTTTCACCCCATTTGCTTTCTTTCGTAATGGCTGGATTTTGAAAGCTACAAGGGGTAAGGATTTAAAACCTGTCTTAAAACTTTTGGCTTAAATCGGTATCATTTTGTTCAGGAAAGAGTTAAGCCTAACAAGCAGAAAAAAAAAAAAAAAAAAAAAAAAAAAAAAAAAAAAAAAGAAATTAACTAAAGTAAGGCCCTTGTGATACAATGACACTTGCTCTATGCTCTTACAGAGAAAAACATGATGATAAAACACCACAAAGAGGAGTGTTATGAATTTTATTAATGACTAGAAGACAGTGTGCAAAACATCAAAGGTCTGTGGAAAAGATTAATGACCCCGTGTGAGACTGTTTAATTACCTCCAGCTAATTAGATTCTTGACCAAATTTTTAATATCTGCATTCCTTCTAAAGCCTAATTGAGATTCCACATTATTTATCAATCTTTCAAAAAGCCCTTAGTGTGCTGCTTTTTTTAGGGTTTTTTTTTTTTTCCCTTTGCACTTTGACTCCATTTATGGTCAATTATTAAATAAATAGCAAAGTAACTGTTCTCTCCAAACTGTATATGTGGAACACTTTATGCCTGTTTATTTTGACTAGGAGACTATCATTGGCATCTTTTATACATAATGAAGCACTCCAACTAATAAACTGACTGACTTCACTGTAAACAAGGTTGATAATATTTTTGTTATCTGGGCTGTGCTCAGGAACTCCTCATGTGGTTTCTGTAAATTAGCCTTTGCTATTGTCAGTTAATCCTTATTTCAGTTTACCTTGGTCCGGTCCCAGGGCCGGAGCGGAGCGTTATCATGCAAAGTGAAGAAGACAGCCCTCACCCTTTGATTATTTTCCCCCTGTTCATTTAGAAGTGCTCTCGTGCTATAAACCACTGCTATTAAGTGACGTGCCTTTGTATAAGGAAATTGATGTCAGAAGACAAGGGACACACGCAATAATAACTTCTTTCTTTTTTTATACCCCTTGGCACCTCCCTCTGTCCCCAGTTAGGTATTAGCATAAAAAGCGAGAGCAACATGTACAGCACACCTAAAGACTGTTTCAGGGCTTTCCACCAAAGTTTCACTGTTTCCCTTTGCAGGGGAAAGTCAAAGTCAAGCATTTCAAGGAATGTGACAGGGAAACACATTTTTTGTGTAAAGTTTGACAGAGAAAACACTTCCCAGCACAGAGGAGGCAGGGGAGCCCCAGTCCCTTTCTTTGCTTTAGCTATAAAATGAGGTGCATTTTCTTTTAAAATCTTTCTGTCATTTTTAATATAAATAAGAAAAATAAAGTGTGCACATGGGAAACAATGCATGAATAGAACAAAATGTTTTGGGAAAAATTCTTTGCAATTTCATATAGACTTTTTTCAAATTAGCCACTAGAATTTTGCTCATAAAATCATACCACGTGCACAGAAATATATGGGATAGCTTAAATAAAAGGGAAAAAAAAAAACATATTCTCTACTAAAATATAACAGTTTTTATGTTTTCATGTTATTTGTATAAAACATAGGCCGGACCCCTACTAAAATACACAGCATTTTTTTCTCTGCAGTAGACAGAGTTGTCTGTATGTACAGACAGACATTGAAAAAAAATCTACTCTATGATGATACATATAATTTTCATAAGTGTAAAGGGGTCAGGGCTTTGAGGGAGGGATCACTTTTTTCTTTATCATGTTCACAACAAGCTTTGTCCAATGGGATAAGAACATCTGTGCATCGTTTAATAAAATAAAAAGTATATGCCAAAATTGCAAACAATGTAAATCAATACAAACATATAATGAGCCAGGCATTAAAGAGACTCATAATACATTATGCTTAATTTCTTGAGAGTGATGATATTATTTGGTTACTTACTAAATCACTCACAGGCGTATTATAGCAATGAACTTATTTGGGATGCAGTAGTAAGAGCTACTTGATCTTTGCAATGCCATAAAAAGCTTAAAGTGCCTCAAATCTATGCATCCAGCTATTTATTCTGTGCTCCGTTTGGTGGAGGAGTGCTTCAAACCCATTAAAGATTTTACCCTTATATGTATGAGTTATAATCATATCCTATGTATTGCATCAGTGCACCTCAGTTGAGGGTCATGGTTTTTTTTAGGTTAGGTACCAGGTAAACAAAGAATTAAAAAAAAACAGGCCCTGTTTAACAGAGAACCCACATTTTGGACAACTGAGGGCATATTTGATTGTTTCCTGGGAAAAAGGAACGGAGATTTGCTGTGTCCATCCTACCCTTATTTCTTTCACACAGCTGTTGGACCAGTGGATCCCCCCTCTCAGACTGCAGGTACCTGGTGGGGAGACTCTCTCTGTGCCTTTTTACAGCTGATCGACGATGCCAGCCCCAAATGTTGTGACAGGTGACTAATGCTCTTCGGTTTCCTCGGGACTATAATGGATATTGGTACCGAAATAACTGATCTGGACAGACAAGCTGGTAATGGGATTAATTCAAATGGCAATTCAGGCCTGGTTTAATCAAACGCTGCATGGATGTGCTACAGATCAAGCATTTGAGTCTGGTGTGAGAGCCTCTGTCAACCCAGGGAGATTCTCCTCGGCTTCACTTGGACATCTCCTGCTCATGCCACCACCAGGCACCCTCCAGCTCCAGAGATGTCCCTTTTCCACATTGTTCCAGGGAATATTCATGCATATCGTATCATGTTTCAACAAGCTGAGCATATTTTATACTTTTTATATTTTACAATACTCTATTTCTTTCCAACTGTATGGATATTGATAATGGTATGATAATAAAAAACAACTGGGGAAAAAAAAAACAACCAAAAAACCCCACAAACCACCAAAACCAAAGCCCAAACCAAACAAAGCAAACTAAAAACTTTGGCCAGTTCAGCCCAGTAGAATAAAGATCTGTGATGAGGAAGAAAATTTGGACACTCGTACAGCGTCCAGAAAAGATAGGGCTAGGCTAGCAGGAGGGCACAAGGCAGCACAAGCATTTACTTACTTTAAAAAAGAATTTATTAGCCCAGTCGTGCCCCTGTGGCCTTTGAGAGACTCAATAACGAGCTTGTCTCCTCCTGCATCACCCTGTTCTTTCACCTAGGGGAAACGGGCAGGGGCTGGCGGATACCTCCCCCGTGCTGATCAATAACCTCCTCCCCCCGCAGGGGAGGTCTCTGAGCCCACAGGAGGGCACACAGGCAAGAGCAGAATTTCTGCACTTTCGGCAATATTAATCCTCAATATCCTTCTCCAAGAATCTTTATTCCATCTCATATGGGACATTTAAAATTACAGCATAACGGAAGCCAAATAAATACACCAAAAGTATGTAGCGAGACAAATTTTGTTGCTAGAATTTTTGGTTTGTTGCATTTTTAAATAATTTGCTTTGTCCTAATCTGCTGTATTACTGTTTGCCTTTAGACCAATAGGTTCTTGTATATCTGGGGCTCTTTCATAATTTTACATCCTTCTACACAGAGCCTGCCCAAAACCAAGATCACTTCTAACTTAAAGTGCTCCTAAAAATTTGAAGTGCTCTATTAATTTTAAATTGCTCTACATCATGTCTGCTTAGAATCCCAACTGCTTTTTCACGCAAAAAATATTAAACTATAAAACGCACATCTGCAACATACCAGCTACCCAGCTTGTTTTTTTTTTCTTCTTCTTCTTTTTTTGATTTCAGACATCAACTTTCTCTCCTTTTACTTCATCTTCGAAAGGAAAGAATACTCTGGGAGAAAAATAACGTTTTAACGACTCATCCCCCGTTTTATTGTGAGCCTCCCTCTATTGAAAACCTTTTAGGTATGTCACTGGACTAAATATATTTTATGTCTACCAATTGGTAGCACATAGCCCAGCCCATTAACCCATTGACCTCAATAAATTATGATTTCCTAGCCCGGGTGGTATCACTAGAAGATTGACACACCACCAAATACTCACTGAGGGTTAACAATGCTCCCCAGGATTTTTACAAGACGACTTCTGCTCCGAGATTCCCCATCTCGCAGGCGGTTCTTTCCAGAAGGCAAACAAAAAAAGCCTTTTGGGGTTTTTTTTAGAAATCTTTTTCTTCAGCTATGAAAAAAGTAAAATAAAATAAAATAAAATAAAATAAAAATAAAAAGGCACCATTTCCAGCTGAGTTCCTGCCACATTATCTGCAGAACAACAAAGATGGGGCATGACACCGGTCCAGCCTTCCCCACCGTGGACCTTGGCCAAGGGAAACCTTTTCTGGGGCACCGCATGCTCTTCTCCTGCTGCGAGGTCATGCAGAGACTTCACTCTGCTTCCCATCGGCATTTCCACAGAGTAATCCTCTCACCTGACCCTTAAAGGTCTATGCAATCCTGTCCTGGCGAGTGATTGCTGACTCTCCTGCCACCTCCCTCCTCTCTTTGATGTTTTTAAATGGAAGTTGTTAAAAGGACCTTGTTGAGTGAAAGACAATAAAAAAACCACACTATTTACTGAAAAGATAGGACTGAGTCAATAGAGCAGTGTACTTTGGCGGCCAGGCTGATTTTTAGGGCTGATTTTCTAACTGAAGGCCTATCGTTTCTTCCACTTGCATAGCAAGTCGAGCACTAACAAGTGGATTCACAGTCAAAGTCATTTTACTTGTGCTACTGTATCTGAAGTACATTATATTAATCTATCAAAGGGTCACTGATCCTTTAGCGAGTGACCATAAATATACACAAATACAGCAAAAACACGCTCTGAATGTCCCATGTATCAAGCACTTTCAGTTCCACATATATATTCGCTACTTTGCCATGCAGATATAAAACCATCTGAGTGATGTGATGAAGCAGTCACCCCTCGCAGCTACCACCCTTTATCACGGGAGTAGCTTGGGAGGTGCTGATTATTTACACGCAGTCTATCACAATAAGCTGCTCTTGGGATATTTTCCAAGTAACAAATTCAAGCAAAGTTTCTGGACTTTAAATTACATGTACATTTTGCTCTTCAGAGCATCTCTCTATTACCAGCACAGTCAAGCTCCTGCTGGGGACACAGACTTTTGGGCCAGAGGAGGAGGTCACCCATCAGACAACTTTAGGTGGTACATTCCCAGCCTTGACCAAACTCCAGTTTCATGTCCAGTTTGGTTGGACCTCATGTTCTTCTCTGTCCTGTTTCATGCAACCTGGAGCTGTGGTAATCCCATTTGCATCTGCATCCTTCTCCGTAGGAGAGCAGCATCAGCTTGTTACTAAAGCAAACAAGAGTCATACCTTGAAAAAAAGATGGGATTCTTCTTTTTTTGGTATCTGCTGTAATACATTTAATCCATTTAAACTACTTCCATTTTACAGCCTCACAATGTAACTTGTATTATTAAATGCTGAATCCCCTACTACTTCTGCATGCATAAAAATCCATGGTGGGGTTTCTGCTCCTGAAGACTTGTTTGATGCTCTCATTTTTTTCTGTGCAAGTGCTACCAGGTGAAACTTTTCAAGTGCTTAAAGAGGCATACTAATCTAAGGATAGTTAAATGTTTGTTTGCTCTACTTAAAGGACAATTTCTACAACAAAGGCATTGAGGTTTTTGTCTCAAATGAGATTAGCAATTCATTATTCACTGGATCATAACTACAAATCAAAGAAGAGGCTGCAGCTTTATTTACGCGCTGTAGGACCTCACGAATAGTAATCATTGGACCAGAAACGCTGCAACAAATTAATAGCAACAAAACTAGAGGCTGATCTTGACTTTCAGTCTGGGAATTACATCTACCCCAACTGAGAAGGAGCCAGCCACAGTCATCCATTCAATCACAAAATGGTTTCATTTGGAAAGGACCATAAAGACCACCAAGTTCCAACACCCTGCCCTGGGCAGGGACACCTCCCACCACACTAGGTTGCTCCTGTCCAACCTGGCCTCGAACCCCTACAGGGATGGGGTAGCTCCAGCTTCTCTGGGCAACCTGGGCCAGGTTCTCACTACCCTCACACCAAAGAAGTTCTTCCCCACATCTCATCTCCATCTCCCCTCTTTCAATGTCAAATCCTTCCCCCTTGTCCTATGGATCCCCTCCCTGATCCAGAGTCCCTCCCCAGCTTCCCTGGAGCCCCTTTAGGGACTGGAATGGGCTCTAAGGTCTCCACTGTAGCCTTCTCTTTCCCAGGCTGAACATCTCCAACTCTCTCAGCCTGTTCTCACAGCAGAGGGGCTCCAGCCATCCCAGCATCTTTATGGACTCATCTGGACCTGCTTCAATAGGTCCATGTCCTTCTTGTCCTTTGCATGCTGACTGTGACGGTGGAGCTGCCTCCTGTCATGATTACCAGCCTTCTCTGAGACAAATAAATGCTCTTACCTATAAATATGATGAAAAAATCCTGTGTAACTTATAGCTATAACTTATGGCCATATTGCATATTTCTTCCTTACCTCTCAAGGAAGGTACAGGGCAGTTAGGTTTTGGGAAGGCTATGGGAAAGTAAGGTTTTGTTAGCAGAAGCAGTTTGATGTTGCCATGAACTCACCTTAGCTATAAAACCTCCAATGATATTGTAATTCCTCCACTTCACAGCTTTTTATCAGGAAACACAGAACCTAGGTCTCCCCTTTTGCCAACTGCAAGATGTGGGTATAGACGCATTAACAAACCACCCAACTCTGCCCCATCCACAGGGAAAGCCTTCTGCTGACTTGAGACTTCTCAGTCAGAGCCCAAGAGAGGTGAAAGTTTCCTGTACAAGCCATTGCTTCAATAAAATATTTGCTGGATGCAAAACATGTGGTTTTATTGGGTTTTGTTAAGCAGTTTCCTAATAAAGGGCAATGCCTGTTCAGCCTTCACAGTAACTCAGATGTGACACAAATAATACAGCAAATAATTACAATGACCTTTTGCTCACCTCAAATTTAAACAAAGGTTAAGCTGCCCTTTAGAAAAGTAAATATTTTCTGTAGTCAAATAAAGCACAGACACCTTTAGAAACAAGGATATATTGCCAAGCTAAACTGGACTGAAAGTGAATTACAATACAACAGAATCATTTCAAACCAGAAAGGATGCAGAGCCGCGATGGAGAAGCAGCAGCCAGACATCCTGGCATCGCAGCCAGTCCCTTACCTTGCAAAACTCCCAGGCTGATCTCCATATGTTTTCCAGGAACTGTTGCTTGAAGTTTCTGTCTGGTCACAGCAGATAGGAGAGAGAAATATTAAAAATAAGAAAGTGCATAATCTCCTTGCCCCCTTATGTCTGGTAAACAATTTATATTCAATTTCATACAACAGAATGAATCTGCGGACCTTTAAGTAATTAAGAAACAGACACTGAGGCTTAAAAAATAAACTTAACAGAAAATCTCACATAGTGGCCAGGAAACGGCTCCCAGGTTTTATTTAGTTCTCCTACTCCAAGGTTTAGCTGTTAGCTAGATAAGAGCCAGGTGTGTTTTACATATCTAATTTGTTTAGTCTGAAGCTAATTCAAAAGGCACTTTTTAACTACAAATCTGCAACCGACTTTTAAAATCTAAATCCAGGATGAATGGATGCCGTATATATTCAGGGTCTCTAAATGAGAAGGATAACCTTTGGGGAAGGAAATTTTCACTTGTTTCTCGTGTGATCTGGGTTTCTGAGAGGGTGGTCAGGCATGGTTCCGTTAGCTGCGATAAGGTGACCAGCAAAAGGTTGGGGTCACCCAATGCAGCCTCTCATACCAAAAAGAAAAAGCAGAAAAAAAATAATGAAAGTCACTTTTGAGGATTCAGGGCCACATAACTTTTTATTATTATTATTATTTCAGACTTAACCAGTTAATAGATGAGAAAAGATGTCTTATTCTCTATTTTGACATAAGCAAGCCATGAATCCCCTCCAGACAAGCAAGGAGGGAGTGGGGGGCCATGGGAAGCTCCACTGGGAGGAGATTCTGTCACCTCCAGGGACCCACAGGGATGAGGGACCATGGATGCAAATCTGCAGCCAGACATGCCATTGGCAGGAGTAGAGGCTACATAAAGCATGCATAGATGTTTTGACCTTCAACCACTGCTGACAATAAGAGAATTGCAAAATATTTGGTCAAGAATCACTTTATACATGAAAAAAAAAAATGGGTAATTTATGGCTTTAACTTCCATAATGCTCTAATACAGGGAAAATCATGAGAAAACAGGCATATTATCCATCATTACCATTACACTATTGACTAACCTGGTTTTCAGACTCTGAATGAGACTTCCAATCCTATTGCTATAAGTATCAGTCAACTTTACCTTCATTTTGGCAAGTATTAACCATGCCCTTCCCTGTTTGATCTGCTAAAAAAAAAAAGATAGTCGATGAATTTACGCCCTCTTACTTATTCATGAACAAGTTGTGCCCCTGAATTTTAACATGCTATGCCTTAAACTATTAGCTGTATATCTGCTTTATGTGATGTTCCTACATAAGCTGGCAGTCCATCAATTTAGTGTCCATACATTTCTTTGAAAGCTATATTATAATTAGAGCTTAGGTTAATACTATTCAGTAACCATAAAACAGACATAAAATAATTATAACTCATTTAGTGAAATTAGAAAAAGAGCAATTATTAGACTCCCATTGTGAGGCTTTGCTGTGAGGGACAGATAATCTATCTGCAAGATGTACTTCAAGAACACCATTTTGAAAGAAATAAACTAGATAAATTACTGTTTTGTTTTGGTTTAAGAAAACTTAGACCAATAAATACGAGTTCAACAAACATAAAGGATGTGTGTAAGGGAAGTGAAAGTTCTACTGCAAGGAGAGAGATTAAAATATTTATATGATGCTTTCCTGACTCTACCTCTCAGGGTGTTTTGAAGCTAGATTTGTTAACATTTTGCAAGGCGTAAAACACCACGGTGATGTGGACAGAGGCCTATAAACTGCTACAACTAAACATGAGGACGTGCAGAGTTTGGTCAGGAGGGAGTGGACTCACTGGTGCTGATGTTTGCCTCAGCACGCTCCGAGTAGAAGATTTCTGGATTTCTATATAACAGGAAACCTGGTTTTGAAACAGCCTTTTTCTTGTTCTCCAAGCTCCAGTAAGATGGGAAGAAATGACTTTCTGCTGGGAGCACACACCCCTGGCCAGAGTACAGTTTAGGGTGGTACTAGCTGAAAATTTGCCCATTTTTTCCTTCTTTTGTAGGAGACTAGGATAACAATCCTTTTGATGAAGCAGCAGCTGGAAGATTGTCTGTGCTGATGGACTGTTGGCCAGCTACTGTTTGCTCAAAGGAAAATCCCCCAGTGTATGTATTTCCAAGCTTTACAAAGAAAAGAGCCTTCTTCAGATAAGTGCAATTTTTACCCCAAATCCAGGGTGTTTGCATGTTTGAATTGTAACTTCTTTTCTTGTTTGGTCTTTGGTCATATTGGTCTTTCTCCTTTGGACACTTTTATTCATAAAACAATCACATATTGGTCAATCTATGCCTCTCATAATGCGGTTTGACTTTGTTTGCCTCAGAAGATGTGTATAACAGCCAAAGGTTTCTTCAAGACATCCCGTGAGAGGAAAAGAAAGATCTAAAAGAAACTGCTCTGGTACTTAGAACCCAACCCAAGAACGAGAAACACCAAAGCCAAGGGGATAATGAATGGTTTCATGTAAAATATGTTGCTATAGCACAGTTGAACAAAACAGAGCACAGAAAGCCTACTACAGCTAACCACTAATATTAAAAACCATAATGAATTAAACACCAAATAGCTTTAAAATGTCAGTAATTTATTCAAAGCAATATTGCACTGATATTTAGGGTCAGTACATTTAAGATTCATATTTTCAGTCTTTATAGTTGAGAGACAGAAAGAAGTCTCTGCTATCAGGCTGATTTCAAAAGCTGGAGGTAATAACATCAAATGTCACACAATATGGCAAAAATAAATTATCAATCTCTATTAAATTCTTTATTTCTTTAGAATAATTTCTCTAGAATGCTTTTGAACTTTCAAAGAATCCTATAAATTCCTCCCTACTTCATTTATAGCAGTGCTAGAAATTAATCACAATTAAAATCAAGCCATTTTGTATGAACACACACACAAAAAGGAAAAAGCACATACAAAGGACTTTTCTTTTTTTTTTTTAAATGTGTGTGTGATGCCCTTAATATATTTCTATGTTCATGTAAAATCTTATTTATCGGTTTACATTGAAATATAAGTTCTCATTAAATGAAGCTTAGGAAAAGGAAGTCTGATGAGAGAAATTCATCACAAGAAACACTTGGAAAAGTGGAAAGGGTTATGTTATGCTTCCTGTTTAAAAAGTGTAAAAGGTACTGTTGTAACTGTAGAAAAGGGGGAATGATCCGACTTCATCATCACTAATTTTACTTTCCAAGCGACTAGTAAATTCTCCTACGGTTCCTGTTAAACAAAACAAAAGACAAGTTCAGAGAGCTGGTACCTCTGACAGCTGTGAAAGACAGGAAGAAAAAGGAAAAAAAGAATGACATTCTCCGGAGAATATTTTTCTGTCACTTAAGCAGTTTACATATTTCTCTATTTTTACCGTATTTTTCTTCTTCTGATCACCAGGGATCGTATGTGAGTTTAGGGTCATTAGGGCTATGTCTAGTGCCAGACAGATTCTGCTGCAGTCAGATTTTTATGATGACAGCATGAAATTTTTGGAATGCACTGGTGAGTTGTGTGACTATTGTTAGACTGTCATTAAAAAGGAGAAATAAATAAATAAATAAACCTATCTCCCTTTTCTTTTACTGTGGGCAAGTCCTTGATCTTAAGTTTTGCAAAAAAAAGATAGCAGGATTTTTTGGATGAGATGAGGAAAGTAGCAAGTAAGTTTAATAATTAGTATTCCAAAATATATTGCAACTGATTTTTTCTACTTCCATCAGACCTGAGTGAGTGATATTTTTCAGCATTAAAGAGACAGGGAACAATGATCGGGAAAATACAGAATAAAATAAAAAGCAAATTAAGAGTTTGACCTTTTTTATTTCATTCTTTCTTTCCTTCTGTCTCCCTCCCCTTTCTTTTCAGTTTCAGTCAGTTCCCCCCATCCTTGGGGAACACTGTTTGAACCTGCATTTGTGAATTATAAGCTCTCTGTACCGTACATAGCAGTTGTTAAGGATCAACTGATTAACCATTTTATAGAAGATTTAGAGGACTCATTCCAGGTTTTACAACTCCATGTGGTTTTTAAATATTGTAATGTTTTCAACCAATATGTTTTCTGCCTCCCAGTTGTGAAACAATACCTATTGGCTTGGGGGGAGGGAATATATTTTTAGACAATTTTGTTATAATACAATTTTTTTGAGCTACTTACAGCATCTTCTGGGAAAGAATAAAAAAAACCTCAGGATGAAATACCGTGTTCTTCATTTTTCTCTCACTCTCTTAGGTCAGTATATTACAATAGTCCAAAAATTAGCCATGACAGTATACACTCGCCAACCTGGAAAGGGACAGACTCTGGGATTCATTAATTCACTTGGGTTTGTTGGTTTAGCAAGACATTTTACATTTTTTTCTTATAATTAATATCCGTTGTATTTTTCACAGGAGAATAAAATGATCATATAAAATATGTCAAGCTCAAAAGACTTCACTGCATGGGCACCTGTACTGCTGTACAAGTGGTTTCGTATCAAGACACAAGGGACAACTACGTTGGGCCAAATTCATCTCCTCCATCATTGCGGCTTTTTGCAACAGTATTTTCACTTGGGGTGACGTTGGACTCCTTTACCTTACAATAACTCATAAAGTTGCAGAGCAGAATCTGCCAGTTGACCTAAACAAAGAGATAAGTAAATTTAACTCTGGTGTATCAACTCGAGGAGGTGACCTGAGAATCTTATTCCTTATTTTCTAATGGCTCTATAAGGAAAGCCTTTCTCACGGGAAGTTCAGAAGTGTTTTCCTGATCTTTTTATAGATCTAAAATTCTAGGGGGCGATTTCTAGTAGCGATTTTTACTCCTTCTGCTGAACTGGCTGCAATTGTTAAAGTCTTTCATCCCATCATGGTCCTACCATTGGTTCAGCTGTACAAAGAATTTGCCTATTTACAGAAATGGGCATGTATCGCTACCACCATCACCCATAATGTTATGATATGACCATATTATCACAATATAACATTTAATACAATGTGAGCTATAATGACTGTCATTATAATTTTAGTTAATGTTATTTAATGTAATATAACGATGCTCTAACAAGCATAATAACAAAACAGTACTTAAGGTCCTGAGAAGGAACAAACATGCTGTTTTGGTTAATGTAAAATGTACACTTAAATATTGATTTCACAATAAAATCTAAATAATACCAAGGAGTACCAATTTACCTCACATGAACTAACCATGGAAGACAAATTTAAATTGTTTTATCCTGCTTTCTCTGTGAGCTAAGCTAAAGTAAATAACTTTACTCTTGCCACAGAGCACATACGTGGACAGTCACTGCAGAGCCATTGATGCCCAGTTAACTCATGCCTAAGCCCTAAATCAGGAAGGCATTTCCATACGGCCTAATAGACTCTTCTTAATTAGCACTGGAGCATCTTAATTTCACTATAAACAGAAGAGCGGCTAATTAAGACATGATCAAACACACAATCGAATCTGGGATTCTGTAACACACCACCTCTCTGACTGAATATTGCTTGGAGTTATGAGCTACCAATCAAATTTACTTCTTGCACTGATTGGGGAAAGAGAAGCTCCTGAAGAACAAGCTGAAACCAAGGGCATTCCAGTAGGATGCAGGAGACCCACATCCAGATTTAAACCCAAACCACTACAGGTGTCCTGCAGCTTTTAGATTAATAAGAGCCTCCCCACTCTGGACTCTCCTTGCATCACATACTGCATCTGGCATCCAGAAACTTTTCCAGGTCATAGAATCATAGAAACACAAGGTTGGAAAGGGTCTACAAGATCAACTGTCCTCCTATCACCAATACTATCCACTGAGCCACTAAATCATGTCTTGTAGCACCTCATCCAGATGCTTTTTGAACACCGCCAGGGACAGCAACTCCACCACATAGAATCATAGAATCATATAGGTTGGAAGAGACCCTGGGGATCATCAGGTCCAACCATCAGCCCTACTCTACAAGTTCTCCCCTACACCA
>VZTM01025936.1:3449-50596 GCA_013400555.1 Jacana jacana | reverse complement strand
TCATAGGACTTGTGCTCCAGACCCCTCACTGGTTTTGTTGCCCTTCTCTGGACACGTTCCAGGGCCTCGATGTCTTTCTTGTAGTGATGAGCCCAAAACTGAACACAGTACTTGAGGTGCAGCCTCACCAAAGCTGAGTACAGAGGGATGATCATCTCCCTGCTCCTGCTGTCTACGCTATTCCTGATGCAGGCCAGGATGCCATTGGTCTTCTTGGCCACCTGGGCACACTCCTAATGAAATAAAAGCCTTTACACAAATAATACCCAGTGAGTTCTGCATGGTACTCCCCAGGAAGACAATGGGATTTGTAGAAGCATTGCACATATAAGGGAAGAACTTGAATCTTACATGTGCTGACATTTGTCCTTCCATACCCATTACTTACAGATTTTGTTTTTTCCTTCCACATTAAATGATGACATTTTTTCCCAATATTATATTTCTCCAAGTGGAACTTGGAGGCTCTGGCAGGTACTAATTCGGAGGGCATCACAAAAGAGGGAAAGAATAGTAAAACCTGCAAATAAAATGGACTAAGGAATATAGATGTATTAATTCCCTAATACCTGTGAAACTTACAGAATCTGTGTAAAGCATTTCATGTCAGGATCGCTCCATTCCTTCTGTGATACTCTGCTACTGCTAGAATATTATTGCAGTCCTCCTCCCAGTATGCACTAGTTTTACTTTCCCAGTACAGAAACACAGTTTGCACAATCAAAGCATTGTTAATACTTTAGCTGATAATATTGTAAGCACCTGCCGTGCCTTTCAGAGAAAAGCCCCAAAACTGTTTTCTTATGCAATAATTTTTCTTATGTCATTTTCTTCTGCAACAAATTTCTTTTGTGTGCAATATCACAAATAATTTCTATCCTGCAATTTTTAAGCTATATGCTGCTAGGAAGTGAACAATATTTAAATTTTTTGACAGCTGTATTTGCTTATCTCTTTAAAAAAAAAAAAAGATAACACAAGACTCTTAAGCAAAAGAAAAATATGAAAATTTCAAGATACAATCCCTTGAGCTTTTGATTCAAAGCATCACCCACCTTGCTACAAGGATTTTCACAATATATATTGCGGGTTTGAGCCTTCAGCTCCCTTGAGGTATGTAAAAGAAAACATCTTGTAAGGTGTACATCAATTTGACACAAGCCAACTGCTACCAGGAACTGATAAAGCTGCCTTGAGCTTGGAAGTGTACTCGCAATCCAAGTCATCTGCTTGATGGCTCCATTACCGCTTATTTATAAAGTATTTACCACATATTTACAAAGGAGTTACACGATTATAGGGATCTTGAAATAGGAAGCACTGCCAAATTATATAGCTATAAAAGTGAAATGAAAATCCAAGCTAGGGTCGGGATGTCCATGTCTAAATATAACAAATACTGCACAGGATTGGACGACACAAGTGGTGTTTTCACAGTCAAAAGCATTGCCTGCCCTGTTTCTACCAGATAAATCATTCTTGTATTTCCCCTCTTCAAAACTAATCTATTGTGGTTTGCAAAAAGCTGAGCTCTGTGTTATGTCTTGCAGTTACTGTATCTCCAGTGCCACACTTATATTAATCAGCTTATTAGACGTGGCTTAGATTGTACTTTAACTTCAAATTTATTCACAATTTTCCTTGACTTTATCTGGAAGACTTGGTCCAATCCATATTATGTCTTACCTTTTGGCTGTTAACATTGATAGCATCTCTTTTTATTGGACTCTTGATGCCCACTGATGTTTTATGCATAATGATGCTCAAGTTTAATTGAGCTGTAAGCTTCAGTTTAATTATGAGCCTTCATGATACCTTCAGCACTTTTTCTTCTCTGATTACTGTAACTGGTTCCCTCTAACCCCTTTAAAATCCTTAATCTATTAAACCACTAGTAGACAAGTCATTTTTAGGAGAAAGTCTAATTAGACTATTGCAATTATCTTAATGCATTCTCAATATTTAGGGGAGGAAAAAAAAAAAAAAAGAAAAAAAAATACAACCTGAGTGAAATGCACTTTGTGGAATAGCCTAAACATTCACATTTAATCATCTCATTCACACTGTATGTGTCAGCTGCTCGAAATGATTTTATGTGGAGAAAGAGAAGTGACACTCAAAGAAGTCACCTCTTTGGGAAAATTTCTATTAATTACATTTCCCACAGATTTTATAACTACGACTTTTAGACTTACTCTGTAATTCTGCTTTCTTCCATGCATGAACTTCTGCTACTTTCAGTTTGAGAGTCAAAGGAAGAAGTAAGAAATGAAAAATAATAATAATAATCATGGCAAATACATACAGATACAGAAACTGCATTTCTTTCACTCAATTCATTTACACGTGTCTCTAATGCAATTTCAAAAGAAAACCAACCATGAAGCATTCACTAGATCGCCTTTGCCAAATGGCTGGTGGTTTTTCATGGAGTTGAAACGTTGGAAACT
Source organism: Jacana jacana (assembly GCA_013400555.1). Classification (NCBI taxonomy): domain Eukaryota; kingdom Metazoa; phylum Chordata; class Aves; order Charadriiformes; family Jacanidae; genus Jacana; species Jacana jacana. Next base: position 48,146 of record VZTM01025936.1, on the reverse strand, counting down.
AAAATCACATATATTTCAATAAAAATCATGAAGGAAACTAAGCCTAGACTCAAATTTACTGCTTTTGTAAAAACAGATGTATCTCAAAAAATGGAACTTTTCATCCAGTCCATTCTTTCAAGCATAAAGTATTTCTATAATTTTTATCCTTGTAATTTTACCTATTAAATGCATAGCCCCTTCCTACTCACTATGAATAATTAGTACACACATAAAATATTTTTCCTCACTCTTTTAAGCAGGATCCTGGGTGTTATTTGACTGTCTTACACTGTGAACTGCTAATAGTAAGTGTAGGAAGTATTGCTCGTACCAGTATCTACCAATTATTTTCTGGGATCAAGTTACTGCATTTACAATAAAAACCATCCTAAAAGAGACATGGAGCCCTGCAGGTACAATTTTCCTGAGGTGCCTCCAGGACAACTGAAGGCTGCAGCTTATTTATTGCAGGGGAAAAAAAACACATTAAATAAACCTATGAATATATTTATATACTTGTTGAGCATACAGGCAGGACTTAATCAATTTTGAAATTTCTATAAAATGTAACATTTCACAATAAATTTCTTAAAAAAAAGACAAAAAAATAAAATGAGAAAATAAGTACATAAAGTAGAAAGCACTAACACCTAAGACCCAAATCCTATGGACTGTTGCTGAAACTGAGATTCCTAGCTAGTTAAAACACTTTAAAACGCTTCCTAAAAGTTTGAATGTGTCAAAATAAGACAATTACCTATTATTCAAAAACCCTAAAAAGAGATAGCTCACCTTGAAATTATTTTGGTAAATCTTTTTGTGTAATTTTTTTCCTTTTAAAAATATCAGAAGAAATTCTGTTTATTTTATAGGGCTGGTAATTAAATCCTAAAATTAAAATAAGTGTCACACTAAGAAAAAAAGCCACAACAGACTAAAAAATGTGTGTGTGAGAGAGAGAGAGAAAGAAAGAGGAGGGAGCTGTACATTCTCTGGCTTTGTTCAGTCAGACTTGAGAAACCAAATAAAGTCCATACTCCCTATTTTTCTATGTCTTAATGCTGTTTCTGTTAATAATGCACTGCAATTTATATTGGCATATGCACTGTAGATGTGGATGGCACTTCAAAAATTAGAAGGTCAAGGTTCAGCATTAATGCTGACTTTTCTCTCTTTAGTTCCAATTTCCTTACTTCTCCTCATATAAGCACAACCTTAATGTTACACAAGTTGCATGCATGAAATAGTACTTTATTTAGTATATTGCTTTCCTCTTCAGGATTCATCACTTGTTCCTTAATTTATATACTTGTTTTCTGCAACACGGATCTTGATGGTTTGGGGTTTTTTTTTTTCCCATTTCTTCACTTCATGGCCATATAATTATCTGCCTCTTTGGTTAAATTCCTGAATTTGGGATCAAATAAATTCCTTGCATATAAATGAACATATCAAGTACAAGGAACATATCAATTCCAAATCAGTGATTTGTCTTCTTGCATTAGAGGGTACTTTCTCTAAAGGCATCACTTTACATTACGCACTTCACCAAGTGAAAGACTGAGCTTGCAATTCTTGAGATTGCTAAAATTTTCTGCTACGCCTATCCAAATAGCATGATTTGCTGAAACAATCCTTATGGAGGACAATTGTGGTTGCCTGAGGTAATGCAGTATAAAAAAAAAAAAGTTTCTCAGCGAGTCACGACTGTGTTTTTTTCTTTATTAGAGAAAAGGGCTGATACATTTTCCTGGTCTCTTTCTATTCCTGTTTTCTTCAACGTTGTAATTCAAAGTACTGGCCAAATGTGCCCAGAGTGTATTCATATTTCATAGGAAACATATTTAAAATATATATTTGACCCTTCTTAACCAGCAACCTCATTTTATATCAGAAAAAGGGATGTAATTTCTCATTTACAAAAGGAATGTTCCCCAATTTTGTTTATTCCTTCAAAGCAGCGTATATGACTTTCCATAATATATTTATAGCGTTTGTATTGTAAAACGACTTTTGGGGGGCTGGAGGCTTGGTTTTTTGTTTCTTCCAGATCCACAACACAGAACACTACATCTTAATGTGGGGTGATGCCGAGTGGATTTTGGAAACACTCAAAGTGAGCCCAGACCAAGAGAAGGCAAACAATGGTGGGCTGACAGTTCTCGAAAGCAGAAGCCTTTTCCTGCCAAAAACATTCGCAGCTGCCTCCTCATTTCCTGGGGAAGTCAAGGTGTTCCCCTGGACCTACTTTACAGATCTGTGATTATGTGAGTATTCCGGTCTTCCTTCGGTAATATATGCAGATCAATTCAGTCTCGTTAGTATTACCCCGTCCTCATTCCTGCAGTCTCGTGCCAGCCTCATCTGCGAGGGTCGGCAGCTCCGAGCAGCTAAATATGCCAGCGTTCACAGCTGCTCTCGCTTTGCCCGTCTCTCTCTGCGGCGGGGCAGTCCTTGTTTAGTGCTGTCTGCCGCTCGCTGGATGCCATCGCCCGTGCATACCAAATGCCAGGCAAAGAGAGAAGGACATCAGCAGTTGGTCTCTCCTACGCTCTCCTTGCTTTTCGGGACGCCGAAGAATTTCCCTTGCTCGCCGGTATCACTACTAATCCCCGACAAGACCTAATTAACAAGCCTCCCCCACTGCGCTGATAATGCTTTTGCGCTCTCCACTAATGCTTTTCACCAAAATCTGCCCCTTCACCACTTTTGCACTGACTCTACTCCAAAATCCATCCCTTGGACCAGCCAATGTAATTTCCATTCCGTAGCCATTCTGGGTTTTAGTACTTAAAGCAACCAGCTCAGACACAGCATAAAGAAGAGCTTCAGTCTGAATATTGCAACTTCCCACACAAAAAAATTACAGTTTTTAGGTATTTAAATGTTATTGTAGCTCAAATTAACCACTTGCAGTCTATCAAATGATTCTCATGGCATTTTGTCTGGCCTGGGTCTTACCTTGCTGTGTAGACAGTTCATTGCCATCATTATTCCATCTTTGGAATGGAAAACACACATCATCTTCTGGCCTTCTCTATCTGCAACTTCTTTGTCACAAACCTGGGAAGGGTTTAAAAAAAAGTGTTTCTCAAATTTTTTGAAGATAAGGCTTTTTGGGAAAAAACTTAGTAAGCTAAATCCTTCTCACTTATCCCCAGTAGTGGTGAAACTGGGTGTCTTCTGGTGTCTTGACCAGAAGGCAAAAAAAATCAGTCACTATTAGAGAAAATGGCATAAGCAGCTCCAAAGTTTGGCAAATGCAAATACACACACTCAAATCCAGAGCAGAAGAAAGTCACAGTTCTCTAGTAATTAATCACAGGCACAATTCATGTGGATCTCCTTCACTCAAGGTCTTTAAATCAATTGACAATATTGCTCTAGTCCAGCAGAAGATTCAAAGGTGATGTAGAAGTGGCTGAGATTGCCACTCGTAGGCTACATAAAATCAGCCTAGATATTTGCAGGAGTTTATTGTGCTATTACAGGCATGATAATCTGTTCCTAAGAAAATATTTCACTCTTCTAAGCCATTTTGAGCAAAAGGAAGGTGTTCGACAGACAGTATAGGTGATCTATGTATAGTATGTGGTGGGGAAAAGATTTAAAAAACCTTACATTGCAGCTATATTGGGCACCTCAGCACAAGAGAGATATCGAGGTGCTGGAGCGAGTACAGAGGAGGGCAACAAAGCTGGTGAGAGGCCTGGAGAATAAGGCTTATGAGGATCGATTGAGGGAGTTGGGGTTGTTTAGTTTGAGGAAGAGGAGGCTGAGGGGAGACCTCATCACTCTCTACAACTGCTTGAAAGGGCACTGTAGAGAGATTGGTGCTGGTCTCTTCTCACGGGCAATGAGCAACAGGACAAGAGGGAATGGCTGCAAGCTGCAGCAGGGTAGAGTTAGGCTGGACATGAGGAAAAAATTTTACACGGAGAGAGTGGTCAGTCAGTGGAATGGGCTGCCCAGGGAGGGGGTGGAGTCCCCCTCCCTGACTGTGTTTCAGAGTAGATTAGATGTGGTGTTGAAGGATCTGGTGTAGGAGAGAACTTGTGTAGTAGGGCTGATGGTTGGACTTGATGATCCCAGGGGTCTCTTCCAACCTAAATGATTCTATGATTCTATGATTCTATATACTATAGCTTTTTGAAGAAGTGTGTTAGAGAAGATCAGGTCACAACACCAGCACGAGTGATGTTTGATATACCTGGAATGTGCTCACTTGACCAAACATTCTTATATCTCCATTAATATTTTGCCAAAAATATGAGTTTTGTCTAAGTACATAACTCTGTGTGAATGAAATCAACCGATTTTGAATAATTCATAATGTGAGTCACTGTATTTAAAACCTGGAGGAAAATAAGATCAATAACTCATTCACTATGTGTTTAGCTGGCTTGCTAATGGAGCCAGCATTTATTCAAAATTATTTTTCTTCTGGACAACAACCAAATCTGATGTGTTTACTCTCTACACTTTCAACGCATTAGGAAGTGAAACACAGTTCTCATTTGACCAACACCAAAAGCAGATTCAACTACCAAAGCCAGGGTTTTTCTTCTTGCTTGATTCAAGGTTTTTGTTATAAACCCTTCTATGTTTCAGTAAAGAAACCTAGTGGAGCATTTCTGCCAAATGGTCAATGCTAATAGCACCAAAGACCAATAAGACACGATTTAAAACCTGAAAGCTGAAGCACTAACCTTTTGCAGTGAATGGTTTGGGGTCAAACACAATAGCAGAGAGGTCACAGGAGAGTTGGAACAATCTACCTATGACTGCTCTGCCTGATGTTTTGCCTCTCAACATCTGCATCCATACGGATGGAAGGAAACACAGACAGTGGTCAAACCAGCAAAGAACAGACCTGGATTCAACCTTCCAATATTTTGTCTGAACTCAATCATATTTTCTGCTCAGCTGGAAGTATTTTGCACATTCACAAGTCTGGGGGTGATTGAAACCACATATCTCTATCACCAACTATACAGTACCCTCCTGTAATCTTCTTTGTACTTGCTGTGTCCCAGAGCAGCTCTACTTGCGTGAATGTTTCTCACAGCTTGTATGAAGCATGGACTTTTCAGTTTAATAGATGCCAATGTTGTACCAGATCAAAGAAAATTTTAGTCATATTTACCTGTTTCAGTATCAAAACTGTGTTAATGGTAAATGGGCAAAACCCAATATATTTGTATATTTGGGAGTCAGTAGAGACTATTACTGGGCCCTTTCTTACAGGCTAATGGTGTGTCCAAGTGCATTTTATTCAAGACTAGGTTTTCCCAAGCAATATACACTTCATAATTTCCCGAGAAAATATTTACTTAAAAACTCATAGGGAAAATCTATTTCATGGGGAAAAGGCTGCTGAATTTAAGTAGCATGGCAAAATAACATGTTTTGACTGGCATTCTACAGTTATTAAGACACTGTATTTTTTCATAACTTTTAATAATTTGGTTCAGTTCTGCTTTATACAATAAACCTCTCAATCATTTGATGCTGAAAGCACCTTCAAAAATTATTTCCTTCCATCGGGCATATGAACCAGTTTGTTATTTATAGGATAAATGTTATTACTGTAGGGTTTTCCATGGATGTTGACTGCCCACTACTGACTGATTGACTGACTTTGGGAAAACAAGATTACTGTGACTTATTTTAAGACAGTATATCAAGGAACTCATAGCCTTTGTAAAGAAAATGTGACAAAACTAAATGAGTGGGTTTCACTCAAGAACTCATTTCAGTCCATTTGATCTTGTTCCTTTTTTTTTTTTTTTTTCTACAAAGGGTCAGAAGTATTTAAAAAAAGACTAAATTTGATATGTTTTTCTGTCCATGTATGTGAATGACCTCTGAGAAAGTTTCCTGGAGAACTTCAGTGTCTATTCTGCAGCCCATTATCTTATGGCATGCCCAAGTCCTCTTGGTCCACTAGTTAATGAAAGACACTTCTGCTTTTCTTCTACTGACTCACTGTCCTCTCCTGGCAGTCAGGATCTCCTTTGTGTGTACCTTCTGCCTCGTTCACTTTCAGAGATCCTTCACCAAAGGATCCTTCTCACAACCATTAAAGTGATCTTTTCTACAAAAACCTCTCATCATGAGGCAGTTCCTCATTTTAGTTGCATGAGGCAAAGGAAAAGAAAAGCAGAAGATTTTTTTCCAGGGAAAATTGGGATGTGTCTCTGACACAGCAAAATATTAAGATATACACCTGACCTCCCAGAGGAATCCAGAACTAAGTCCTGATCCCGCTTAGAGTAAACACTCTGTCTTTGCATAACTACTCTTGAATTGGGAGGGCTATTCCAGATCCATTCTTTTCTTTTTAGGGCATATAAAGTTACATATGTCATACACCCATAATGACTGTAGCTATGAATGTACTTAGAGTAAATTTGTGACAAAAAATTGATGCAATTAGGAGAACTGATCCCCCAGAATCAGAGGAAAGAAGAAAGAAATTACAAGAAAATTGAACAACTCCAGAGTTAGACAATGAAAGAAAACAACAAGAAAAGGGAAAGGGAAAGGGAAAGAAATACTAGAAGAGCCTTTTATCATTTATTATTTTTCTTGCTGGAAATAACTTTCTTCTAAGTGTCGAAGCAGAATAGTTTTATACTGGTAGATCGCAACCACTAGTTAATACTCTTGTGCAAACAAACTAAGCAGTTTTCTCACTCCTTTATCCTTTGTTGATAACTGCCAGTTCATAGAAAATTTCTTCCACAAGTACTCAAACTTCAACAGTGCTAAATTTAATCCCATATAAACTGCTTCAGCATTCAACATGCTCTAGTTATTCTTCTTCATCTCAACTAAGTTTTGAACTGGTGATGTTTTCAAACTTTGTGGCTTTGTTGGTTTGGATTTTTTTTGCAAAGATCATGAATGAAAATATAAATGAATTGAGGCTGCTCTTTGATAATCTCTACTCCAATATAATTCCATCATGTCTTTCCACTTTTTGCTGCTTTCCAACATTTACTTGCTATAGCTGGTCCTATAGTTATATCATAATTCTTCTTACCATTTTCCAAATGGTAGCACCCCAAAGTATTCACTGAAATGGTTCAAATTGTAAACATTAAGTTTGGCCTTAGAGATCCTACTATTTCCTATTTGAGTCTTCGTATACATTAGCTGTGTATTGTGTAGAGGCACACCTTACACTTCTTTCTGGTCACTTAGCATTTTGGCTATGGAAAATATGGTCTGAAACAGGTCTTTAGAGCTGACCCTGCATTACTTCTGTAATTTCAAAGCTGAGGGACTCAAAGTATCACAGGAGGGTTTAGGGAATGGATCCCGAAAAACATAACTGTTGGACTACAAAGTCCAGGCCACAGGCTATACATGCTATAAATAAACTGAATAGATACAACCAAATGTGATAAATTTTACCAAATTAACATCTGAGTTAATACAATCAGGGTTTTTTAAAAGGTTATTTAATTCACAGAGGAAAAGATTGAAATTTCTTAATGCCAGCCTCCCAAAGGTATGGAACTACATTGAAATTTGTATTATAAACATTTCAGGCACCAGTTGAAAACTTCTGTGCTATGTGTACGACTCTTTTAAAGTCTGGTTGCATTTAGAAAATGTAAACACCTGATCTCCAGATCTAAACTTAACCACCTGTTTTAGCAGTTACAGGCTCCAGCTTCAGAGGCTGAACTTCTAAACAAGGCTCAATTTTTGACCACAGACATGAAGACAGAGTTTTTTCATGACTACACCACCAGCACACAGTATTTTCTAGGCTACAATTTGGCCACCTAAGTTAACTTTTGGTCTCAGCCCTTTACACAATAGATACATCCACAAGTACAAGAGCAGATATCAGCTGATATACAGACATCACTGCTTTCCATGCCAACCACATTTGGTCCCCATTGATGGATATCATACTGGATGAATGTCATGAATAATTCTTAAGATCACTCAAGTTCATTGTCAGACTGCATGCCACCAATTTATTCTTCAAATTCTTCATGCTAAAAGTATATATGAATCTACAATACACCAGGACTTTGTTTTTTAATCCTGTTCTACTGATCACTCTTATAGAAGCAGACTGCTGACTCATGAAGTAGTGACCTCGGCAGGAGAGTTCTAGATAACGAAGGATTCCCTATTTGGAAATCAAAAGCTTTCATCTCTGAAATTATACAGACTGCTCAACACTTGCCAAAGTCTTTTCTAAATCAAATTACACCAGCATAAAGCAGCCGGCTGATACTATTGAGTACCAAGTCATCGATGTCACCCATTTCACCTTATGAAAGCTGTTGCTTTCCTTCTTTGTAACGGAATATCTGAAAGCAGCAGAACTTTCACAAAATGCACTATAAAGCAAACAAATTCACCACTTATTCCCTACTTTTCCTATTTCATTTTCTTAATTTAGCTGCCCCAATTTAAAACAGACAAATATCTAATATCTTTCCCTTTTCAGTAAGAAAATGAGGAAACCTCTTTCCATTAGGACCACTTCAGTAGCTGGCGTTTAGCACATGTTGACTAAGAATATGAATTTTCTGGATTAGAAAACTGTTTTGTTTTTTTACAAAGTGAAAAAAAATATATAATTTTCTGCTTTGGAAAATTATTATTTCTGCCACCAAGTTTAGTGACAGAGATCTTTAAATTCTGTCTGATGCAAAGGGGAATGAAGAAAACAAAAAAAAAATTTAAAAAGGCACATTTGGGCAAGTTTGCCTTGTTAGTTCCAACGGCACAGAGAAACACGATGCCTAATCTTTGGCTACGCATGAGCTTCATAAACTGCCTGAGGGACTGGCAGAAAGGGACAGAAAAAACAACAGCTACAACCATTTTCGCATAAGAACACAGCTGGAGAGAGAGATAATAATGATGCCCTCCTTATGCAGAGTTTTCCTGTGTTTGGAGCTCTTAGGAAAGAGTTTACTGTCTCTCTGGAGACTACCCACAAAGTCAAGCTACAGATTAAGTTGGGAAGAGGATGCCTACTCTTTCAAAAGAGTTACGGACCTCTTCCTCTACCAGGTGGAAAAACGTGGATAGAGAAAAAAAGAAAGTCACAGGACAAGAAACAGGAAGAGGAAGTTGAGCTTTGGGTCCTATTGATGAGGACATTCAACATGGAGGGACAGATAGGGAATATTTTCTGTACTATTCTGGTATCGATGGTTTCACTCTAGTGACTGAGCAATGGAGAATTGGCTAAATCATCCTCCAGGAGGCATACCCTTGGTGCTCTGAATCAAGATCCATCCAGCATTGCAAACCCTAGTAGGTAAAGCCTTGTTTCCCTTGCAGGAAATCAAAAGGTTTATCAATAATGCCACGCTTTTCCATCCTTTATCTTCAGAAAATTAAACATACGTCCTATATGTCAGGATTACCTCAGTTCTTTTTTACACACTATTCCACTTTAAAATGCTAGCAATGTGTTTTTAAATGGAAAGTGAGAAAAATCAAGATAAGGTTATGGAAATGGAGAAATGGAGAGATCAGTCTCTTATTCTCGCTATCACCTGGGCAGCTCCTGTGGGCCACAGCAGAGAGGGTTGAATCCACACCCTGAATGCTCCATTTCAAGAAACTCTCTGGAATGCTGTAGCCAGGAAGGCACTAAAAAAAAAATTATAAAAATATCACATTCATCCTGGAGGACTCCATTCCAGTGGTACCTTGAGGTAAGGTGTGGTTCTCAGCATCAGGTGCTTCTCCTCGGAAGTCCACTACCACCCCATCACACCACTTTTTTGATAGCCCAAGCTGGGGGTTCCCACACCTCCCACTGCTTGTCTGGCATTAGATTTCTGCAAATGCAGTTTTACCCAAAATTTCTTGTAGGTGAAGTGACCTTGTTAAACAGCACTTACAAGAAACACTCATAGAATTGCACTTTACAGATAGGATGGAAACTATCTCTCAGTCATTAATTGCATACCTCGGACAACCAGTTCTATTTCTAGTCTCCCAATAGATATTCTCATGGTAACTCAGGCTACCATTTTATTTTTCTATTCTTTTCTTTTTTTTTCCCAATGACTCTAACATTCTTCATTAATCATTTGGATGCATTTGGCATCAACACAATAGAAAGTCTATGTTGACCAAAATATAAGCCATTTATGCCTATGAATAGAACTTCCTGGATTTCCTTAACTCATTCTTTAATTGTGGGGTTTGTTTCTCCTCCTGTAACTATTATTGGTTTTCAGAGCGGAGCTGGTCACTGGATTTTGCATTGAGTAAACAAGTCTCTGCTGCTTCAAAAAGCTAGTGATTTCTTCCAAAAAAAAAAGAAAGAAAAAGAAAAAAGAAAAAAAAAAAAACCAACCAAGTTTAACTTCATTTTTTAATAAAGAACAGTTTCTTCTGATCTTCATATGATAATAAACTTTCCTAATATTTTCCATTGAAGATTAATACACTTCTCTAGAAAGTTATATCTAATTTATGTGACTTTAAGGGTCATGCTTTAATAACAATGATGAAACACGATTATTACTTCCTAATGCTGAAATTACAGTTTTTACATTGTAAATTTTTCCTGCTATGCGCCCTGTGGCACTAACATTTTTATCACTCCATGTGTTTCTAGTTTTAAAACCTTTACCCCTGCTGTTTGAAAAATATTTCTCATTTTCGTCCCCTATGGAGTACAGAAATCCCTAAAGGCAAACCATTAGTGATCTTTCTGCCTTTTCCCAAACACTTATTATGATCACCAGTGTTGCTTCCACTGCCTCATTGGCTTTTGGTAAAGTATGCAAATGAGATGTTCAAAATACACACTTTTTGCAACTGTGCAAGTTCATACTGATTTATAAAATGGGAAGGCTATTAAAGTGACTGAAAATGTCAGCAAGATTTATGCATGGGTGACAAATTGTGTTGTAAAGGCTCGTTTTTAACGTGCTGGCCTGGGTTCCTTTTCTTTTTTAAAACGTATTGTATGAGATACATTTGCTTTAAGGCCATTTGCCCCTCCCATATCCCCATTTGTTTTAAATATGCTCCGACAGTGACTTTTTGACCAGGAAAATAAACAAAAGTATTCGCTTTGATTGTTTTTATCATGGAAAGGAGAAATTATTTTTCTTCTTACTGGTGCTTTTCCATGAAGCTATTTAAGAAATGGCTTTCACCTTTGCTTTGATGAAGCACTTATGGACCAAACAGCTACTTTCCTGGAAAAAATACAGACACTACCTGATACTTGTATAGCTGTGTCCTGTCTTTGGGTACACACACACAAGAAACACTCCATCTCACAAAATCACAAAATACCAGGAAGAGACCTTGAAAAATCATCTAGTCCAACCTCCCTGCCAGAGCAGGTCACACAGGAACGCAGCCAGGTGGGTTTTGAATCTTAGAATCATAGAATCATTTTGGTTGGAAGTGACCGTGGGATCATCAAGTCCAACCATCAGCCCTACTCTACAAGTTCTCCCCTACACCATATCCCTTAACACCACATCTCATCTACTCTGAAACACAGTCAGGGATGGGGACTCCACCACCTCCCTGGGCAGCTGATTCCACTGACTGACCACTCTCTCTGGGAAAAACTTGTTCCTCATGTCCAGCCTAACCCTACCCTGCTGCAGCTTGCAGCCNTGGCCTCGTTGAAGGCCATGCCATTAATATTGGCCCATCTATCCAGTCTATCCAGTCCCTCTGTAGAGCATCCCTGCCCTCAACCAGATCAACACTCGCACCCAACTTGGTGCCATCTGCAAACTTACTGATAGTGTTTTCTATATCCCTATCGACATCATCAATGAAGATATTAACAAGGAAAGGCCACAATACTGAGCCCTGAGGAACCACTTGTGACCGGCCGCCAGCTGGATTGAACTCCATTGAGCACCACCCTTTGGAATTATCCTTCCAGCCAGTGCTCAATCCAGCAGATTGTACGCTCATCCAGGCCATGAGCAGCCAGTTTTTCCATGAGAATGTGGTGGGGGACAGTGTCAAATGCTTTTGAACGTCTCCAGAGACGAGACTCCACAACCTCCCTGGGCAGCCTCTGCCAGTGTTCTGTTACCCTTACCATGAAGAAGTTTTCCTCATATTTAAGTGAAACCTCTTCTGTTCCAGCTTGCACCCATTGCCCCTTGTCCTATCACTGGACATCACTGAGAAGAGCCTGGCTCCATCCTTCTAACACTCACCCTTTACATACTTATATACTTTAATGAGGTCATCCCTCAGTCTCCTCTTCTCCAAACTAAAGAGACCCAGCTCAAAGCTTAAATTTTAAGACAGAAACTGCTCTGACACATCTAGGACCCAACCTAGTTCATTCTCAAGCCACATTTCCATACCAAAACCTTATAAAGATCATTTTAAAAGTCATCATCTGCCATGGACAAATAATACAGCTGTTAAATTTGCCAAACATAGACAAAGCAGTCACATGAAAACTAGTAAAGAAATCCTAGTTTATAATTGTATGATAAAGAAATATATTACAAATCAATGAAAACGTGGTGGTACATTTCACAATAACAAGGAAATGATGGAGAAATATATGAGGGTTCATTTCAATTTTGGCACCGAAGGCAAAAGGAACCTTGTCATTGATGTTAAAGAGGAAAGACTGAGGCCCATAATCACACATCAAATTATCAACATATGTAAAAGCACAAATGTGGTAAAGAAAGAAAATCAACAAACTATTTAATGTCTTGAAACACTCGTACATAATCTTAGATGTATAATGAGAAATACTGGTCTGATAGCAATATATTTATAATTTCTGTCAACATGTACAGCATGATGTGAGCTTTTTTAAATAGCTTAAAGCATAGCGTGTTCTATGACACTATTATTAAGGAAGAGAAGCTGTGCTTTTGTGATTTTCTTTCTTCTACTCCTGTAAATTCAGTTTGGTGCAAATCCCACTCTTACGGGGTTCCATGTCACCAGTCAGCAGGATCAGCCACCTAAGCCCTATACTCCATGGATTTAAGCACCTACTGACCACAGATACAGGTATTTCAACAGCATTTAGAGGCACATAAATGCAAATGAAGCTTTTAATTATCAGGGTCTTACTTGTTTGGGTTTTTTAAATCGGGACACATGAACATACATGAACATACTTACACAGAGAACTCAGGAGAGGAAAGAGCAGAGCATTTGGGTACCCACACCAACTACAGATGCAATCCTCCTTCTCCCCAAATTCAAAAGGCTTTAAAAGTTATCATATAATCCTTTGTATTGAAAAATTCAATACTGAGAACTTAATTCTACTTTTTATATTCAGATCAGTCAGTACCAATACCATTATTGCTCTGATTTTCCTAATTAGTTCATTAAGTTGCATAATAATTGGTTTACTGCCACCCACTTTTTATGATGCTAGAACTGTGAAAATAAAATTGATTTAGGGCCTTATTCTGATCTATTATGCTTACTCACTCACATATCCTGGTGCTTGCTGCAGGTTTTTTTTCCCCTTCATCTCTCAAAGTCTGCATATTTTTCCCTGGTTTCACTTAAAATGCAGCCCATATTCCAGTTTTATATAGGTGGGTTTCAGATGTGCATTTTACAAAAATAAACAAATAACCATAGCATTGCCAATGGAAAACATCTGTCTCTCACCTTAGGAGGTCAAGATAAAACTCAGTGAGTGAAATACAATGTATGAGTTTGAATTTATTTCCATTGTGTTAATGACATAGATCAATGCCTTGACATAAGTTATCTGGCGTATTATAATAATGGGGTACCATTCTAAAATAGATGGCTCATTGCTGACTTATCCAGAATAAAGAAAAAAAAAGAAAAAAAAAAAAGAAAAAGACAATAAATAAAAAAGAATGCACTACATGGAAAAGAATAGGACAACTATCTGTTGCTACCCTCTTTGGGTAGCACAACATACGGCAACATCAGAGAAGGCAGCATGTGAAACCAAGCACGTTTCTGGAGGATAAAACTAAGGAGCTGTAAAGAGCCCCCGTTTATCACAGGTGCCTGGTCCAATTTAGACAATTCAGGTCAGGAAGGTGGTTTGGATTTAGAAATAGTTGAAACTGAACCCAGTTTTAATCAATGTTGAATTTACACGGATAACTGGAATAACTCCTGTTTCTTTCCAGTATATAATAAAGACACAGCATCCTTGTTCTGGGTAGTCACAAGCCAGAACAGAGCAGCAACGCTGCACCAAAGGATGCAGGAAATATGCTCAGACACAACATACAACCAGCTGTAGATGTCACTATTTTAGAATAGATCAGAAGCGAAGTGAAATGAAGTGAAAAGGTGAAGTAAATTTCTCCTTTCATTCCTGTTGCTTTCCCAAAAGCTCCCCTGCTAAAAGAGTACAAGGGATGCTTCTTCTCTTCATCCACTGTGTGAAGAATGCACAACAAAAAAAAAAAGAATCAAAGAAACAAGAAAAGAAGGAAAAAAACTCTAAAAATTTATATACTTGCTTACAACTTGAGGCTGCTACTGGTTGGAGGCACTTCTGCACACTCCCAGTATCAAAGTTCCAAGAACTTCTGCCACCTCCTGTGGAATAAAGCAGCAAGGTCCACACCTTGTAGCTCCCAGTGGCACAATCCAGTAGCCCAAGCCCAGGCTGTAGGGGTAACAGGAATAAAACAGAATTCAAAACCAGCAAACAGAGGTTTTCATGAGGTTTTGCTGCTCTTGGCCTGCTTTTACTTTTGGCTGTCGACTTTGCAGCTTTTGGAAGTGAAAGCACACAGGCACTGTGTAAATCTGACATTCCCTCCAACAGAAGCAAGGAACTGTCCTCTGTGCATGTGTTTCAAAAGTTAAAAGTTTATTGAGATTGCAAACAGTTTAAAATGTTATTGGGAATGCAATATGGTGCATTATATTCTCACGTTTACCAGATGGCTGCCTTAAACAAACGCCATCAGTTGTGCCACTAACGCTTCCAAATGAAGAGACGCCGGTTTAGAGGTGGCAAAGACCTTTCAAGCCCTTCCTGCCAGAAACACCTTTTTCCTCCCAGGTTCCAACACACAACCATTGCATTAATTGCTCTGGACCATCAAGCCCCAAAACTTCAGTGCCAACCGACTGCCGTCCTCCCTCAAAATTTCTCTCGTACAGCAAAGCACTCATCTCATCAGAAACGGACGCTCCTGAAGACACAGTTGGCTGATTCTGACTGCGACCAGTGGATGAAGCACCCACGTAACAGTGTCTTCAGACTACAGTTTAAGAACCACTGTCGATCCTCTTTAATGTGATCATGACAGTCCTGAAGCACAGCTTTCAAATGTAGGAGATTCACCTCCTGAGAACAAATTCATGGAACATCTCTCTATGCTGAGATACGCCCATCTTCCTATATTCATATTACCGTTTTCTGGAAGAGGGATATCTAGTCAACGGCCAGTTCTCACCACGTAATATTTCACTTACATTGCTCCATTTTCGCTCTTCTCCCAGAATATGGCCTCATTCGATGAACATTTTTTTTCTTGCTGGTGTAAATATTTCCAAACTCCGCAATAAAAATTTCATTACAGAAGTGATTGAGATGTTTTGGGTAGTTTTGTTAAAAAGAGATGATTTGCACGTTTTTTTTCAAATATTCACTTGAAGGGAACTGATGTGAAGTTAGTGCTGTAATAAAAATGTAAATAAAATTCATTAGAGTTCATAGATTTCCTGATATCATCTTTATTGACTCAATATTATTGAAATATGTAAAAATAAATATAAAATTATTTTCAGAATACATCAGTCCACCTTTTTTTATCATCATGAAATAATAATGGAAAATTCCTTCGGGAAAAAAAGATGACATTTACAATATATGAATTTTCTTATGTTTTCCACAAGTGTGATGCTACATAAAATTAAATGTATATAATTAATGTTCCCCTGTTTATGAGCAGCATTGCTTTATTCTTACTGCATACAATGTCTCAATGCCAAGATATAATATAGACCCATTGGAGCCAATTTCCCTGCAGCACCACAACATTTTTATGGTTTCTTGTAACCATCTAAATCGTACTACTTGAATGATGTTTGTCAATGAATCTTTTAGCTTAATTGCAAGATGTCACATATGCTTCATGACCTGTTTTTGAGGTCAAGTAACATTTATCTCTCACTGGAGCAAATAAAAGTATTAGCACTGAAATGCACTATTCAGTGGGTTATGCGTTGGAGCTGACAGACCTCCGAGATGATTTTGGATTCTCATTACATATTGTAATTTCCTTGTAGCATGGAACTCCGAGATGACAAAGTGTGACTCAGATTTACAGCTTTGGCTTTCATTTATGAGTATTTCTTAATGTCCATGGGATCGCAGAGTAATTCGGGAGGTTAAGGGAGGTCTCTGCCCTGACCTCCTGCCCTGCAGGGTCAGCTCTGGGGTCCAACCTGGCCACTCAGGTCTTGATCTACTCCTGCCCTGCAGACCTCCAAGGATGGAAGTGGCATAACATCTCTGGGCAAGCTGCTCCCCTTCTTGACTGCCCGCATGGGGAAAAAGTTCCTCCTTGCATGCAGTGGGGAACTCTGCTTTTCCAGCTTAGGCCTGATGTCCCTCATCCTCCTGTCCCCCACTAAGCACTGAGTAAAGGGAGACAACCGCATCCATGCTCCCATAACCATGGATGCTGCTGGCTCCGGCACAGCTCACTGCTCACCACCACCTGGGCATTTTCCACAGCGCTACTCACTAACCAGATGGACTCCAGCAGAATTATTTGCAGCAATTATTCTATCCTGGAGCTAGATTATTGCACATCTCCTTGTTGATTTTTCTGTAGTACCTACTGAACCACTTCCTCAGCCTGTCTCAGTCCCTCTGAAAGGAAGCCCTGCCCTTGAGCATATCACCTGGTGTCACCTGCAAACCTGTTGAGAGTACACCCCATTGCCTCCTCCAGATAATGGATAAAGATGTTAGCACAGAATAACTTGGAACTTGATGATCTTTAAAGGTCCCTTCCAACTCTAACCATTCTATGATTCCAAGTAAGCCTCATAGAACCCTGTAAGTTCTACCACTTCTCACAGACATCCAGGGGTAAGGATTTAACTCACACATTAAGTAATGCCCTCTCTGAGCCTGCTCATCCATCCAGGCTTTGTCTGGTTGATTGGTTTGGTTTGTTTTCAGTTTCACCAGCCAAGTTCTCTCATAGTTCATATTCTTCAAATACTAAACACTGCTAGGATAATAGATCCCCAAGTTTTATGAAATTTCAGTGAGATAGAAAAGCTGAAGGGAGAGGTGTGGTCTTGCCAGCACCAACCAAGCACAAGTTTAGAAACCAGGGGGCTGACTTCCAGTTCTATTTTTAACATCAATTTGTCATATGCATGGTCAAGTGAGAAACTAATCTCTGGCCAGGGTTCAAGACTGTAATACATAGACTTAAGGAGTTGTAGTGCCAGATGGGACATGCCATGACTGTTCAGCACAAAGCTCTGATCTGGTAAAACATCATTCTGCTACTTGAAAACTATACAAAACATGGCAATGGGTCATCATCTCCTCAACCAGCTTTGTGCCAGAGGGGGTACCATAAGCTCTGTATCCAACCAGTATAAAACCAGAAGAAATTTCTCTGAACTATACAGTTGACCAGGAGTCAACATTGTGTATGATTCTGCAATTCTGTCAGTGCTGAGCAAGAAAAAAAAAAATATATTGCTGGGTAACTTGGCCATGGCCACCACCAGTATTTATGGTCACATCACTGGTCCACAGTCTCCTCTGCCCTGGTCGTAACAAAACAAGTCACCAAACAGAAGTCACTGCTTTGAGATTAGTAGTGAAGAATCAGAGCATTTCTTTACCAAAAAATTACTTAAATAAGCTCTGAATATCAAGAATGACACTCTTTCCATCGCTAAAAAAAAACCCAAAACAAAACTCCATACAGCTGTAACATGTAACCCAACCCTCTAATCAGCGCTGGGTAGAATTGAAGTAGTATGACACCAAATCCAGGGATAAACATGTTGTTTTTCTCCAGTGGATAAACAGGCATCCTTCTCTCTGCATTCCTCGCTGGATCTTCAAGCCTCTGCCAACTTGATTACAAAATTCTTAACTAAATATTTGCCAACTGCAGCTGCAGTACTAAGTGGTGGTGCTTGAAAATTCCTTCAGCAAAGAAGAAAAACATTATTACAGCACTTTTATTTTTAGCATCTTTTATTTTGTGGAAAAAAAAAAAAATCCATTTAAGAGTATTAAATGGCATATTAAAATTAATAACTTAAAAATGTATCTACCAATAATTTTATATTTATTGCACTTAATTTAACAAATTATTGCACAAACTACACAGACAGCATCTTTCCTATGAAATTATTATACTTAAATGAACTTTTGACAATGTATTAATTACAAGGACATGACCACATTTATTCTGCTGATCCGGTAATTACATGCATTAAAGAAATATTTATTCAGAAACCATGTAGTATACTTCAAAATGGGCTTTTATTGCCAAGTTACATTTCCTGTATACAACTGCCTTTTTGCCATTTATGAGCCTTTTTTTCTAACTTTTACAGAGGGCAGAAAGGGGAAGAGAAATGCTTAGTAAAACTCCAGGCTCACAACTTTCTCCATGCACTTGAAAGGGCCATCAGTCTCTGAGACAGATATAGAGCTTGGACTGGATGGAGAAGCTCTGTACAGATGCATCCTGTCTCAGTTTTACCCTCCAATTAATGAGAAAAGACAAGAAATAGGTTCAATAATTTGCATTCTAGCTGGTATTAAAATAACTTTTGTTCTCTAGATGTGGAATCTATGCAACCCAGCATCCCTGTCACTTCAAGACTAAAATTGCTCAACATTTGCCTTGCTAGGTATACAGGGAGCCCTGATAATAAAGTCATCCACCATTATAATGTACCTAAGCACTCTGTAGTTCATTTTGGATTGGTGGGCCAATGTTAATGGTGTGGGCTTCAACAAGACCAAGTGCCAGGTCCTGCACTTGGGTCACACCAACCCCATGCAGCACTACAGGTTTGGGAAAGTGTGGCTGGAGCTGCCTGGCACCTGGGGGTGCTGGTCAACAAGTGGCTGAACATGAGCCAGCAGTGTGCCCAGGTGGCCAAGAAGGCCAATGGCATCCTGGCTTGTATGAGAAATAGTGTGACCAGCAGAAGTAGGGAGGTGATTGTCCCCCTGTACTCAGCACTGGGGAGGCCACACCTTAAGTCTGGTGTCCAGTTCTGGGCACCTCAACACAACAGAGATCTGGAGGGGCTGGAGCGAGTACAGAGGAGGGACACGGAGCTGGTGAGAGGCCTGGAGAATAAATCTTAGGAGGAGCAATTGAGGGAGCTGGGACTGTTTAGTTTGAGGAAGAGGAGGCTGAGGGGAGACCTCATCCCTCTCTACAACTGCTTGAAAGGGCATTGTTGGGACGTTGGTGCTGGTCTCTTCTCAAGGTCATTAGCGATAGAACGAGAGAGAATGGCTTCAAGCTGCAGCAGGGTAGGTTTAGGCTGAACATTAGGAAAAAGTTTTTCACAGAAAGAGTGGTCAGACCCTGGAATCAGCTGCCCAGGGAGGTGGTGGAGTCCCCATCCCTGACTCTGTTTGTCAATTAGATATGGTGTTGAGGGGTCTGGTTTAGGGGAGAACTTTGTAAAGTGGGGCTGTAGGTTGGACTCAATGATCCCAAG
Organism: Jacana jacana; assembly: GCA_013400555.1. Lineage (NCBI taxonomy): Eukaryota > Metazoa > Chordata > Aves > Charadriiformes > Jacanidae > Jacana > Jacana jacana. The sequence continues at coordinate 28,460 of VZTM01025936.1, read as the reverse complement.
GGTCTCCTCCAACCTGAATGATTCTTTGATATGCATGTGAAATGAAAAAGCATCTTAGTCTTTGCCCTTGTCACAGAAGGAGGAGCAGAGTAATAGCCAAATTACCCACCAGGCTTATTTTGCAGCGCAGCCTTTGAAGCTTCACTCAACATTAAAACCTGTGAGTGACTAAAATAAAAAAGCCAGAGACTGGAAATTGTAACTCTCATCTACAAAACTGAATCTAGTTGTTTCTTTAGACAGTGTACATAAGCACTCAAATTATCAATTAATTTCTTATTTTCTTTTAAGATCATCTAGCTCTGTGTATTTGATAGCCAGGGTGAAAAAAACATATTTTCAGTCTTATCATAATCTTTCCATTAAGCAAAGGACTTGCAAAATCTCACAAAAGGAGAACATTTAACTAAAAAATTAAACAAAAAAAAGAAAAAGCATTTCTTTCCTTTTCCCTACAAGAACGTTTCATAATGCCAGGAAACATATTTGTGGAGTCCTTTAGTAATGATGTGGTCTTGATTATCAGCACCAGCCAAAGGTTAGAGCCACCTGAGAAAACCACTGCATGTTGAAATGACTTAATTCTGCTATATAGTTCTTCACTTTTACTGTATAGACCTGGCTTTGGATTTTTTTTGTTTGTTTAGTTTTTCTGCATATCATTATTTTTATTTTAAGGAAAAAATTATAATAAAAGTGAGGAAAGAGTAAAATTTGGAATTCTGAAGGAACAGCCTTAATTATCATAACCACGCCAGCCAAAAGAAACTATTTGTCTTAAAAGAAGGGACGTCACCTGCTACAAGTAGTCAAAGCATCAAGGGAAACAGGCACGGTGGTCCAAATCCTCTGAATGGAAAAACGTGGGTTTACATTCATTCAGGCCTTAAGTGTCTAAATTAGGACATAGGGTGACACCTTTCCTACCCAGGTGAAAAGAATTACTCCTGCAACTTTGTGTGCAGAATGTTACTCTAAGGCAATTAGAACTGTCCCATTGCATTTCTGCCTTAAATATTTTACTGACTTTTTTTTCTTTGACTGAGAAACCCTTTGATTTGAAGCGTAATGGATCAAAGAATTAGATGGAGATACTCTACGAAAAGCAAATAAATATTGACATACATAATCCTTGTTTATTTTCAACTACTACTTTTTGATAAACTGGCTGCCAACATAGCATGGTTACTTCATAATCCCTACAAACCAGATTAGAGGAAAAATGCAGGCACTTTTGTTTTAAAATGTAGGCTTATTTAATAATTTGTTTTACTCATTATTAGCCTATAAATACAGCGATATATTTCACAAAAACTAAAATCACTAAAATAGTGGCTTTTTTGCTAGAGCTGACATTGAAAAAAAAGCTCTGGTGGAAGATACATCAAGCTGATCTTAACATTACGAGCTCTTTTTCAAAGCAAATTTTAATTTTTATGGTTTTGATGATTTCTGACAATTGATTTTCATAGCTGGCTGAACTCTACAGCTGTTATTTTATAAATAATCTTAATTTTCCGGGTCACACTTGAAACAGCGACATAAATGCCAAACTACTACTTCTCTCCATGCCTAATCAACAGTTTCTGAAAAATAAAACAAACAAAAAAAAAAAGCCAAACATCATAATGACACAAAGCACAACTGGAATAAACCTATGGAAACCTCTGACCAAGGACCTGACTGGTTCTTTTGCATCTACTGTGCAATCCTTTCCAGAAAGGACAGTGCTTAGCCCGTATGCGATATACTGCTACCTGGGAAGGAACCATTTTCCACCCATTGCCAGTCCTAACCATTTGTTGTTACTTCTGGCCATTCTTCCTAAAGGCTTTCCTTTTAGAAGCATTGACAAAGTACAAGACAGTAAAAGACAACAGAAGTAGGAACAGTAAAAAAAAAAAAATAATAGATATTGTTCAACATGTGCTTTCTCACGGAGCTGTTCTATTTGATCAGAAACTTTCTCTTTTGCCCCAAAGTCTAAGCAAGATAATTTTTCAGGTTATGGTACTTCACGGTTCTACTGCTACTACTACGCTCCATTTCTTCCTCAGGTTTACAGCCACTCCTCAAATAGCACTTCTGACAGAATTCCAGCCTTGATGCAATATCATCCTAACCTTCCACTTAAACTGACCACCTCTTCTTCACACCAGTACCTCCATCCAAGATCACTTAACAACCACAAAGACATAGCTGAGTACCCCAGGCCAAGACCATGAAGACAGAATATGAGAGGGCTGCAGATGGGATTTGGAAAGGGCTACCAGGAAGGGTTAAGTAAGCTCTCAGGGAGATCTTGATAGGAAGGGTTTCAGGAAGAGGAGGAGTAACTGAAGGAGTTCAGAGCAACAGAAAAAACACAGCGAGTAAAAAATGCATGGATCTGAGACGTTTAAACAAATTTAAAACACTGAGAAAACAGTAAGTAGCTAAAAGCAAGGAATTAAATAGAAAATACAGCAAGGCAGTTAACGCAAAGACTGTGGACAGCCCTGGCTCAATTCCTGAGTTGTAATGGGAATTGAGGGAGAGAGTACAAGGGGGGAAAGAGCAATGTGCCTGTAGGGATGGAGAGTAAGGTATTTTGGTAGTTGCACTCTGGAAAGCCTAAAGAAGGGGAAGTAGAAGCTTAGGGGGAAAAGATTATAGGAATCAAGGGACCTAATGGGCACAACGAGGAGATGTAAAGAGGTGCTGAGAGAGAAGACTAAGCTGGAAAATGAATATGTAGGAAAGAGAAATGGATTAAAACTGACTTGGGAGCTGCAATCTTGGCACCAGGGAAAGAAAGTCAGAGCAGCCTGCCATTGCAGTTTCAGGCTGGGAAGGGGAAAAAGTTTTATGTTATGTTTATATGACTTTTCCCTTATTCAGAGCATAGAAGTTTACTATTTGTGCTGAGGCTGCAGCAGCTGCTCTGGCGCAGAAGCATGAGCCATCCTCAGGGTAGTGACAATCCAGCAATCCCTAAGGAAGGAGCCCCACTGATGTTTCTCTGGCTCTTGCAATCTTGGGCACCTCACAGCTTCAGCTTTCCTGCTCTGCATTAGAGGTTAAAAGCGAGCTGGCTGAGACCCGCGACACTACCTGCACCCAGAACTGCTCCATCTGCTCTCGTCTCCAGCATGAGAACACTCTTTTTCTGAACATGATGTAACTATACACTATCAGTAAAAACATAAAGAGCATTTTATCTTGGAGTAATTGCCATAATATCTGACAGCAGTGCTAAGCTTTACTAGAGCTATTAAGGTAGGTGGGGTAACGATCACTCTTATCCTTCCTCGTCATCCAAAATAACAGAGAGGCAGAAGTTAGCTTAGAGCCTGATAAACAATCAAAGCATGAATTCTGCTTTTGTTAAAGGAAATATTGACAACCACTGCAGTGGGGCCACAATTTGGATCTAAGCAATTTGCCTCACGTTTTACTGGGAGGGCAGTACAGCCAGACAAATTAAGTCCAGGTGTTTTAATACCCCATTTTCCGGTCAAGAGGTAGATAAAGTTACCCTAGTAAATAAAGTTGGACTGGCATTTTTCACATAGACAATAGCAAGTGTTGCTCTCTGTTGTTCACGATGGCATTTGTCCTGGCTCACAAGGATGTGCTGGGAGAGTTGGAGGCACCAACGTATGGCAGAAGCAGTTTCAGACACCTTCAGTGAAAAACAGAACAAACAAACAAAAAAACCCAAGCAAACAAAAAAAAAAACCAAACCCAACACCCAAAAAGTATAGCTTTGAGGAGTTTTGTCTGGCAACCATGTTGTCCTTTATCCAACTGAAACCTTTTATTCCCCATAGGGTTTTCCCAATAATGTGCAAAGGGAATACTTGGGCTCAAAAATCCCTCATTAGTGCATTTGAATACATTAAATGACTCATTCACCCTTTGCTCTAACCCCAAGCTGTTTTGTGACCTTGAGGAAGTGTCTTTTTGGAAATGACAGCCCCCTCTTGCTCACCCACAAGTTATCTGAGCTTGATGGAGATATTAGTGAGTGACACGTGACAGTCTGTGCTAGAGCATGTGGCCGAAGTTGTCCCTTTGGGCCTTAAGTATTATAGTCACCCATGCCACTTTTGCCTAGTTTTTAAGTATTTCTGCAGTAAAATGGTTATTAGATACCTGACAATTGCAAGTATGGATGAGGTGAGCCTTTGTTTTTCATCGCTTGGCAAGAGCGAGAACCCTGACTGTCAGACTGGGCAGATCTTGCTTCTCCCTCAAGAGGGCCCTACAAAGTTGAACTGACATATGTTCAGTTTAAGGTAAACAACGGGCCACTTGACTGGAAAACAACGTCATTGTGTGATTTTTAGACCCTTTTACTACCATAAAAAAAAGACAGAAAACCCAAACCACATGGGTTTTGAATATAGAATAACCACTGCAAGGTGGATCTAAAGTGGATGTTGCTAAAGGTTATGCAAATGTAGGAAATTATAATTCTATCTCGATGTCATTACATGTGTCTACTTAGATGCACATTTTCTGCTATGTTTAAGTTAAACAAAACACTAAATGACTGTGTAGTATGACATCTCATTAATATGTTTCTATTCACATCTGTGCCTTTAGTATAAAAAAATAGGCTGTTCTAGTGATAAGAGATTAAGTCCTTTAATTAGAAACAAATGACAAATCACTGTTAACCCCATGTGATGCTTTCTAAAACTTCCATCAAATATTCCCCTTAAAACATTATTAAGCACAAGTTCAGCAGATCTACTTCCTAGAAAGTGCTATTTAACAAAACCCAGGCAGGATGTTAATACTGAGGCCGAATTACAGGTTGCCAATGCATTTCCTGCAAGGGGATTGACAGGGGATCATTTTGTTATGGGGCCACCTCCAGCGTGTTGTGACAACCAGTCATTACACCTCTGAGCACAGCACTCAGCTGTAGGTTTCTACAGGATGCAAATAGCTCCAAATGGGTTCAATTTAGAGACAGCAGATAATGTATCATTCCCTTCTTTAAGGTAGAAGCTTTTAATTTTCAAGGAAAAAGAAAGAGGAGTACATTTCAGTCTCTGGAAATAAAGATCTACTTAACAAAGCACACCAGAAAAACTGAAATTAGAAATAACTATTATAAAAATAGAAAGTTTAACTTGCTTTTTCCACTTGTCTCAGAGACATCCAGGCTGTGTTAGCCAGCACCCCTATTTATTTAGGATGCCATACAATTGCTCGTTTAAAATCTGTGCTTTCCAACTCCCAAAAATATTAGGGAGCAAGATTTCGTACTTGCATAGCAACCCTTTCTTGAGTAATCCCAATAGATTATGCATAGTACCCATAGATAGGATCAAAATAGAGAGCAATAACTAATAATGACAACCAAGTCAAGGTGCAGGCACAGTAATGAGTTACCAAAACAGTTACCAAAACTAGCTTAACCAATAAAAAAAAAAAGTCTCCAGGTAGAAGAAACATCCAACTTGTTTAAAAAAATGTCACATTCATGAACCATAAGAAAGAATTTGCTGGTTCAGAACTCAGACGTGCTCCCAGGTATTGCAAGTTTTAACAGATTTTTAAAAGTGCTAAATAGGTCATAAACACAAAACTCCAGGTATGTACCAGGCAACAGGTCCGTGAAGTTTTGGTTGTAACTTGTCATCTTATTCCTGCCAGTAAATTCTAAATACGTAAATTTATACAGTGCTGTAGTTTCTCAAAGCTCACTTTTTAAGGAAACATTCCACTGATAAGTCAAGAGTCCTTAAATATCTGTGATTAACAGATCTACTCTCATTCCCACCCCCTACATGCATATGTAACCACCTAACTATCTGTGTGCGTAATATACTTTTAAGCATGTTTTGTGTATACGTATTTATACATATATATATACATATAATAACAGCGGGAACTTGTTTGTGGGGTTATTTTTAATGCAGTATATGTACTTAAAGATACTTCAAAAACCCATTTTCCACAAGCACCTGCCCAACATAGCTTTTAGTAAGCACTACACACAACTTCAGAGTTTGTGTGGTTTTAGTTTGGGTGGGCTTGAGGGTTTTTTTCTGATCATCCACGACGCTGCGATTTAATGAAAAATGGAAACGAGCATCTGACAAAGCCAGACAGAAAATGTTTTGTGTACTGGGAAACGCTGGCCAAAGATGCAAATGTGGGTGCACTTCTGCAATCTTAGTGTAAATCAAGTCCAAAAGGGAGGTATTTGGTTAACACATGACATATTAGAGCTGGACATTTGATATCAAGTGTATTTCTCTTTGTCTTCAAAGTAAAAGAAGGAATATGCAAATCAAGATCCTAAGCAACTTAAAGGTACTTTGTAACTGACATTTTAATTATCTTGTTTGGATATTATTCATTTTATTTATTCTGCTAAATGCAAACAGTTCTGGACCACTGTATAAATATTATCTCCATTGGAAGTCTACAGTACCTCTAATAAAAACCTACAATTGCTTGGCTACCAAATCCAGTGAAACTTATTCTAAACAGACTGCATTCATTATAACAGTGTAGTTCTGCATAACACACAAAAGACTTAGGAAAGAGGGGACAGTTTAAAAGAGGCCAGTGAAAAGATGTAATTAGAGCTGTGTGGGCTTGGCAAAACTGCCTCGACAAACAAGCTTGAAGTTACTTTTGCCAACACACCCCAGGCTCACTGAGGTTTCATTACGGCAAGGAGAGCTTAATTCTGCTAAGTATCAGATACAATAGGATGTAATCAAATATGAAATAATAATAAAAAAATAACCAAATGGGAAGGAAGAAACTGAACCCTACTCAGTGAGAGAGCTAAAATACCTCCAATACATTAACTAGCTGTGTTACAAGTGACTTCAGTTGGTGCAGGTTTGCTTGGAAAGAAGAAAACCTGCAGATGAATTAGTAGGATTATCACGAGCAATTTAATTTCTGAAAACATTGTCAGGGACCTTGTCTGCACTTGGACTTTGCCCACAAATACACAGGGAGTTTTATATCCTCTGATTACCACGCAGATGGATTTGAGGAACACAGTGTGCGCACACAAACACACACTTATGACCTGCTCACGTGGCAGTTTCATCTACAAGGGGGAATGAACCTCTTCAAAAAGGGGCACGTAAACAAGTCATCCAGCTTTGATTGTCATTGGATGAGGGAGAAACCAGAGCATGCCTTTGAAGGGTTTCAAAAGATTTAGAGCTGCTAAGGATTTCATAGGGAAGCATGCAACTGTTGGTGCTCCAGTAGAGCAAGGACCACCCTGTCCTCCACCAAACACATTGCAGCAATATCCCCATCTAGGCACAAGTAACATCCTCAACTTCATTGGAAGCTGGTTTGTCCCTGTAAAAGGTGGCTTCTAGCAGTTTTCTTATGAAAGCATCCCAACCTGGACCCTATAAATCTCATGAGAATGCACAGCTGTCCAAATCAGGATCCTTTGTCTCCTTTGGCCCATGTACCTAAATCAAACCCCTAAAAACAAAAAAAAAAGCCAAGGTTCCATAACTGGATCCCCTCTTTGGCCCCAGACCTAGGTATGTAGCACTTTCCAGCATCTGACAGACCATAAAAGCAGATGTAACAGACAAGGGCAAGTCTTCTATGATGTTACTGCATTACAAATCACTGGAGGAAGACTGGAGGAAGTCTTGTGCAGCCACCAGTGCCACGGTGTGACTGGTGCCAACTCACAATCTTGCTGCACCAGAACTAAAACTCAACCCTGTCGTCACACAGACACACAGGATGGGAAATCAATGGAGAAATAAAGCCCAGAGATTTCCAGCCTCTCAAACACCACAAGGGAAAGCAGGGCTTGAGGACACCCCAGCATCGCCAGATCGACTTAGCCCAAACCAGGTCCTAAATGGGTGTTCCTGTGGGGCACAGGAGTTGCCTTCAACCCTTCACAGCCCACAAGATATTTATGTCATTAAGAACGTGTCAGAAAGGTTGAGTATAATCACAGTAATCAGTACGGGAGCCATAATAACAATAATAGTAATAAGAATATTTAGATATTTTCATCTTCAAAGGACTTTTAAAACATCTGCTAACAGATCTCCCCAGCCACTGTTTGAAGAAGACAATAATTATAACCCTGACGATACTCAGGGGTGGCAGAGATTTCTGTGGGGATTAATGACGCTGTTCTTATCACAGCGTTGCTGCCATTTTATGGCTATGAAAACCAAAGTTTGATGGAAACGGGTAGTTCTGCCCATGGTATCAAGAAGCTTGACAGGAACCAACACTTTGTTGCACTCAGACCTCCTCCATCCTCCAGCCAACTAAGACATATTGCACTTGGTAGAGTCATCGTTCTGGGGTCAAAAAGGAAAATTCACAAATCTATATCTGGGGATTTAAATGCAGGTTTTTTTTAAATAATCTGAATTAGAATTTTTAATACCCCAGGATTTTATTTCCCATGCTCTCTCACCTAGGAGCCAGGTGGAACATCCTGAGGAGGAACAAACCACTGCTACCTCTTACGACCTCTTTATCTCTGGTTGAGGACTATCTTCTTCATCTGATGAGAAATCTGCAAATTAGACCTGAAAGAAGAGTTGTGCCCTGCCTTTGAATGCACCTTTAACTTTACTACAACAGTTCCATACAGGTCTAGTTTTCCCTTTAAATTTAACTCATATTTTCAGTTTTGCAAGGTTCTTTATTTGCCTATCCAAAAGCCAGCCATTCATTTTTAGGGAAACTCATGCCAGCATTCAAAATCTAGACAATTCCTTTCCCTGCAAGATGTTGCAAGGATGGTTCCAATAGCAAGCAGAGATAATTTAAGGTTGACAAAATTCCTGTGGGTTACCTTGTGCACATATATGTTGGTTTTAGTTCTATTCATTAGGCTTTTGGACTCAAATCCTTAGAAGACTTTAATTCCAATGAACTACCTCCCTGAAAGCTGAGTCTCAAGCAGGTAGATTGCTCACAATGATCACCTTCCTAAATCCTGACTTGGCTCCACCATCTCCCCTGATAGTTAAGCTCCCCGTTCTGGCAGGCAAAATAAACCAATTTTTTTTCCTTTCTTTTAATATATTAAGTGTTAATAAATAAAATTGTTCAATTAACTTAGGTTCTGGAGAGGCTTTTCTTTTGTAGAAGGTTGTAGTCCAAAGCCATAGCTTAAGAAGAACCTGAGATCCCAGGGGGAAAACACTATTTCACCCCTAGTTCAACTTCTAATGAAAGGAAACATAGAAATGTAGCTATAATTCAAGATATTGTATGGAAGTCTGTTCAAAGTTTTTTCAAAAATATAAATTACAAGAGATTATTGATTTTTAAAAAGCTTACTTCAACAATCAGCTTTCTATCTCATTCTATTTCACCCTCTCTCGTTTATTCATTTCCTTATGTAAAAGAATTTAACCAAAGGAAACTAGCATTTTAATTCAATTTCTCCTATAAAATATATAATTTTATTTTGTCATAATGGCTGCTTTTATTTCCAGAGTCAGATTTTATTTAAATTTCAGTCCATTAGGAACAAAACTTGCCATTTTCTGATAAACAAAATCAGCAGGGAAGCCTCTTCAAACTAGGAATGTATTTTCTATCAACCTTTGTTCTAGCTGGTCTAAATGACAGGTATATTCCACTTTTCCTGCCTTTAGTTTTAAAGATTCTATGGGGAGGAGGGCAAATACAGAGAGTGACATTTTTAACAACAAAACTAGCAATCAGAAAAGCAGCCCCATGACAGGCATGTAGAAGAAATGGGGGAAAAAAAAAAATAAAATAAAAAAAATATATAATCCATCGCCTTGGACCACCAAAGAGAACTAATATGAGTCATTAACAGAAAACCGTTAATTTTCCTCCCTGTGACTGTTGTTTGTAGAAGTACTCGAACCTCTGAGATTCAGTCATTTAACTGTTTCTTGGTAGAATGGAAAAGAGACTCAAAGGAATTCAGTTATAAAAAAAAAAAAAAAAGAAAAAAAAAAGGCAAAACCATCTAAAATAAATGTAAATGTAGGGTTTCTTCAAAAATATAAAGATGATTGCTTAAAGCTGCACTTAGTTTAGCCAAAGATCAGATGGTGATATGACAGCTTTCACAAGTGGAAATAACATCCCTCAGTGTCGTGTTCCGTTTTAGTCAAACTGGCATCGCCAAAGTCAGCATTTGACCTGATGTGCTGAAATTTAGATTCCCTGGCCCCAAGCAACAACTGGTTTTCCCCTCAGAGCTACCTTTCAGCTCAGTGTTTTGCTTGGAAGGAGGTGATAAATCTTGAGCATGAGGGTAAAATGAGCAACCACAGTGAATGCGTGTACACCCAACCGCTCCAACAAGGCAGGCAGAGTTCTGGAGTTAATGTTAAAATGTTTATTGGGTCTCTTGGGTCCCCCATTCAAGCCATGGGGCCATGCAGCCACTTTGGGGGATTTTTAAAAATTGGGGTTTTTTATAATTTTCAATTTTGGCACACGTTCTACAACACGAGAAGAAGCTACCCCTCTAACTGCCTGGGAACAGCAAATGTTGTACAGTTGGAAGAGTTTCACTATTCCTTGTAATGCCCAGACTGGAAGAGAATAATTTTGGCTATGAGGGTGGTGAGACACAGGTTGCCCCAAGAAGCTGTGGCTTCCCCATCCCTGGAGGTGTTCAAGCTGGGCTGGACGGGGCTTTGAGCAACCTGGTTTAGTGGGAGGTCTCCCTGCCCATGGCAGAGGGTGGGACTGGAAGATCTTTAAGGTCCCTTCCAACCCAAACCATTCTATAACCTTTGCTGGAGAGGAGAAGCACAACCCCATGCAGGGAAGATCTGTCTGGAAGATGCTCATCACCAGCATCCAACACCCTCCTTCCATAGTGACAAGATATTTCAGGGCAATCACTTGCCTGATGCTGAGTGGCTGCATGGCAAGGACTGGGAGGAATGACTGCATGAGGCTGTTTTCATCAGCATCAGGCACATTCTGAGCAAATTAAGGAATTAGATGATGCAGGCAAAAGGACCTTCCTTCTGCCAACCTGAGCAGCTTAGGGCAGCAGATGATTTGGAAGAACTGCTGCAGGAGCTAAAGAAACCAATAGCGAGTGGATATTTTGGTGTATCTATCTCTAAAATGTCTCCTGACCTCTGAGCAGCACTCACTCCTTGTGGGCTATATTAACAATCAAAATTATAGACTGAGCCTGTGGGCTGTAAGCCAGTTTTTCATATTTTGTGCAACCACTATAGCTCCTCTGCAGGTCATATTCCAGATTTTCACTACTGTGAGGGAGACACTTGGACATCTCTAAACCATACTCAGCAGCTGAAGTATAACTCCCCAAAATCCAGTGCAGGAAGGAGACACCCCATAAATTTGGGTCCAACTGCATAGTTTGGTTTGGGTTTTTTTCAGTCATGTCTGGAACATCTTCTGCAATCTCTTTTCTAGCACCAGCCTTTCTGATTGAAAAAGTCCAGATTCTTCTGATCTTTTATTGGTTTGGGGTTTTTTTTTTTAACTACTAATTCTGACATGGGGATTCACAGGGTGCTCCAAAAGGTGAGAAAAACTACAGAGTTCTTTCAGTCCTAAGAGACTTAAAGGATTATTTCTTTGTAAAATACAAATGACAGTTTTCCTGTAATGTCTCTCCTACACAATGTGCATGTTAATCCCTAATTTCCTTTGCCAGTTGCAGTGTAATCCTTCTCTGCCAGACACCCCAGCACAACTGCTGTTGGGAAAACAGGAGTGAAAAATAAAAATAAAAAAAGTCATCCATTCAAACACAACAAAAGGCAACTTCACTAACCAACTTTTTGGGTTCTCCTTGAAGGCAGTCATGCAGCCTTAACACAAAAAGACGCAACTCTTTGCTTTCCGAGTTCATTTCTTATGAGAAAATAGATAAATTGGCACCTGATTTCAACCCAGCTCCCTTAAAGTGTGAGACGAGTCAACCAAAGAGATATTACCACTTCAGCCACTGCAATAGACTGCCACAAAACCTACTGCAATATGTAGAAGGACATTTCCATGAATTTACTGCAACCCACATGTTTAGTAGTTGCTTATTGTCACTCGTTAATGATTTGTCATGCAAAGGGACCATGCTATTCATCTTACGCTGGTTCAGTAAATTGGTTTGTAAGCAACATCTTTAAAGTCTTTAGGTAGGAGAATTGAGAAACAAATCTATCACAGCCCATTAAAGAAACAGAATGAAATAAAATAAAAAGGGATCTGGATGGCTTTGTAGAAGAGACAGAGAAATGGCTCGTAAACCACACAGAAGTCCATTTTGTGGTTCTGTAGGAGTAATTTCTAGACAAGGAGTTATTGCACCCAGCAGCAGCCAGTTGCTGGAGATTCAAAGAGAAACATCAGTTTCACAACCTCATATGGGAAAAAAGAAACGTGTTCACCTATGCATTTCCCACAAAATATCTTATATGCATAATACAATACCATGTATAATTGATATGCATAAATGCAGGCTCTGTTTTTCTGAAGACACCTCATAGAAAGAAATTGACCCATCCCCTGACCCTCCCTTTGTATATACAGTGGAAAATTTTTCTACCTCATTTTACAGGTCTTTGGGGATTTCTTCTGTATCTTTGTTGCCTTCCTATTTGATCTCCGTGGGGATAAAAGTTTAAAGATCTCCACAGCAATCAGCCTGCCCAGCTCCTTCATTTATCCTCGGCTGAAGTCAGAGAGAAATTCCTGAGCAGCATAAAAGTACGGGACAATTTGCCTGTTGCTCATAGTCCCAGAGGCCAACAAGTGTTTGCCCTGTTATGCCTATTTACTGTGCCCATGGCAATCAGCTTGGATTTCATTTTACAGAGGTCTTTTTGGTCATAATAGTCCTTTTCACATATATTGTGAAGGACTTAAATCTCATTTGCTTTTCCTAAATGTTTTCAGAAATATTCAACAATGAAGTTTTGAAGTTCTGCCATCTTCTTCTCCAAATTCTTTTTTCTTTTCCCATCTATCATATAACATAGAATAGCTTGGGTTGGAAAGTTAAAGTCCATCTAATCCAACCTCCCCTGCCACAAGCAGGGACATTTTCAATGAGATCAGGTTCCTCAGATCCCCATCCAACCTGACCTGGAATGTTTCCAAGGATGAGGCATCTACCACCTCTCTGGGAAACCTGGGCCAGTGCTTTCCCTGCCCAGCTGTATAAAAAAAAAATTCTTCCTTGTATCTATAGTCTGGATGTTCCCTATTTTAGTTTAAAGCCACTACCTCATGTCCTATCACAACAGGCCCGGCTAAGAAGTCCCTCCCCACCTTCCCTGGAGCTCCTTTAAGAACTGGAAGGTCTCCAGTTCTTAAGGCAGCTCTAAGGTCTCCTTCCCATCCCCAGGCTGAAGAGGTCCAACTCTTAGCCTGTCCTCACAGCAGAGGCGCTCCAGCCCTCAGAGCATCTCTGTGGCCTCCTCAGGACTCGCTCTAACAAGTCCACATCCTTCTGGTGTTGGTGGCCCCAAGCCAGAGTCAGTACTCCAGATGGTGTCTCACCACAGCAGAGGGGCAGAATCCCCTCCTCGCCCTGCTGGCCATGCTGCTGGTGATGTAGCCCAGGATGCAGTTGGCTTTCTGGGCTGCGAGCCCACAATGCCGGCTCATATTGAGGTTCTCATTCACCTACACCCACAAGTACATCTCAGCAGAGCTGCTCTCAATCCCTTCATCCCCCAGCTTGTACTAACACCGGGGACTGCGCCAACCCAGGTGCAGCACCCTTCCATGTTGAACTTCATGGTGTTCACACAGGTCCACTTGTCAAGCATGTCCAGGTTCCTCTGAATGGCATCCCTTTGCTCAGGCATGTCAGATATGAAGTGCCCAGCAAACACCCAGTGCTAACAGAACCAAGAAAGTCTGTGCTGCGAAGTACTTTAAGTTCATCCAGGTATTTGCATCCACTGATACAAAGGGCTAATCAAGCAGCAACGTAAATTAGGTTATAAGTGCCAAGTCCAGCAGTACCCTTTCCCATCTCTCCAACCGTAACACCCTGGAGGCTACTGAAAAGAAAATCTAGAAAAAGTTTGATTTAATCAGAATCTTTGCAAATGGTTCCTGATGAGCTCCCTAAAGCCTCGGTTTCCCCACAGGTTACCAAGACCCAGAAGCAACAGAGAGCTTTAGATTTTAAGGCAGGTGATTAAGTAGCTTAGAAGAGCTGCAAGAGAGACATGAGCAGTGCGGCACCAAACCCTAAAGGGAGTAAGCCCTCATCATCTCCCTCTCCCCCTAAATGTGGGTCTGGCATACTCACACACACACTCCCCACACACACAGACCTGGGGGCAAGGTCAGGGAGATCTGTATAGAAACTTGTTAGACTGGGTGCATTCAACAGCTGAAGGTTATAGGTAAAAAATGAGGTAGGTTTGTGCCTACATTCACTTGACTGTATTCCCACTCCATCTTTACAAAATATACTCAAGTGATAGGTATTGCAAAATACTTGTCTCAAGTAATTAAAGTGCAAGTGGTAATGCTAAGACAATGTACTGTCTAAAGCATGAAATTCAACAGTTCGCTAAGATTAATGTCCTATTCCTGTAACTTGGTTGTTCTTGGCTTAAGCATTCAACATAATGCTACTCATTACAGAGAGCAGTGACATCTATATCCAAGGGGGAAATATGGTTCAAGTCAGCTTTCGTGTTTAAATATTAGTAGTAAATTCAAATTCAATTTCACATGATCAGTGTATGTGACACTAACTACATCAAGGTAGACTTGGGGATTTCTCAACTCTATATTGAAGAGAATTACATGACTGAAAACTAATTAGGGAAGCACATAAAGTGAATTTATTTAGTATTCTCTTGTATGTAGTTAACTTAAAGTAATGTATCAAATTTCCTACAGAAAAATGTGGCTACATAACACGGAACAAAATGCATCAGAAATCAGATCAAGCAAATTATCTTTTTTTTTTTCCCCCCCTTTTAAAACTGAAAATGTTTAAGCTGTAATGAAAAAATTATAATAGTAGGGATTTTTCCTCTGGAGGAGCAGAGAGCTTTGGTACTGTGTCGCACATAGGGAATAAGAACCAGCTGCAGTGCAAATAAGATAAAGCAGTCAAACATTATTTGTCTCCCCTGACCAAATGGCACCTGAATTTTGCTTCCTGAAGCTCCCGGGTGCGTTTCTGCAACAGCAGTGCCCTACCCGCAGCCAGAGCAAAGCCTGGCAGCCAACACGCAAACTGGAGCCCTGCACCCGCATCCTGCATGGAGCAGGATTGTTCCACAGTGGAGCGAATGACCTTCAACATGAACTTAAATCTTTCATCTCATCCCTTTTCTCCTGTCCATGTAATGTTTTAAGATGCGCCCAGCTCTCCCCGCGATGCTAAGCAGTGGCTTTTGTCATCTCTACCTTCTCCCTCTGCAGCATCCCGAATACATGGTGCTGGTAACAAAATGCTACCTACAAATGCATAATGAATGTTTTATAGTGCTTTTGCTGCATATTATAAATGATAAATAGATGACAATAGATGCCATATAAAGTATTTATAACCTATTGTTGTTTTTGTTGCACCACAGCTTTGAACAAAGCATTAAAGCAAATGCGAGTAAGTGCTGGTGATGATATATATTAACAAAGCCATTTATGATAAATGGACAAACCTTTGAGGGTCACTGACACTTGGACAAGCTTTACATAGGCACTTTTTGCCCGTAATTCTTTTTTTTTTTTTGCTCCAATTTTACCACCCAACTGAAGTAATTGCATTTTAACAACTATAACAAAATATTTTATTAACTGGCAATGAACAAGTAAATCTGACTCTCCTGAAGGCAATGGCACTGAAATAAGAAGATGTGCTTGCAATGACAAAAGGATTCATCTCCTTCACTACCTGCAATACCGTCCTGAAAAGCTGAACACAGGACCCCACCTTGCCCAAAAAGTTTGTGTGCTGCAAGAGAGCAGTTCCTTTAGCTTCAGCCTGGGTTTATGGTTGCTCGTCCAAGGCAAAGAATCCCTTGTACCTTCTCAGAAATTATATTTACTATAGGTACTTTCCTGAACTTTGCTTACTGAAGCTTTCCAGTAGCAGTTGTTGAAAGCTGCCTCTTACATACAAGGGCATGAGAAATAGAATATCATACCCCTTTTCTGTTTTGGGGAAAATGCCAACATGCAGCCATTGACCCCTCAGTCAATCTTGCTCTAATTTTTTGGTTCTGCCTGTATATTCACCAGAAACATTCAGGTTCATAGTGACTAAGATGAACCAGACCAGCACCCATCTGCAAATCTGCTTTAAAACCAGTAAGCAAAACCCCAAATTTATCTCTACATATTATAACTACAGCCGGGAATACAGGAGGAATTCTCAGCAAAAAGCCGTTGGGAAGCACTGTGCTCGGGGAGCGCCCATTTCTTTTCCCGACTCAGAGGGCAGTCGGGTGATTAGCTCCACTAAAGAAGTTTGTGTTGCAAACACCAAAAGTCAGATAAGGCAAATCCTGTCCTGGGGGATAATCTATTTTTTACTTAGGCATGCTGAAGGATAACCAAATTGATGAGTAAACAGATTTTTGAGGATACAATTTTAAGCTGTGTTGACTGTGGAGCGGGGAGACCATCCTCTTGCATCAGGAGATGAATTTGCCCATGGTTGGGAAGTCAAACTCTGCTCCCTGCCAGCCTGGGGAAGGTGCTGCAGGGCCTTTGTGTCCCAGAAGCTGGGTTTCCTTACACAAGTAGCACATTTCTTGAAAGACAGAAGGCTAAAGTTTGCGAAATAAAATAGAATAACTTTCCAGTTTCTTACACGCACTTTTGGGAAACATTGCTGCTAAGCTGCTAATCCCTCAGAATTTTCCAACATGGGACACTATCAGTATTAGATGTCCACTTGTGGTACAAGAGGAAGTGATGTAACAGATTCAACAAAAATAGCAAAATCTACATTGAGATAGAAAAACAATGGCTGAAAATAGATGGTGAACTGAACAGGGAGCTTTGAGAAGAAAAACAAAACCAAACTTACCCCTATTTCAAACACAATCATTTAGCAAATCTCTCAAAGGTCATCTCAACATTTAAGTGCTTGTCTGGTATTTTAAATGTATATGTGTGTGTGATTCTATGTTATATCAACACAAAAAGGAATGGACTTATTTTCCTTTCTAGGACTGGAAATATACATGAGGTACTTTTTTTTTCTCTCCCTCACAAATTAATTTTCCTGGTCTTAATATGTGGAAGCTAATACTCAAATTTTATTTTTTTCTTCAGCATGCAAAAATTTGGCAAGATTTGTTTTGTTTCTTTTTTTAAAGTTGTGTCAAATACATGAAAGCACAATACAAATTTTTCTGCCATGAACTTCTCTGCTTCCCCTTTTAAACCAACTTGTCAGATCCTAAAAGTTATGGACCTCCATAGCCTCAGGTCCCAGCCACTGGTGATGGTTTCCAACACAAAGTAGCAAGAGACAGAGGACAAGTGTCCTGCATGCTACTACTCCTCCAGCTCTGCTGCTGAAGCCCTTCTTTTTCATGTAAACTGGTTTTGCAGAAGGCAATGTTAAACACTTTCAGAGGTTTCAAATTCCAGCTGATTCAGCATTGAGTTTTTGATAGAATCAACAGGTTTAAGGATAAAAGACTGTCCCCAATTTCAAAATAGTCAGACCTCATCCCACATAAGTAAAGTACAGATCAGGGAATGATGTTGGACCCTATATATTCAGGGAAAAGGCTAACAAAAATAAAAGAATACACTGAGAGAAACAAACCCCAAACATCAGCACTCATTTCCAGTTATTAGATTGCTTATAGCTCAAATAATATATTTGTCTTGAGCACTGCTCGCTTTTATCTAATTTTTTCATGCAGTAATTCTTCCTTTGCCTGGACTGGAAAAATATGATCTGTATAAAAACAATCATAATTGAGATGGTTTAACCTAAAATAAAGAATAAGCAGCCATCAGTATTTTACATAGACGGTTGCTGCAAAGACATTGCTCGACGTGTCCACTTCAAAAAGAATAACTAGTAAGGGGCTTGAACTGCTGAGAAAGAGATTTTGATTAGACATTAGCAAAAAGACCCTATAGATATTGTGGAAACTCCATCACCAAAGATTTAAAGAGCAAGTTAGACAAGTATCTGTCACGAACGATTTCGATATAGTTGATCCTGCCTCCCAGCTCTATTTCCTATAATATCTATGTTCTTTCTTCTCTATTTGTATTGTCAATTTATACTTTTTTTTTTAGTGTGACTGATGTGAGAATATTTTTGTACTCTTATTAACCTATAAGCAAAATGCATCCAATACTCGTATTTTTCATATTATTTTCTGAAACTTTAGATATTTAAGAATTCAAACAAATGGAGTTTTCAGTAAAGCAAAACAAAGCAGTAGTTTCTATTTAGGTATTTCATTTAGCTAATACTTCACATTAAAATAAGAATTTCAGTGTGACACACAAAAGACAAATTAAAACTGGGATAAAGCCTGAATGGAATCGGTATATGATACATGCCAAAGGTACTAGAATACAAAATCAAGCTGGTATTCCTTTTTATTCCAGGCAATGATGGTGTGGCAGAAGGGCAGGGGGGAGAGAAATAAAAGAAATTTTGCTAAGGGATATTCCCTCTCTCCTAATTCAAAACAAAGATTAAAATGAAGATGCAAAGATGTAGATGAAGTAGTTTGGGTCAAAGGACAAAAAACAATTTCCATAAAGATTACACATTAATTTATCTACAAGATCTATTGCTTTTCATTGGAGACGGCTAAACCAGGCTCACAAGCAAGAGACAGTGAAACTGCAATGCAAACTGAAAACTACCCAGAAAATTTTCCTGAGTTTTGAAATAGTTTGAATGACCTTCTTGGGGCATTTCCAGAAATAGAAGTGTCCAGTGCTCAAGTGCAGCAGAAGAAAGCAAATATTCCTGCTGCAGCAAAATCAAAAATAGTCATGGAGCTTTCGAAACCTCCCATCATCATTTCTTTAACCTTGTCCCTCTTGCTCATGTGAATTCTCAGTCTGCTTTCCTCCAATCCACCCAAAGTGTTGGCATCAAGCAAAATTAATGGCACTTTAATGATGCAGACCCAGCCACACAGACCTCCTTCAGCTGGAACTACTTCAAATCAAGCTCTCCATCCTTCCTCTCTAGGCTTTTCAAAGCCTGTCTCACTTTCAGATTTTTTTCTGCTTGCCTAACACATTCCATTTTGCAGTCAGTGCTGAACATTGTTTCCTTCCTAGTTTTTTCCGCCTACATAAAAATAATAATTTCTAAAAATTGGCTTGTGTCTATAGAGGCTATTATAACTCAATTTGCTCTGTTATTCCTATTTACCATATGATCTCCCTCTTTCTTCATACCTACCCCATCCTTCCTCAAACTCGCTTGCTACTGCGAGCACTCCTATCTATTCAAACACAAACAATAAATTTAAAGCAATGTATTTCTCCTAGTTTTATAGCACAGTCTACAATGCAAGCAAAACATCAGAAGTGACTTTTAATAAAGCCCAGAAACTGCCAGATAAAACATCTTAGGTTTTAGGTTGTTTGTTTCATTTTTTTCAGAAACTGCTTGTTGAAGCCTAGTACCGATGGTCTTTAAAACTATATAGATTTTAAGCTGAAGTTTAGAAAAAGTTAAGCTGATGATTTGATGGCTAATCACCTAATATAAAAATCCCAGTGTTTTCTAATGACATCATACATAATCATAAGGCAACATGAAATGCCATATATCCGTTTTGCACCATTTCCCTTTGTCTTATTAATCAGGGGATATTTTTATCTCTCATGCTTTCTACTCTGTGTAGATAATTCAGTACATGTAGCCCCTTTCACAATTTGGCATTTATCTCACTTGGTAGAATACTGAAAACCTGGAGATCAATAAATTCAGCATAAAATTGGCTTTCCGTATTTGAGATACTATTTTTGGTGTGT
Organism: Jacana jacana; assembly: GCA_013400555.1. Classification (NCBI taxonomy): domain Eukaryota; kingdom Metazoa; phylum Chordata; class Aves; order Charadriiformes; family Jacanidae; genus Jacana; species Jacana jacana. The sequence goes on along the minus strand of VZTM01025936.1, from coordinate 8,501 downwards.
GATTGTATCATAATTACTTCCAAGAACCCAGGAGAAATTTCAATTATGGTTCACTGATACTTCAACCATATGTATTGAAGTCTTTTTTTCTCTCCATTCTCCTCCTTTTGCTTGAAAATTTTAAGGACCAAAACGTTTCTCATGTTTCTCACCAAGTTAACTTCACACACATGTACAGCATTGGTACATCGTTGGCTGTCAGCATTGCTTACTTCAACCTCTCATAATAATGACTTCTCCAGCCAGATCATATAAGCATATTATTTGTCTGGAGTATTTCTGGGAAGGAAAAACACCCTGATTGCAGTCCAGCCTAGACAGTTTTTAGGATATCTGGGTTGACCATCCAACCCACCAATGCAAGAGATTTTCTTACAGCTCCCATCCAGAGGCCTGTTTGTGCCCAAATCCCTTTCAGCATCTGTAGAGACTCATATCCTTTCTCGTAGATGGGGTCTGACTGTTAATATGCAAAAATACCCAATATGAGGTTTCTAAGCTAAACTGCTGTTCCAGTCTGAAAAAGAAGTTTATTTTTCATTAAGTCTGTTTCTGTTGAATGTATACCCACCTCACCCCCCAACCACAAATAGGAATATTCCTCCCAGCGTAAACTCTTCAGGGTACAAACTGTGCCTGCATCTATATTTGAAATTACCTAGCACATTGCAGCATTCCCCAAAACAAAATAATAATATGCAGACTGCAGAATGTGCTTCTCCAGCATAAAGCATCTGGTTTCACAGTTCATTAGAAGTTTCTTTTTTTCTCTTATAGCTCTGTGGATAACTTTCTACATGCTATTTAGAGCCAACAGTAAATTGGCATTTCCAAAGTCACAGTTTGAACGCTTTTCAAAAAGCTAAGGCAGACACACGTCATGTTGGCTTTATCAACTTGTGCCCTGCTCGCCTTATTCTCCTGATAGTGTTTCCTACATGCAAGATACATGTTTTCGGTAATGCACATGGTTGCTTTTCCATCTACCTTGTTAACCACCTCTTTTATGCCCTCCACTACAGGCTTCTCAGCTTTCTGTGCTGGGCAGCTCGTTGTGCCAGTGACTGAGCTATGACTTCTTGAAGTTCCCCGAGTTCAGGCCTGTTTTCTCCCCTTTATTTTGGGATAAATACTGCAAGGAATCCCTAAACTTCAGGATAGATCCAATTCATCCGTTAGCTCTTCATATCCCCCAGCCTTGATGCTTTTAGCAGAAAGCTGTTAATCAAGTTTTACAAATCCTCTCTCTAGCACTAGCTATCTAAACCCAACCACCACCTTGCAAATGCAGACCACAGGACTCAATACTTTTTCAGTAATAATCACACAAGCTCCATGCTATCTTATCTCCCAGTTACCCACTCACACCCGCAGCATTAATTAATTGGGTTGGGGGTTAATTCCAGGCTGGGGATTCCCACTCACTGTAAGACTCCTACACTCCATGCTGCCTCCCACCCCACCACCTCACATTTGGGTCTGGTAGTGAGAATTGATCTGAATTCTTAAACCAAATTCAAAACAGCCTTTGCAAACGTGCGGGTTTTAAACAAGGCTTTAACACAAACCAGCTTGGAGCGTAAAAACCCACATGGCAGGCTGCCAGGGCACCCAGGCTGCTCAGCCAGATGAGGAGATGCTGAAGACATGGACGAACTTTGACCACAGGGCAAAGTTCCCAAGCATCCCCAGTCTGCAGGTCCAGAGTAGTTTCCAGAAGGCAGCCCCAGGCCAGAGCCTCTCACCGCCCTAAATAACTGAGATGGATAAATTCTTGCTCCATAGGAAAGCTTCAGAGCCTGATTCTGTCTTGGCTTTTGCAGCATTACCACCTTCTCCACTCGTTTCTTAGGTCTTTCCTGGTGGAGCACAAGGTCAGCTTGAAGGTCTATCTGATAGCAAGGCTCTTTCTTCCAAAATAATCTAGATTACATAAATTTCTGTTCCCTTCCTTTATTTATCACTCCTTTAATTCTTGTGTGATCTGCAATCTCTAAGAGGAAAGGGGTTTTTCCAGATCATTACTCATATCGTGGAAATGCGGTAGGCCATGACTAGATCCCCATGAGATGTTGCTGAAAACATCCCAATTACTTTTTGCAATTAGTTTACCAGTTTTAAATCAGTTTAATATGGGCTACACTAATTTTTTATGTCCTAATTTCTTGTATTGAACTGTCATGCAGTACTAAGTCAAGTATAGGAGTTTAAGTACATCATGACAGCTTAGTAAGCTTTATCAGTCCCTTTAGCTCCAATCTTTGCTCCCAAAGCCTGAAATCCTGGACCTTTCCCTAGATCTGACTTTTTTATCTATGCCCAGTGCCAAGATTCATCCTTATTTGAAAGTAGTTTAACCAGCATCTTACATACAAATCAAATGAGGGATTACTAAATAAAATAAGGTAGGATTTAGATAAATTGGAACATGGGTGGGCTGTTGGTTTGTGGCTGTCAATTTTTTTTTCTTTTTTCGTTTCCATTCTTTTGTTTCTAAATACACTATTCTGGTAGAAAAATATTCCCTTTTCAGGAAAGACCCTTCCTTAAGGAGGCAATTTAAGCTCTTTGCTTACAAGAAAACTGCTTTCAGTATCAAAGGAGCCCTCCTTTGAAAACAGGCATCATCAAACTAGTAACTGTTTCTAACTTGGTCAAGGAATAAGAAGGCCTCTTCTAGGCAGATTTTATAAGTGCAATTAGACAACTACAGATAAGATTTCTCTCTCCTAAGACTCTCTAAATGATTCAGGTGATTCATTTCTTTCAACTGATCTCTAACTAGCAAGAAAAGCTTTTGTTCTGATTTTTTGGATTGTTTATCATCAAATAATGGCAGCTGACAGTAAAAGTCAGAGGAGGGATGAGCTGGGAGCCTCTGACCAGGCTGCTTTTCGTAACCACCTCTTCCACCTTTTTCCTTCCTTGTGTTATTAATTACATATTAAACCTGCCCTTACTCATCCAAATACCAAGGACGACATGGTGCTTTAACACCACCAGAGATGGTGTAGCCTGGAAGTCTGACCCTCTGACTGCACGTGCTGGCGAGCATCCCCTGCGTGTGGAAGGATCAACAAATTCATATGAGAATGAGCAGATAAAATTAGCATTTTTCTGTGTATTTAAGTGGCTTTGTTTGGATTAATGACTTCTAGCTTCCAGAGTTTGAGAGCTGCACATGAATTTTGGTGGTAGTGTGCTTGTGGAGCTACACAAACACAGGAACACTGAGACCCGTTAATTCAATTTATCCACATATATATATATCTTTACTACGTCTGTGTGTACGTACAAATATAACAGTTTTCTATACCGGTTTCCATCATTGCTCTATTTTTTACCCCATTTTTCTATGAATAGAGTTTGCTCAACTAAGAAAAAAATAATATTTAATTAAAAAATTTAGATATTTTTACTGAGAGCTATCTGGGGGTACTGCATTACCCCAGCCCAGGTATTTCTGAAGTAGTGCCTGAGGGTACCAAGTCCCCAGTCACTCCAAGTTCAGTATTTCCATGGTTCTGTCTGTCCTGTAGAACATTTGTGCACGGTTCACAATACAGAATCAATTCCAGTGCCTCCACATGCTCAGCCAAGGATATATCATTATATCTGTAGCAATTAGATTTTACTTTAAATCAGCAAAACGGAGATTTCTCCCAATCCCATTTACAATATTCTTGGGGAAAATAGGTATGATTTCCAATCTCAGCCTCCCTTAAGCTTCATTATTATACCAAATGGGCACCAGAAGTTATGCATAACTATAAAATGATTATGATTTATCTGGGTATTTTGTTCTTTTAATATATTATGCCAGTTGTTCTAATTTAACTAAGTAATTCTGTTAATTTAACTTTGGGGTTAATCTTGCTTTAAGAACACTTTTTGCTGAACTGTAAGACCACAGTCAGTCGATGCATTCTCTTTCTTTTTTAGACCTGAATGTAACCTTTTAAAACAACAACAACAAAAAAAAAACAACAAAAGTTTCTAGTACATCATGTGATCAATAGATACAAGTACCTTCATTTTTTAAATTAGTCTAAGGCTATTTTCCTTTTACTGTTGTATAAACAGGGAATTGAAGGGTAAAATAGTTAAAACTTAATGCTATAGTGCTAATGTGGCTTTTAAATCACGTCAGCAGCAATCACTGCATTATAATTAACAATTTATTGAACCAGCAATAAAATGAACATCACATTACTTCTTAAAGCAGCAGAATAAAATGGCTAATAAATAGCATAAGCCAGACAAATTGCAGAGTAATAGAAATTTTCTTAAGATTTATAGTGTGCAGAAAGATGGATGTGCTATTAGTAGGAGCTCCAATACTTGACAAAATTCTTTTGCAAAGACATAGTTACCATGCATGTCAGAGTTCACAAGTCTAAGTGGTTTATCCAAATTTCGACTCACTGCTATTACAGTGGAAAATACTCATTACAAGGTTTTGTAACTGCAAGCAATGTGTACATTTGCCAACATTCAAACTGCTACTGCCAAAAAGATACTAAAATATTTTATAAACTGTCAAATAACAAGTCTGCTAGCTTAATCTGAGTCTATTTTATACTTCACAGGCGGTAAAAACTCCTGGGCCTGATCCTGAGGTCTTCACTTGGGCAAAACTTTCCTTGGCTTCGACATATAAATGTTTAACAAGAGTTTCTGCCTCTGAGAACGGCTGGATTGGGCCCGATGTTAGGAGAAAAATTCATTAGAGAAGAAACACAGACTCAGTGAAGCTGGAAGCTCAACTAAATACTTCATCTCTATCAGGGCTGAGGTTACTGACAACGAAACCGTGTTGCGTTTTAAATGTTCCTGCTGTTAAGTTGTGTTGTGATTCGTCATGTCAAAGTGTCTCTCTTATGTTCTTATTTCAACATAACAGATGCAGTTTTACATGACATGTCACAACATGGAGCATCAACTGGAAAGAGTCTGAAAGAGCTCTTTTTTTTTTTTTTTTTTTCCAAAGAAAAAAAAAAAAAAAAAAAAAAAAAAAAAAAAACCCCCCCTTTTTTTTTTAGGGAAAAAGGT
>VZTM01025935.1:0-14979 GCA_013400555.1 Jacana jacana | reverse complement strand
ATTCAGATCTAGTGTTGGAGAAGAGTGGAGAGCTTTGTCCTACTCATAAAGGTCTGCTTACGTGCCATGGCACATCATACCTCCAGCTCTTGGGTAAAAGGTTCAGAAAAGTATTCATCAGCTGTGATGGCTCCTCTTTGTTGGATGGCATTCAGCTCTTCTGCATGAGCATGGGGTCAGTGTGCTCCCACTCCCCGCTGGCTACGCTTACGTCCCTGGTGTGTAGCAGAAGAGGCCAAGGGCAGAAACCACTCGGGAAAGATAAGAAGTTGTTGCTGGACGTAAATATCTTAAGACTAGTAATTTGAAAATGTTCCTGACTGTGAGTGCTGAGGCTGTAGTACCGTCTTCTAGTAGGAGTATAGAGGCTCAGCAGCTGAGCTGATCCTGTTCAGGAAGGGAGGTGAAAATGCTTCTTGCAATTGCGGAGGACAGAGATCTATTTCAGTCAAATGCTGTCATTTGGAAGAAGAGAAGAGATGGAAAATTTTTGAATAGAAATGAGAAGAGAAGGTGCTAACAGAGCTGTCACAGGCAGAGAGTACCGGTCGCACTGCTGAAACTTTTCTGCCTGGTACTAGCAGACTGAGTTGGTGCTCAGTCAGACATCTTCACATCGTGGTAAATGCAAATCCCTCTGCTAAGAGGATCTGGATGTTTCTCCACGCACTTTCTGGAAGGTAAAAACATCTGCAGGCAGTTATGAATTTGCTGATATCGTCTAAGTTCCCGAGCTGACTCCTCTTCAGTAATACGTGTTCAGTCTCCGTGTAACACACCTTGTTTACATTCAAGTACTGGTATCTTTAAAGCAGAAACCTCTCTGTCACCTTTTAATTGAAAAAATAGTTAAATAATCCAGTTTCTGAAGGATTTTTCATGATAAGGGTTGAAAAACAGTGTGGCAGGAAACTGTCTCGTGACAAGATGCATGGGAAGCAGTGGAAGGAATTTTCCAGCGCACTGCTCTTAGTTAGGCTGAAACTAGCAAAAAATATGACAATACAAGATTGAGGTGCTTTAAAGGAAGAACAAATGGAATGAAATGATCTAACGTATATCTTTTCTTGCCTCAAAACATTTCTCTGCTGGGTTAATCTGTGTACCCTATCCATGCTTCAGTTCCCTTGCTGTTTAAATAAGAATGGTAGGACTTGTTTATATCAGACATATGAATGAAATTATGACTACGAAGGATTTCAGGATACTTAGGGAAAAACGCTTTACAAATTCATGGCATTCTTGAAAAAAAACTGACAAAAATTCCAAGCAGTGATATACAGGGAACATTTTTATGATCAAATCAAAATGGTAATTAGGTGTGAAGGAGAAGGATCAGGTGCCTAAGGAATTCCTTTGGACGGTTCATGGGAATGTAAAGGAACTGTGAAGAGTGTCTGTGACAGTGTGCAAGTAAAGTCTGGGGCAGCCACACACCATGCTCTTTATTTTGACATTTCAGGTAACGCACAGCTGGGCTACACCTTACTTGTGTTTAGTTTTACAGGCCCATATCTAGCCCGTTACTCTTCAATCCCAGATTTTGTTCTTTCAATATGGTAAGAGTAAAAAAGGACCATCTCTAATAGCATTTATACTCAATTTATATTTTCGTTTGTGTGCTGTGAAAGGCACACAGGTTGCCTTCATCACCTTTTTATTTTTTTTTTCCAGATTGATCATTGCCTGCAAACTTTCTGTGCCAAACTTGCTGTTTATTTTCTAGCATAAGTAGCCACTAGTCAGAATGACTGGTTCTTTGTTACTTTGCAACCTCCATCTTATATTTTCTTTCTTCACAATCTTGTGCTTTGGATATCTCTCAGATATCCTTATTTACCTCTGAGATTTATTTTCTTTTTGACTCTGAAAATGGTTAAAGCTACAGAAACATTGAAGGCTTTATTCCAGACAGCAACCCCTGCTTCTGGAATGCATTCACAGACCTCTGTCAGCATNAAAAAAACTAACAAAAAATTCCAAGCAGTGATACACAGGGAACATTTTTATGATCAAATCAAAATGGTACTCAGGAGTGAAGGAGAAGGATCAGGGGCCTAAGGAATTCCTTTGAAGGGTTCACGGGATGTAGAGGAGCTGTGAGGAGTGTCTGTGACAGTGTGCAGGAAAGTCTGGGGCAGCTACAGACCATGCTCTTTCTTTTGACATTTCAGGTAGTGCTCAGCTGGGCTACACCTTANAGTGTGGGTGCTGCCCATTGGTCTCACTTGAGTTTGATCATTGAATTTTCAGCCTCCCATGTTGAGGCAATGTTCTCATTTTGCTTGAAATTGACTTTCACCTGACTGCCAACTAGAAAGATCTGCCAGTGTGAAACATTTAACTTGCAAAATCAGACTCTCTTCTAAGATTAGGAGGATCAAATTCTATTTGGTGGTTTGTTGTCTATATAAGATACCAAAACTACTGTGCATGAGATGATACTGACATTACGCTGCCTCTTTTCAAGGGACAAATGAGTTCTGTCTTACCAAATTTGGATACCACACAGGGAATCTGCTCCTTCTACAAGGATACAAACAGAAAGTTAAGGATTCAGGAGTCTGGCAGAGGCCTGGAAAGGGGTTGTCGATCAGATTGGTGGTCTGTCATCCCTTTCTTTGTTTATATTATGCTGCCCTATACAGTGGCAGGCCCAGAGAAAAACAGGACGAGACCCTGAGGAAGTGCCATCCTCAAACACCAAGGGATTCTGCACCTTCTACATGTACAAGGGCGGAAAATTAATGATTCAGGATTCTGGCAGAGGCCTTTAAAGGGGTTGTCCATAAGACTTGGGGTTTCTGATCCCTTTCTCTGTTGATATTATTGTGCCTTCTGTAGTGGCAGGCCCAGAGAAGGACAGGACAAGACCCTGAGGAACTCGTTGTCCATAGCACAAAGGGATTCTGCGCCTTCTACAAGGACACGGGCAGAAAGTTAAGGATTCAGGAGTCTGGCAGAGATGTGGAAAGCGGTTGTCCATAAGACTAGTGGTCTGTCATCCCTTCTCTGTTGGTATTATTCTAGCTTTTACAGCATCAGACGCCAAGGAACTCGTAGTCCATAGAAAGATTCTGCAACTCCTAAAACTACATGGGCAAAAATTTAAGGATTCAAGAGTCTGGCAGAGACCTGGAAAGAGGCTGTCCGTAAGACTGGTAGGCTGTCATCCCTTTCTCTGTTGATATAATTATGCATTTTACAGTGGCAGGCCCAGAGAAGGACAGGACAAGACCATGAGGCTTAAAGTTAAGCATTCATAAGTCTCCCAGATGCCTGGAAAAGGGTTGTCCATAAGACTGGTGGGCTGTCATCTCTTTCTCTGTTGATATTATTCTGCGTTTTAAAACTGTAGGCCCGCAGAAAGACAGGACAAGACCCTGAAGAACTCCTAGTCCAAACCATAGAAGGATTTTGCACCTGCTAGAAGGACAAGGGCAGAAAGTTAGGGATTCAGGAGTCTGGCAGAGACCTGGAAAGGGGTTGTCTGTAAGACTGGTGGTGTGTCATCCCTGAGGAACTGCCATCCTCAAACACCAAGGGATTCTACACCTTCTACAAGGACTCAGGCACATAGTTAAGGGTTCAGGAGTTTGGCAGAGACCTGTAAAGAGGTTGTCCGTAAGACTGGTGGCTGTTATCCCTTTTCTGTCTGGCACAGACCTGGAATGGGGTTGTCTGTAAGACTGGTGGCTGTCATCTCTTTATCTGTTGATATCACTGTGTGTTTTACAGTGGCAGACCCAGAGAAGGACAGGACAGAACCCCGAGGAAGTCATACTCCAAACCAGAGAAGGAATTCGCACCTCCTAGAAAGACATGGGCAGAAAGTTAAGAACGCAGAAGTCTGGCAGAGGCCTGGAAAGGGGCTGTCCGTAAGACTGGTAGGTTGTCATCCCTTTCTGTTTTGAGATTATTCTGCATTTTACAGTGGCAGGCCAGAGAAAGACAGAACCCAACCCTGAGAAACTCGTAGTCCAAACCAGAGAAGGATTCCGTACCTCCTAGAAGGACACAGGGAACAAGTAAAGGATTCGGGAGTCTGGCAGAGAGCTGGATAGAGGTTGTCTCTAAGACTGGTGGTCTGTCATCCCTTTCTCTGTTGATATTATTCTGCATTTTACAGTGTCAGGCGCAGAGAAGGACAGGACAAGACTTGTGGTTTTTGATCCCTTTCTCTGTTGATATTATTTTGCCTTTGACAGCATCAGGACCATAGAAGGACAGGTGCAGACCCTGAAAAACTGCTATCCTCAAACTCCAAGGTAAGTCCGCACCTTTTCCAAGGACAGGGCCACAAAGTTAGGGATTAGTCTGGCAGAGACATAGAAAGGGGTTGTCCATAAGACTGGTGGGCTGTCATACCTTTCTCTCTTTATATTATTGTCCCTTTTAAGGAGGCAGTCCCCGAGAAGGACAGGACCATACCCTGAGGAACTTGTTTTCCAAACCACACAGGGATTCTGCACCTTCTACAAGTACACAGACACGAAGTTAAAGATTCAGGAGTTTGGCAGAGACCTGGAAAAGGGTTGTCGGTAAGACTCGTGAGCTGTCATCCTTTCCTCTGGAGATAATATTCTGTCTGTTACAGAGACAGGCTCATAGGTGTATAGGACCAGACCCTGAGGAGCTTGCGTTCTAAACCACCTAAGGATTATGTACCTTCTATCAGGACACGGGCAGAAAATTATGGGTTCAGAAATCTGGCAAAGTCCTGTAAAGGAGTTGTCCATCACGTTGGTGGGCTGACATCCCTTTCTCTGTGGATATTAATTTGCCTTTTACAATGACAGGTGCATAGAAGGACTTAGGTTTTAAAGGGAACTTTGGCTCTCACCCCAAGGAACCCCCCCGCTCCAAACAGGTGCCTTGAGCACGCACCCCTTCTCTTGAGATTGTTGACCTTTCTCTCTTTTGATGGCCTTGCCTCACCGCTTCCGTTAGGGACACTGAGGAGCACTGACAGCTTTTCCCTCCCTTCCAGGAGAATCCAGGAGGAGGGAAGAACACCCAGTAGGAGGGAATGCTTATTCCTTCTGCCTTTGCTGCTCTACTTCCACCTGACGCAGTGCTTTCTCCAGGCTGTGGTCTGCTCTGGCTTCTCACCTGCCTGGGAGGGATCCCTGGTCAAGAAAGCAAATGTTTAATCCAATTCTTGTGTTCCCTTCGCTGCTGTTTGCATCCATCGCTTTCCCCTCCATTCCTTGGGTATCTCAGGAGCTGGTGGCTTCTTCCAGGCACAGCAGCGTGGTGACTTAGGGAGGGGGAGGCTGGGGAAGGTTTCACTCACTGCCAGCAGCTCTCCTCAGTCTCCCACTGTTGCGCTCTCACCACTGGGTATCCTCGGCTCACGACTGCGAGTGCTTGCTGCCCTGAACCCTGGGAATGCTTTCCTACCAGAGCAAGTATTGGAAGGCAGACAACATCCTTTATGACACACATTCATTGGCAAACCTCCTTGCCAGGTCCTCTAACAGAGGGTGAGGCAGTTGCCGATTCTCTCACTGCTGCGGTACTTACATTGGACTTTGCCGGTGCAAAATTCCTTTTTTCATCAGAATGCACAAGGCCCAAGTAAACACTTTTAAATTCCTTTAACGCAGGCAAAAGACATAATCCGTGCCTGTCCCGAGTGCCACCCTTGCCTGCTCCAACAGAGGTTAATCCTTGTGGCTTGCAATCTAATGATGTGTGGGCAGTGGGATGGAACTTGCAGAATGTTCACGTTCCTGTCAGGTGCACTGTTTGCCTCCTCTCATCCTGGGGAGAAAGGGTGTGATATTCGCAGACTTTGGGCTCCTTCTTTTGCTATTTTGGGACTGCCTCAGGTCATTAAGACTGATCATGGCCCCGGTATCACTCTACATAAACCCACAGGACAGGCCGTTGTTGAACCTAGTCATGCTCTGTTAAAACTTATGCTTCAAAACAAAAAAAAGGGGAATATGTCACCCCAGGAACAATCGGATAATGCTGTCTTCACAGTTAATTTTCTGAATATGTCATCATCTCTGGAGTGCTTGACAGGTGCCACAAAAAGGCATTTTGCAATACCAGAAGGTTTCATAAAATGCCCCAAAGTTCTATACAGAGACCCTTTGTCTGCCATCCCTGATACGGGCCAGTGGAATTGGTAACATAAGGGAGAGGGTCTGTGCGTGTTCTTCCGACAGGGCCACGTTGGCTTCCTGCTTGGCACGTCAAGCGCTGTCATGAGCTGGACAGTTGTCACAAAGAACTGTGTGCCATGGATGGAGATGATGGATCTGAACGAGGACAAGAGAACTCAGAAACAGAGGAGACTTGTGTGGAGATGTCCTGATCACATCGGGAAAACTACAACACCACACAAGTACCATGATGGCAACTGTGAGTGTACCCCCAACCCCAGTTAACACCTTTTTGGCCTACCCAGCTAGCAGTAGCAGTAGTTTTTGGAGAGGGTGGCTGCTCCAGGGGTTCTCCCTCCCCACCACCCCACCAGGAGCCACCACCTCTTCAGTGGGAGAGACACTTCAGCGGGGATGGGGGGACATGCAGCCCTGGATTTTGGGGGTGGGTTGGAGTGGGGATTGACAGGGGAGGGGGAGAAAGGGGCAGGAGCAAGCCCCTCCCCAAGGGGACCCAGGAATCCATGGAACCCTCCTCCCTCCCCAAAAAGGGACAGAGGTGTCTGGGTGAGCGTTCCCCTCAGCCAAACAATATATACAGAACCCAGGAGTCTGGGTGTCCCCCACCTGAAAAAGGAACTCAGGCATCTGAGCACTGTCTGGGTGCCAAACCGCACCCCCCTGCCAAACTGGTCCTCAACCAGCACTAGGGGTGGACAGGAGGACACCCATGGCTCTGTTTGTGCCTCAGTTTCCCCAGTGGCACTTCTGGTGTTTTAGAACCCCCAAACTTGGGCTCGTCGCAGCAGAAGTCGCATCATCTGGGCACAGACTGGCCTCACAGGCCCAGCTCCGCCAGCTGTCCCAGCTCTGCATCCTCTGCTGGTGACAGAAAGTAGGGTCACCCACCCCTTCAGGGGACCCCCTGCCAGGGTCCCAACCCTGCAAGGGTGTTAGGTTATGAGTGGCTATTGGGAGCATTATGGTAGCTGGAGGCAGTATTAAGGGCATTACAGGAGGTGGTCACCAGAGCAGAGTGAGGCTGAAGCCTGATATTAAAGGCATTAGCAGCAATTATAATCAGCTATTAAGCGTGTTATGGTAATGGCCCCAACATTTGCAGCATTACGGGAGCTCAAACCCACTATTCTGGTAGCTTGGACCCTGGTATCGAGTCTGNGCACTGTTTGCCTCCTCTCATCCTGGGGAGAAAGGGTGTGATATTCGCAGACTTTGGGCTCCTTCTTTTGCTATTTTGGGACTGCCTCAGGTCATTAAGACTGATCATGGCCCCGGTATCACTCTACATAAACCCACAGGACAGGCCGTTGTTGAACCTAGTCATGCTCTGTTAAAACTTATGCTTCAAAACAAAAAAAAGGGGAATATGTCACCCCAGGAACAATCGGATAATGCTGTCTTCACAGTTAATTTTCTGAATATGTCATCATCTCTGGAGTGCTTGACAGGTGCCACAAAAAGGCATTTTGCAATACCAGAAGGTTTCATAAAATGCCCCAAAGTTCTATACAGAGACCCTTTGTCTGCCATCCCTGATACGGGCCAGTGGAATTGGTAACATAAGGGAGAGGGTCTGTGCGTGTTCTTCCGACAGGGCCACGTTGGCTTCCTGCTTGGCACGTCAAGCGCTGTCATGAGCTGGACAGTTGTCACAAAGAACTGTGTGCCATGGATGGAGATGATGGATCTGAACGAGGACAAGAGAACTCAGAAACAGAGGAGACTGTGTAGAGACAACCTAATCACACAGGGAAAATTAGAACAACTACAACAATATGCAAGTAACGTGATGGCAACTCTGGGTGCACCCCCAGCCCCCATTAACACCTTTTTGGCCTACCCAGCTAGCAGTAGCAGTAGTTTTTGGAGAGGGTGGCTGCTCCAGGGGTTCTCCCTCCCCACCACCCCACCAGGAGCCACCACCTCTTCAGTGGGAGAGACACTTCAGCGGGGATGGGGGGACATGCAGCCCTGGATTTTGGGGGTGGGTTGGAGTGGGGATTGACAGGGGAGGGGGAGAAAGGGGCAGGAGCAAGCCCCTCCCCAAGGGGACCCAGGAATCCATGGAACCCTCCTCCCTCCCCAAAAAGGGACAGAGGTGTCTGGGTGAGCGTTCCCCTCAGCCAAACAATATATACAGAACCCAGGAGTCTGGGTGTCCCCCACCTGAAAAAGGAACTCAGGCATCTGAGCACTGTCTGGGTGCCAAACCGCACCCCCCTGCCAAACTGGTCCTCAACCAGCACTAGGGGTGGACAGGAGGACACCCATGGCTCTGTTTGTGCCTCAGTTTCCCCAGTGGCACTTCTGGTGTTTTAGAACCCCCAAACTTGGGCTCGTCGCAGCAGAAGTCGCATCATCTGGGCACAGACTGGCCTCACAGGCCCAGCTCCGCCAGCTGTCCCAGCTCTGCATCCTCTGCTGGTGACAGAAAGTAGGGTCACCCACCCCTTCAGGGGACCCCCTGCCAGGGTCCCAACCCTGCAAGGGTGTTAGGTTATGAGTGGCTATTGGGAGCATTATGGTAGCTGGAGGCAGTATTAAGGGCATTACAGGAGGTGGTCACCAGAGCAGAGTGAGGCTGAAGCCTGATATTAAAGGCATTAGCAGCAATTATAATCAGCTATTAAGCGTGTTATGGTAATGGCCCCAACATTTGCAGCATTACGGGAGCTCAAACCCACTATTCTGGTAGCTTGGACCCTGGTATCGAGTCTGGAGCAGGAGTGGGGTGTCTTAAGGCACCTGGACCCCAACATAGGGGTGTTAAGGTGACCAAATCCTGTCATTATGGTAATTGGGATCCGAGTATTAAACCTGAAGCAGCTATTAGGGGCATTAGGGTACCGGGACCCCAATATGAGGAGCATTATGATACCTGTGCACCCCACCTACCCCTATCTCCCCCTTTTGGGGGTATTATCGTACCTGAACCCTGCTGTTACCATAGCTTGGACCCCAGTACTAGCCCTGGCACAGCTATTAGGGGTGTTATAATAATGAACCCCAATATTAGGAACATCGTGGTACCTGAACCCCACTCTTAAGGTAACTTAAGCCTAATATTAACCCCAGGACAGCTACTGGAAGCATTAGGGTCACTGGATCCCAGTACTGGGGGTGTTAGGGTACCTAGGCCCCACTGTTAGTGGGCATCGCTGTAACTGGACCCTGGTGTTTGAGCATCCTGAACCCCGCATTAGGCGTTGTGCAACTACTAGGGATGGTGTGGTACCCCATTATTAGCAGCATTATGGTAACTGGACCCCACTATTGNGAGCGTTCCCCTCAGCCAAACAATATATACAGAACCCAGGAGTCTGGGTGTCCCCCACCTGAAAAAGGAACTCAGGCATCTGAGCACTGTCTGGGTGCCAAACCGCACCCCCCTGCCAAACTGGTCCTCAACCAGCACTAGGGGTGGACAGGAGGACACCCATGGCTCTGTTTGTGCCTCAGTTTCCCCAGTGGCACTTCTGGTGTTTTAGAACCCCCAAACTTGGGCTCGTCGCAGCAGAAGTCGCATCATCTGGGCACAGACTGGCCTCACAGGCCCAGCTCCGCCAGCTGTCCCAGCTCTGCATCCTCTGCTGGTGACAGAAAGTAGGGTCACCCACCCCTTCAGGGGACCCCCTGCCAGGGTCCCAACCCTGCAAGGGTGTTAGGTTATGAGTGGCTATTGGGAGCATTATGGTAGCTGGAGGCAGTATTAAGGGCATTACAGGAGGTGGTCACCAGAGCAGAGTGAGGCTGAAGCCTGATATTAAAGGCATTAGCAGCAATTATAATCAGCTATTAAGCGTGTTATGGTAATGGCCCCAACATTTGCAGCATTACGGGAGCTCAAACCCACTATTCTGGTAGCTTGGACCCTGGTATCGAGTCTGGAGCAGGAGTGGGGTGTCTTAAGGCACCTGGACCCCAACATAGGGGTGTTAAGGTGACCAAATCCTGTCATTATGGTAATTGGGATCCGAGTATTAAACCTGAAGCAGCTATTAGGGGCATTAGGGTACCGGGACCCCAATATGAGGAGCATTATGATACCTGTGCACCCCACCTACCCCTATCTCCCCCTTTTGGGGGTATTATCGTACCTGAACCCTGCTGTTACCATAGCTTGGACCCCAGTACTAGCCCTGGCACAGCTATTAGGGGTGTTATAATAATGAACCCCAATATTAGGAACATCGTGGTACCTGAACCCCACTCTTAAGGTAACTTAAGCCTAATATTAACCCCAGGACAGCTACTGGAAGCATTAGGGTCACTGGATCCCAGTACTGGGGGTGTTAGGGTACCTAGGCCCCACTGTTAGTGGGCATCGCTGTAACTGGACCCTGGTGTTTGAGCGTCCTGAACCCCGCATTAGGCGTTGTGCAACTACTAGGGATGGTGTGGTACCCCATTATTAGCAGCATTATGGTAACTGGACCCCACTATTGCAGCCCTCTGAACCCCTCTATAAGCCACAGAGCAGCTACTGGCGATGCTACGGTACCCGAACCCAACTACTGGGGACATTACAGTACCTGAACCCCTCTATAAGCCACAGAGCAGCTATTGGGGATGTTACAGTACCTGAACGCAAGTATTGGGGACATTACGGTAGCTGAGCCCCACTGTTAAAGCAGCCTGAACCCCAATATCAGAGCTAGAGCAGCTCTTGGGGGGCTCAGGGTCCGTGGCCTTGTTAAGAGCTGGTCACTGACCTCCTACACCTTTGTGTGTGGACCTTGATCTTTGCCTCACCTTTCTCCATGCTGCTGGCAATGGGTGACTTGGAGTCACCCTCCTCTTCGCTGAGTGGGAGGTGACAATGTCGCAGTCTCCCATGAGGCCCCTGGTGATGTCACTGAGGGGGGCACTGACTGCCCCATGATGTCACAAAGGGGGCGTGGCAGCACTAGAAAAGGGGGTGCAGGGGGTGTGGGAGCCAGCAGTGTGCTCTGGGCACCGCAGTCTGGCATCACCCAGGCAGGCTCAGCCTCGGCCTCTGCCTGCCAAGCAGTGCTGGGGGTCCTGTCACTGGGGACCCAGGATCCCCAGACCTGGGGATGCGCATGGCGGGTCTGTGCTGGCCACTCGCTGGAGCCAGTGCCAAGGGGCGCTGCGGCATCTCCCTTGGCTCATGTGGCCCCAGTGCTGGTGTTGGGGCTCAGCCTGGACTCCACTGTGGACCATGCTGTGGACCAAGAGGCTCCAGGTAGGCGGCTGCTGCGCCGCACTGTGGTGTATTGCAGTGCACTGCACCACACTGTGGGGTGGGGGGAAGTGGTGTGGGGCTGGGAGATGCTCCTGCCTCTGGCGCTGCTGGAACGTTGGTAGGACAGTGTGCCAGAGAGGCCCTTCAGGCTGTCAGCCCAGCAGGGGATGGAGTGCCCTGTGAGGATGAAGACACAAGGGGTATGGATGGGACATAGAAATGACAAAGCACCTGGGAAAGGTCAGGTAGGAATTAGGCCTTGTCCCCTCAGAAGGGTGGTGGGTTCCGTAGCACAACTGAAGTGCATCTACAGCAATGCAGGCAGCATGGGCAGCACAGAGGAGGAGCTGGAAGCCATTGTGCAGCAGGATAACTCTGATACAATGGCCATTGGGGAGCCGTGGTGGGAAGATGTGTGTAACTGGAGTGGTGCATTGGATAGCTACAAACCCTTCAGACGGGGTCTGGGGAGATCTCAGAGCCCCTTCCAGTCTCTAAAGGTGCTCCAGGAAAGCTGGGGAGGGACTCTGGATGAGGGAGGGGAGCCAAAGGAATAGGAGGAATGATTTTAAACGGAAAGAACGGACATTGAGATGAGATATGAAAAAGACAATCTTTGCTGTGAGGGTGGTGAGACCCTGGCTCAGGTTGCCCAGAGAAGCTGTGGCTGTCCCATCCCTGAAGGAGTTCAAGGACAAGCTGGNCATTAGCAGCAATTATAATCAGCTATTAAGCGTGTTATGGTAATGGCCCCAACATTTGCAGCATTACGGGAGCTCAAACCCACTATTCTGGTAGCTTGGACCCTGGTATCGAGTCTGGAGCAGGAGTGGGGTGTCTTAAGGCACCTGGACCCCAACATAGGGGTGTTAAGGTGACCAAATCCTGTCATTATGGTAATTGGGATCCGAGTATTAAACCTGAAGCAGCTATTAGGGGCATTAGGGTACCGGGACCCCAATATGAGGAGCATTATGATACCTGTGCACCCCACCTACCCCTATCTCCCCCTTTTGGGGGTATTATCGTACCTGAACCCTGCTGTTACCATAGCTTGGACCCCAGTACTAGCCCTGGCACAGCTATTAGGGGTGTTATAATAATGAACCCCAATATTAGGAACATCGTGGTACCTGAACCCCACTCTTAAGGTAACTTAAGCCTAATATTAACCCCAGGACAGCTACTGGAAGCATTAGGGTCACTGGATCCCAGTACTGGGGGTGTTAGGGTACCTAGGCCCCACTGTTAGTGGGCATCGCTGTAACTGGACCCTGGTGTTTGAGCGTCCTGAACCCCGCATTAGGCGTTGTGCAACTACTAGGGATGGTGTGGTACCCCATTATTAGCAGCATTATGGTAACTGGACCCCACTATTGCAGCCCTCTGAACCCCTCTATAAGCCACAGAGCAGCTACTGGCGATGCTACGGTACCCGAACCCAACTACTGGGGACATTACAGTACCTGAACCCCTCTATAAGCCACAGAGCAGCTATTGGGGATGTTACAGTACCTGAACGCAAGTATTGGGGACATTACGGTAGCTGAGCCCCACTGTTAAAGCAGCCTGAACCCCAATATCAGAGCTAGAGCAGCTCTTGGGGGGCTCAGGGTCCGTGGCCTTGTTAAGAGCTGGTCACTGACCTCCTACACCTTTGTGTGTGGACCTTGATCTTTGCCTCACCTTTCTCCATGCTGCTGGCAATGGGTGACTTGGAGTCACCCTCCTCTTCGCTGAGTGGGAGGTGACAATGTCGCAGTCTCCCATGAGGCCCCTGGTGATGTCACTGAGGGGGGCACTGACTGCCCCATGATGTCACAAAGGGGGCGTGGCAGCACTAGAAAAGGGGGTGCAGGGGGTGTGGGAGCCAGCAGTGTGCTCTGGGCACCGCAGTCTGGCATCACCCAGGCAGGCTCAGCCTCGGCCTCTGCCTGCCAAGCAGTGCTGGGGGTCCTGTCACTGGGGACCCAGGATCCCCAGACCTGGGGATGCGCATGGCGGGTCTGTGCTGGCCACTCGCTGGAGCCAGTGCCAAGGGGCGCTGCGGCATCTCCCTTGGCTCATGTGGCCCCAGTGCTGGTGTTGGGGCTCAGCCTGGACTCCACTGTGGACCATGCTGTGGACCAAGAGGCTCCAGGTAGGCGGCTGCTGCGCCGCACTGTGGTGTATTGCAGTGCACTGCACCACACTGTGGGGTGGGGGGAAGTGGTGTGGGGCTGGGAGATGCTCCTGCCTCTGGCGCTGCTGGAACGTTGGTAGGACAGTGTGCCAGAGAGGCCCTTCAGGCTGTCAGCCCAGCAGGGGATGGAGTGCCCTGTGAGGATGAAGACACAAGGGGTATGGATGGGACATAGAAATGACAAAGCACCTGGGAAAGGTCAGGTAGGAATTAGGCCTTGTCCCCTCAGAAGGGTGGTGGGTTCCGTAGCACAACTGAAGTGCATCTACAGCAATGCAGGCAGCATGGGCAGCACAGAGGAGGAGCTGGAAGCCATTGTGCAGCAGGATAACTCTGATACAATGGCCATTGGGGAGCCGTGGTGGGAAGATGTGTGTAACTGGAGTGGTGCATTGGATAGCTACAAACCCTTCAGACGGGGTCTGGGGAGATCTCAGAGCCCCTTCCAGTCTCTAAAGGTGCTCCAGGAAAGCTGGGGAGGGACTCTGGATGAGGGAGGGGAGCCAAAGGAATAGGAGGAATGATTTTAAACGGAAAGAACGGACATTGAGATGAGATATGAAAAAGACAATCTTTGCTGTGAGGGTGGTGAGACCCTGGCTCAGGTTGCCCAGAGAAGCTGTGGCTGTCCCATCCCTGAAGGAGTTCAAGGACAAGCTGGACAGGGGTTTGAACAACGTGGTGTAGAGGTAGGTGTCCCTGCCCAGGGCAGGGGGCTGAAACGAAATGATCTTTAAAGTCCCTGCCAACCCAACCCATTCTATGATCCTGTGATTAATTCTCTGATGGGCAGCAAGGAGAGGTGGTGGGGTGGCCCTGTGTGTTAGGGAGGGGTTTGATTGTGTAGAACTTAATGGTGGTGATGACAGGAGTGTTTATGGGTAAGAATCAGGGAAGGCCAACAAGGCAGATGTCATGGTGGGAGTCTGTTACGGACCACCCAACCAGGAGGAAGAGGCAGGCAAAATACTCGATGAACAACTGGGAGAAGTCCAACAATCGTCACTGCTTGTTCTCGTGGGGGACTTCAACTTAGCAAATGTCTGCAGGGAAACCTACAGCAGAGGGCTTGTCTAGGAGGTTCCTGGAGTATCTGGAAGAGAACTTGCTGACACCGGTGGTGAGGGACCCACTGAGGGAAGGTGCCCTCATGGACCTGGGGTTTGTAAAGAGAGAAGGACTTGTGAGTGTGTTGCAGATGTAAATTCTTGACATAGTTATGCTTTAGTAGCAATTCAAAATGCATTACTCATTTGAGGTAGATCAAGAGGGTAAGTCTTAGAAGCCCATAAATCATTAACTGATGTAGTTATTACAAGTAGATTTAACAAAATAACAAATACAAAGCTGCAAGCAGAAGCCAAGATCCAAGAGTCCCAGGAGCCCAGGCAAGCCGGCACGAGGAGCCGTGTTGAGCCCTCTCAGGGGTGCGGGTGCAAGCCCTGAGCCCGGCT